>JBAIZL010000058.1:182500-192500 GCA_036971475.1 Prosapia bicincta
TTAGAACTTTCCATTTCATTTTCTATGTATGGTGTTTGACTCTTTTTTTTTTTTGCTACTATTTATACGCTTTATTACGTCAGATGCATTGTGTTGTAGTTCCTTTTCGCTTTCCATTCGATTGTCCGTTTGTGAAGCAAGTTTTGATACCGGTAATACAGTTTGTTGTATTATTTTATTCTTTTCATTCATTTTTATTACTTAAACATTATTTATGGTATTGTGTGGTAACCATGGCAAAAACCTAATGTTGGGCAACGGAGATTTCGACGACAACCAGATAAGAGCAAACAAAATATTTATAATATACTTCTTTGAAAAACACTTCTAGCCATGGGAAAGTTGGCTCAGTGAGAAAAGCGCTAAAATTTTAACCTAAAGATACTCAGTTAGACCCCTCAAATTTTTATAATTTATTTCGAATTTTTCAATTTATTATTGAACAAATATTTTAAAAAACTGTATTACCATAAATTGTCAACCACTACAGGGTAAAAAAAAACTATATATTTGAACGTGATTGGATGAATAAAAACTTATTTTAGTAACTATTGAAAATTGTACAAGATAATTATATGGAGAGCGTGAGCTAATAGAAGGAATTAAATAAACACCTACTTGAGAAGGGGGAGTGAAGGATTGCACGTGAAAGCACATCGCCAGTTTTAGCGGTTTGTCACGTTTTCCCTGGATCCATTGAAACGGAGTAAATATTTGCATGCGACTATATCAATGATCAGGCATTAAATACAATTATTATAAAAAGAATATTCAGATCAAATAATGCATTTTCTGTTTATTTGCGTTTTGTATACAAAAGCTTTGAAACCTAAATAGTATTTAATCGTTTTGTAGGAATTACAGACGTGCAAAATTCTTGATAAAATGAAACAGAATTAGTTGAAAACATCTCTCTAAAATCATTTCAAAGTTTACATGTTTTATTTAATAACAGTAGCTGTTCTTTGCAGTTTGTTAGAGAATCTTTTAAAACAAGTACATATGAGTTTGTTAATTAGTTCGAGGGATAGCTTACATGAATAATTAGGCACTCAAGTAATTGTTTAAAATAAATTATTATAGTAAAACAATTAATCAATAACTGCTTTCAATAATATATATAAAACATAAGGATTTTTCTTAAAATTACTACCAAATATTTAAATCGGCAAAAACGAGGAGAAACAACAAGGAGTTAAATACAATTACCCATTTTTATAGTATTTTTTAGGATTAACCCATATTAAATGAGTACAAACAGAGGATATATATTATATTGTTAAAGGTATAATCCCATACAGCAGTGAAGTATGGCATGTGTTGGCAATGTAAAGCTAGAGGAACCAGAAATGGTTTCAGGAGTCGGACGTAGGTAAATAAAGATTAGACAGGGAAACTAACTAAAGAATAAGAGGTATCATGGAATATGCAATAGAAGACGAGAATGGTACCCAAAAACTTGGAGGTTCATACGAGCATGTTCAAATATAGCTGAAGATCGGATTTCTGAGCAAACCTAACCGGGATCATTGTCGGTAAAAGTAAAGAAAGAGGACCTCGCCTTAGTTGAAAACAAGGAATAAATCGAGAAATGAAAGACAGAGAGTTGGGTAAAAAGCTACGGATGGACTGATAAGAAGGCGACCTGTGTATTTAAAGATGTAAGAGAACATGTTCGATAGATCAGATAAAAAATATTGAAAAAGGTCAAGTTATAGGAAACTATGTTTTGTACAAAACATCCATGTTTTCGGACAAACTAGGATGGACCGAGCTTAAGGAGTTTTTTGTTGCCAAAAAAAAAAACATTGTGTCCCACTTTGTAAAGCAACACTCCGTGCTAGGAACTAATAGAGACTTCATATTTTGAGTTTCTAGAAATTAGATTGGTACGAGATGAACCAATTGGAAGCATAGATGTAACAAATCTAGTTCCTTCTACGGTATCATACAAGACGTTTTTTGTTTATAAACTCCCTACAGATTTTTTTTTCTGCCGGAACTGCCATTACGTTATAATGCTTTGTAGAAGGTAACATAAAGTAGGTAGTAAATTTAGAAGGTACATAAGTTGGCTGTAATGTAAAAATACTGAAAGCTCTACAGTTCTTCGCCAGAGATGGGTTCCTCCTCCGCATCATCGTATCCCGTTTGGTGTCCCCAACAACCGACCAGGATACCTGTGCTTCCAAGACAAATCTAACCCGACGGGGTCGCATCAGCCAATATGGGAGTATTTTATCAATAAGGTAATTAAATTATCAGTAATTATTGAATGTTTTTATTAAATTATAATTAAATAGGTATATGTTTGAGTACATTTTTCTCCCTTGCCTAACTTTTCAATATTCTCTTCTGTTGACGCGTTTCGGAATAACTCCATTTTCAAAACTTCAATTGTACTCTTGAGTACTCTTGAAAATGGAGTTAATCCGAAACGCGTCAACAGAAAAGAATATTGAAAAGTTAGTAATGGCAGAAAAATGTACTCAAACATATAGAAATATTCCTAACAGAAATGAAGATGAGTATATTAATAATTTCAATTAAATAAGTTTGTTAGCAACTATTAGCGTTCTTGCAATAATTTCAAAATCACTAGCTGGCTTTACCCGAAAATAATAAAATGATAAATTACTGATGTGAAATACAATAACATATATTAAAGTATGTGTTAAAAAAAATTATACAAGGTTAATTATAAAGGTTAAATTGTGCAATAAGAAAGTATAAAGCGTTAAAATAAATACCTTTCTGTGTAAACGTAACTCTATTAAATTAAAAATAATCTCTGTAAAGTAGCAGCTATTATTATTTTATGTTTATAGATAAGTAAGACGTAATTCTAATTTTTATAAAATTTTCTATTTTATACCATAAGATATGGAAATAAAATTAAAATTGAGTGTGGAAGTTGGTCAAATTCAACTTAAATCATTACTTTGAGAGAAAAAGATATAAATATGAAAATGTTTGATAAGGAACTTTTTCTACTGAAGTAAAGAATTACTTAATATCAAATAAATATTTTACTAGTTTTCATGAGAATACTTAAATACCAAAATAAATTGACAAGTTTATAAAATGACAATACAATGCTGGTTAAGGCCGAAAAGGCCTAAACGCTAAAAATATTAATTTTAGTAAATATAATTAAGACAATAGATAATTATAAAAAATATATTTACTACCTAGTAATTTAACAACATTTATTTAATATGATAACTAAGTTTCATCAAAAATATATGTTTATCTTTGAAATTATGTTTTAATAAGAGTAAATATGCAAATTGAAATAAATTTTAAAAATAAGTTATTTAAACTATATTCTTTCATTTTGGTGTATTTATGGTAAAACAAATATTTGTTTAGTTACACAAGTTATATATATATATATATATATATATATATATATATATATATATATATATATACATATATATATTACAGGTTGATAAATTTTTAAAATGAGTCGTGAAAATGAAATTTTATAAAATGAGGTTGCAAAAGTAACTAATTTTATTGTATAAAAAGAGGAATATTAAGAATTTTAAATTATTAAATTTAAGTAAAGTGTTGTCATCTAAAAATTAAAAAAAATTTCTTTTTACAATAGCAATGTAATAAGCGTACCGGAGGATAAAGGAACATAAAATGTTTTGAATGTTTTAGTTTCCAATTTATCTGTTATTAGCTTTATCTTGATTAATCTAGTTCCACATATTTCTTAATCATAATGTTTTCAAGTACACACACACACACACACACACACACACTCATGTTAATATTTAATAGGTTTTTAATGTTTTAATTTTATTTTATATGTTTATCTTTGAAATATTATTTTACTAAAACCGAATAAAAATTTGAAAATTAGCAATGAAGTAGGCCCTAAAAATAAAATTTTTATAGCAATTAGGGTTATTCAGCATAAAGATGTACTTCATTTATCAATTAATATATACTTCCAGGTGTAAAACATTGTTTGCATCAAAGAAAATAAAAGGTAAATAAGTGTTTGACGAAAGGAAAGAGCATTTACACAAATACATAATCAGCTCTCCTTATATGGGAACGATCTTATAAGGAAGCAACTTTAAATTCAAAACTAGGCTCAATAGGTATAATAATTTTTGTAGAACATTGTGGCGCCGTTTTCAACCAGATAATATTTGTTGCAGAAGAATTTTTGAAAAAACTTGTGGAAATACATAATTTAAAGAAAGGGCTTCTTCTAGCCAATCCGTAGTATGTCATTAGTTAGTGAAATAGATTTTTAAAGCGTAATATATAATCTTTAAGGTATTTAGGTCTTGAAAGTCTTGAAGTACAAAGAAATTCCACCATGGTCTTCCATTTGTTTATTTTCGAAATAGTTTTGTCGGAAAATACTTGCTATCAATTTCAGGCTAAGACAACTTTTATTTTTTTAGAAAATACAGAATTTATAATTTCAAATTTGCACGTTAAATAAAAGATTATAGTTATGCTAAGTACGATGCTTGGTTTTAAAATTCTTAGATTGTACACTAGGAAGTTTTTTTAAATTTGTTATTGTTTTATTTTTTTAAATTTATTTGTTTGAATAAAAATTTTAATATTATTTTAACTATAATAATATATTTTATGTAAAAACATTGTTTAAATCCATTTGTGGATTACTTTTCAGAAGCATTTTTCGTCAGTTTCATACTAAAATATATCTTATCATTTCAGATAACTTAGAATTATTAAATTTACCTTCTGTAAATATAGTTTTGAAATAATAAAAAAAATATTTTTGAAATATTTTAAAACTGTAAAATTGTAAAGGAATTTTTTTTTAATATGTCATTTATATACAAAAGGTTCATAAATTTGTTTCTTACTTTAATATTTTAAACAATGTATTAAGTTATTAAAAAATATGTAATAAGAAAAATAAACTATCTTACCTTAAGTACCGACAATCTCTCTGTGATCAGCAGCAACGAACTGTAGCTTGAGTAAGGGGTGGTATGGCTACCTGTCACTTTGTCATGGAAACCACCCCCTCCCCTTGCACTGTTTAAAATACTAGGCATTCAATATTGTTTGTTTATCGATATTTTTGAATTTACTTTGAAAAGTATTTACTTTAGAATTTACTTAAAACGAATGGAAAACTTATGACTGTTTAGAAACATAATAATGAGTCCGTAAATGCTGATAATAATTGTTAATGTTGGAATAACCTTTTCATGCAGATACAAAACCGTTTTTAAGCAAATTTAAATTTACTAATGTAAAGCTTCATCGTTAATAATAAGTTATCTATTTTTATGGAATAAATTAATTGTTTTCTTTAAGTCTACTTAAAATATTTTACGCGATTTTTATTATTTTAAAATAAATTTATAACCGGTTAAAACAGCATTTATTATCCAAATAAACATTTTCCTAACACGCTTGGAGCACTGGTAACCTAGTAACTTGGATAAACACACAATTTAGATACATAAATGTTGTTTGTTATTCATTTATCCAACATTAGTGAATTGCTAATATATATAACTAAAGTTTCACAACTATTACAAAATATATTTTCACGCAATGTTTTTTCGCTACATCTTATCTACACTTATCTGTTCAGATATTTTGGCGCACCGGTCCACTCTGTGCGTTTACGCATTTCTGTCTAACTCGACATGACTTCACTGATCGTTCAAGGTATGTTTGCAGACATTCGGCCTTCCTGCAGCTCATTCTGACACGTATGACTGTACACACGTGAGCTGGCGCGCCACTTTGAAGGGCGACCATAAGCGGGAGAAGGGTAGAGGAAGCAAACGACCGTTACACATACATTGTAATATGAGGTATAGTATTTATTTATCTATAGCTATAAAAATGAATGTTTGTGTCTATGTATGTATGTATGTAAGTTATAGATGCCTAGACCGCTGAACTGAAGTTGATGAAATTGGGAGGATTTCCTTAACATATTCCCAAGATGGTTCATGTGAGGTTTGGTGTAGATCCATCCACAGGACTCCGCCCCCAGAGGCTTAGGATGGTTCAAAAACCTATGTATATATGTATGTGTGTATGTATATGTCTTATGAACGTCTAAACCGCTCAACATAAGTCAATGAAATTTAGAAGAATTGTTTAACATATTCCCAGGATTGTTCTTGTTAAGTTTGGTGTAGATGCTCCGCTCCAGAGGCCTAGGATGGTTCAAAAACTAATGTATATATATAAATATATATATATATATATATATATATATATATATATTTGTAGATTATGCAACACTGTTTTCTTGTATATATATTCATATATATAAAGAACTAAGTCAAAATACAAATACAAGAAATATAATTGAATTTACAATTCATTCTTGTATTTGTATTTTGACTTAGTTCTTTATTAATACACAAGAAAACATATTGCGATATTTATATATATATATATATATATATATATATATATATATATATATATATATATATGTTGTATGTATCTTATGGATACTTAAACCGCTTAACAGAAGTTATTGAAATTTAAAGGGATTGTTTAACATATTCCCAGAATGGTTCGTGTGAAGTTTGATGTAGATCCATCTGCAGGGCTCCACCCCACAGGCTTGGGATTGTTCAAAAACCGATGTATGTATGTGTGTATGTAATATCTTATGAACGCTTAAACCGCTGAACAGAAGTTAGTGAAGTTGGAAGGATTGTTTAACATACTCCCAGGATGGTTCGTGTGAGGTTTGGTAAATCCATCCACAGGATTCCGCCCCAGAGGTTTAGGATGTTCAGTATACAGCCTTCCACAAGTCAAATGTTAAAATGTATATCTATACTAGCGTTACTAAAATTAATTTTTCAAAATTATAAACATTATCTAAAAATAAAAAAAACAATATTAATTATTTTAAACTGTTTATAATTGTTAAATTCGGTGTACAATTATGGCTATCACACTATTTCATATTAAAAGTAGGATCGCTGATAATAATTTCTTGCGAAATTTGAATCAACCAAACTGTGCAACGGAACCATAATAAAACTTGCATTCGCAATAACCATAAAAAAGGCACAAGAACAATCATTAACCATTGCTGGATTGAATTTGTAACATTTGAGTTTACCACGGATAATGTATATGTAGTGTTCTCACGTGTTGGGCCACCTAAATAGTATATGTTTGTACGCCTAATGAAATGAATAAACACATTTTCTATCCTCTAGCATTGCAGTAAATGAAATATAATTATTTAGACGTTTCATTTGCTTTTCTTATTCCAAAAATTATGATTTCAGGCGCAGCAACGTGCGCCGGGTACGCTAGTATTTCAATAATGTAAATTTGATAACGGTGAAAAGCCTCTATAAATATTATTTTATTTCATTTGTAGTATTAACCAGATCATTTACATATTTTTTTGAACAAATTTACTTATAACAGTTTTTAAAACGACGGAAACGCCTGCATTCGGATCTAGGCAGTCGTGACCTGGCAGCCACAACCCATCGCCACAGCTGTGGAGCCGCGGCCCGGTAGGTCGACCCACCGCCCCTGCTGTGGAGCCGCGGCCCGGCAGCCACGACCCATCGCCACAGCTGTGGAGCCGCGGCCAGGTAGGTCGACCCATCGCCACTGCTATGCGGCGCTACCACAAGCTTACGGAACCTTGGCTCAAGCAGCGCGATGGCCACGTGCAGTAGTAATGTAACGTAGTGATGTATTCTATTCCTGACTTGTGATTGTAACTGTGTAGAGGTTAGAGTTTTTATCAGGTTTTTGTTACAACTTAATATGTAATAAGTTGTTATGTTAATAACAAAGCTTTACTGAAGCTACTCATTTTAGTGTTTTTTGTAATGTTTTATAATAATAAGAAATGTTATTGTAGCTATGTGTTTTTATGAACTATTATTATATTATTGGTAATTTTTAATGTTGTACTTAGGCCTATGTATTGTAGGCCTGATTGAAACGTTCCCGGTTTAAATCAATATGTTTTATTTTACTCACAAATTAACCGCATCCCATATGTTATCCCGAAAAACATTACCCTTATAGGTTTTGAGTTGAGAATAGAAAAGCGGGGGATTTGTAGCTATTGATTTTACTAAACACTCGTCATTTTCATCGGTAAACGACGGCATCACAACAAACTCGAGCAGACAGCGCGACTATACTGCCTGTAGATCGAGCGACGGCTGCGTGTCTCGCACAGTCGGATGCCTCGTAAAGGCGATCCATACAATTCCGTAAAATCAGCTTTCTAGATCCGAATGGTATCTTTAGCAATGGTCGATGCAACACGCAGTACAAAAACCAATGTTTTTTAATAGGGCTAGCTTTTTGTTTCGCGCGCCAACTTACGAGTGACCAAGTTAACGCTAATGTAAACAATGGTTTTCTTTGTAACTAGGTGACTGGTTTAGTTATAGAACTTAAAAATAAAATATTTCTTAAATAATCTAAATACCAAAATCTTTTGTGTTGTCATTGAAAAAAAACTGTTATAATTATTATTTAATATGTGTTACATGGATTCATTAAATTATCCCCAAATGCGTTTCAACACATTTAGACAAATGTTTTTTATTATTATAAAGTGAAGAATAACCAACTTTTGCTTAAAATATTTTTAAGTTATATGTTTTACGTAATATATAGTCATGTAGCTTAACCCATTCACTGACTGTAGTTGCAGCACTGGTATCCCATTAAAAGCTATACCGATAAAAATATACATGCAATCAGTATAATTAAAATGAAACATTGTTTCTATAAGAAAAGTTATTTATGTAATTTTTATTATTGGGAATTTTTTAGAAAAGAATTTTTGTTTGTTTATTAATACAATAGTAAGATAAAAATCTAATTTTTAGTAAACTATATGTGCTATTTTTATATGTGTAGACTCCTTTATTTATCAAATAAAAACGTTAATTCTATTGCTGAATGTATGTCTTTAACAAACTAGATATTTATTGGAGAAACGGGTCAGTAGAGATAATTATGAAGACATTATTGCCAGAAATAATTAGTTTGTAACAGGTCTCCAATTATTTGTATCCCATACGGAAACTCTTTTCCTGATTACTTTTCCATATCTTCGCCTGGCAAAATGTTTACAGGTAAATTTTATGGGTAACGCATTACATCATATGATGTTCGTCAAAATATACGTTGGTCATACTGATCTCATATACGGGCGCTCGCTCAAAGACAACTGCACACACAAAGTCTATAACAAACACACATAAACGTGCAAGTTTTTAAAAACCATTATCTATTCATTAATACGGGAAAGCGTTCATGAAGTAAGTTTGCATCGTACTGTCACGTATATACCTCACACAAGGACAAAACACAGAAGTAGTTATGGTTCGCTTCTGAGGGGTTTTTTTAATATGCTGGGCTTCTCTTAGGATATATTTACAGATATTAATCATAACGGCCGTATGCTACTCAGTTAACAAATTTTTGTTTACATTTTTTTTTTTCATGTATAAGGTGGTCAACAGAAAAGGTTTTAAGCACTTGTATGAGAGTCCTCTAGAAATTTCCGGGGGAAAAACTTCGATATCTTGCCTGAGGAACACAATTTATTTTGGTAGTGTGTTGGAAAGTATTTCCCCGATTGTGTTTATATTAGTGAAACATTGAGGGAAAAAATTCTATTATCTTCAAAATAGTTAGTGTAAAGATTTTATTTGTCGAATTTTCGTCACTTTTTTCGAATGTACGAACTTGCCAGGGATATGTGATGAGTTTAAGGTACACGTACGAATTTTTACTAAGGGCGAATTTTGCCCTGAATTTTCAAGTGCAGGACTTTGATGTAGTTAAGAGAGTGCAAAATAAATGCGTCTCTTTTCTGTGATCCTGCTAATATAACCCAATTTACTGACATCCTCATTACGGGAAAGCTGCGAGATGTTCTCAGCCTCCTTGCTACTGATTTTCAGATCTGATTTTCTAAAGCTACGTATAAGTAATTTAATTTACAATACAT
>JBAIZL010000058.1:200000-202500 GCA_036971475.1 Prosapia bicincta
GCGGACTAAAGGCCATTGTTTACAACAGCTGATTGGAAGGCTATGCTTTAGTTTCAGGTACTCCTATAAACCGGAGTGTTATTTCATATAATTAAATTAAACTAAATTGGTATTTTATTTAGAAGGAGTCATTACGACATTTTTCCATATGAAACAAATTGACATAAATTGTTTTCATTTAAAATAAACAAGGGTTCTAACAAATTGAAGTTTTTTAATGTAAACTTTTGATTTTATTTAGAAAAGGGTGAAATTATATATGTGTATAAAATAAATTGAATCAAACCAAGGTTTGAGTAAGAATAAAGGGAAATGATTTTAATATGGGTAGATTTTAAATTTTTAAAAGGTACAATAAAAGGGTTAAGTTAAACAAGAGATTTTAAATTTGTAAGTGGGTCTAGCTAACCAAATTAATATGTTAATATAAGTTTTCTTTTTTGAATTATAAGTATATATATATTGTTTATTTCATGATTTATGTGTATTTAAAATAATATCTTGGTGGTAGAGTAACTTAGAAAGAAAATTGAAATCTTTGCAAATTGGTTTAAAAAATGTAAGTTCTATAATAAAGGCAAATGGGCTTGTAGCCATTTAGCAAAGGTTACTAAAAATTTATTAAATAGCAATTTCCTTCAGAAATTGCATTGATAAATTTTAAATAAATTTTAATTAAACTTCAGTATGCATAATTGTCATGAAGAAAGGGTTAATTCAAATGATAACCAAAGGGTTACATATTTTACATTAAAAGGTTTTAACTATGATTAAATAAGTTGTAAACAAAACTTCAGTATTTAAAATTTTAATGAAGAAAGGGTTAACCAAATGATAACTAAAGGGTTTTTTATTTTATATAAAAAGGGTTAAATAAATTTTAAAATTTGTAAATTTCTTTGTAAATGATCAAGGATCAGTTCAAAAGGGTGTAACTAGGTTTTAATAAATATAAATAAATTTCATTATGTGAATTTTCATGCCGAAAGGGTTAATCAAAGAGTAATCAAAGGGTTAAATATTTTCTAATCAAAGGGTTAAATGAATATAAATAAATTTGTAGATTTTGTAAATGAGTGAAGATATGTTTGAAAAAGGTTTTAAATATGTTTCAGTAAACATTTTTATTAAAATATGTATTTAAATATTATAATTTCAATATGGGAAGGTGTTTGAATTTATTCAGCAGATGTTTTAACAATTTTTATAAATTATGATTTGATGTTCAGTAAATATTTTGATAATCTTGTAGGAGATATGGCTATATGTTTTATATGTAATTTTTGTTTCAGTATGTACTTCATAATTGGTTTTTATATAATTTGATATGTTTTATGAAATTGCTTTTAGGTTGTTTGGTAAAATTGATTGAAATTTTACCTGCTAAAGTAAATAGAATTTGAATTTTAAATTGCTCATTTTAAATTGATAAAGATATAGAAAAAATTATATCATTTAAATGGCTATGTAAAATATGGCCATAAATAAAGTAGTGTGTTTAGAAAGTTTAAATAAATGGAACAAAATGTGAAAGGTAGGGATCTTTCGGAGTGTGTTGAAAAGTAAGGCTTGGCTTGAATCAACGAATATTTGTAATTTGTAACAATTAAAATTTTCAGTAAAAAGTTAAGTAAACAAAACCATATATTGACGTTTAAAATCGCAAGGTTGAGAACCTGGGATAATGAAATAAAATTATGACAAGTTGTAAAGGGTTATATTTCCGACAAGTAAGATTGACCGTCAAGTAGAGCGAAGTTTTACGCTTTGGCATACTCTGAATGAAAGAAAATTAAAATCGTAAATTCTTAATTTAAATTTAAATGTCAACTAAAATAAGCAGAGTTGGTTTCTTAACTGTGTTAAGAACCAACACAAAGGATATTTTTTTTTTTTTTGGTCAAATAAATTGCAGACTGTGCATTGTAATATTAAATTTTAAATTTTTAAAAATTAAAAAATAAAGATTTTTTAACTAACTTGCAAACAAACTGAGTATTATTTTAAACAAGTTTCTTACACTCTCCTACAGCTGATATGGTCATTTCGCCGTTTAGATGTCTTTCAAAAGAACCCATCCCCCGGGACGACTTACCCGTTAAGGGTAGAATCGGCAGCAAGTTAGGTTTTTTCTTTTTTAAGTCCAGTGACTTGTTCTCTGGCAGATTTTGGCGAGCATTGCACAGCGTTCGTGGTTTGTGCTGCGAGCGGCTCGTTTCAAAATTCTTGCTCTGCAACGGGCGTTGGTGGGCGGGCTTGCGCGCGCGTGCTGGTCGACGGTAGGGTTGACGGCGCCGCGCGTGTGTGGGTGCTGGCCTGGTCCGTTGCAGTTAGTAAGATGGCGCCCTAACGAGTGGGACCGACGGGTAAAGTTGCGGACTTTCCCGTATAAATATTTCGGTCTCTATTAAAATCATAAAAAGACATGGCGAAATTCGACCTAGGAAGTGTAAGAAATAAATAATAAAATGTTAAAGAAAAGAGTTAGATTGCAGTTCTA
>JBAIZL010000058.1:222500-242500 GCA_036971475.1 Prosapia bicincta
GCTTACTGACAAGATATTAGTACTTGATTGTGCTACCGGCTGACGTATAATGCCTGCGGACCTATTAGGAGTGGTGTAAGTGCTACTTGTGTAATACTAAGACGGATACGACTTTCCTTGTCTTACTAGCAGAGAAGTTATTACGCGCTATCGGCTTACTGACAAGATATTAGTACTCGATTGTGCTACCGGCTGACGTATAATGCCTGCGGACCTATTAGGAGTGGTGTAAGTGCTACTTGTGTAATACTAAGACGGATACGACTTTCCTTGTCTTACTAGCAGAGATGTTATTGAGCGCTATCGGCTTACTGACAAGATATTAGTACTCGATAGTGCTACTTCTCACGTATAATACCCGCGAACCTATTAGGAGTGATGTAAGTGCTACTTGTGTAATACTAAGCCGGATACGACTTTCCTTGTCTTACTAGCAGAGAAGTTATTGAGCGCTATCGGCTTACTGACAAGATATTAGTACTCGATAGTGCTACCGGCTGACGTATAATACCCGCGGACCTATTAGGAGTGGTGTAAGTGCTGCTTGTGTAATATTAAGACGGATATGACTTTCCTTGTTTTACTAGCAGAGACGTTATTGAGCGCTATCGGCTTACTGACAAGATATTAGTACTCGATAGTGCTACTTCTCACGTATAATACCCGCGAACCTATTATGAGTGGTGTAAGTGCTACTTGTGTAATACTAAGACGCATACGACTTTCCTTGTCACACTAGCAGAGACGTTATTGAGCGCTATCGGCTTACTGACAAGATATTAGTACTCGATTGTGCTACCGGGTGACGTATAATGCCTGCGGACCTATTAGGAGTGGTGTAAGTGCTACTTGTGTAATACTAAGACGGATACGACATTCCTTGTCTTACTAGCAGAGACGTTATTGAGCGCTATCGGCTTACTGACAAGATATTAGTACTCGATTGTGCTACCGGCTGACGTATAATGCCTGCAGACCTATTAGGAGTGGTGTAAGTGCTACTTGTGTAATATTAAGACGCATACGACTTTCCTTGTCTTACTACCAGAGAAGTCATTGAGCGCTATCGGCTTACTGACAAGATATTAGTACTCGATTGTGCTACCGGCTGACGTATAATGCCTGCGGAACTATTAGGAGTGGTGTAAATGCTACTTGTGTAATACTAAGACGGATACGACATTCCTTGTCTTACTAGCAGAGACGTTATTGAGCGCTATCGGCTTACTGACAAGATATTAGTACTCGATAGTGCTACCGGCTGACGTATAATACCCGCGGACCTACCTATTAGGAGTGATGTAAGTGCTACTTGTGTAATACTAAGACGGATACGACTTTCCTTGTCTTACTAGCAGAGAGGTTATTGAGCGCTATCGGCTTACTGACAAGATATTAGTACTCGATTGTGCTACCGGCTGACGTATAATGCCTGCTGACCTATTAGGAGTGGTGTAAGTGCTACTTGTGTAATACTAAGACGGATACGACTTTCCTTGTCTTACTAGCAGAGATGTTATTAAGCGCTATCGGCTTACTGACAAGATATTAGTACTCGATAGTGCTACCGGCTGACGAATAATACCCGCGGACCTATTAGGAGTGGTGTAAGTGCTACTTGTGTAATATTAAGACGGATACGACTTTCCTTGTCTTACTAGCAGAGAAGTTATTGAGCGCTATCGGCTTACTGACAAGATATTAGTACTCGATAGTGCTACCGTCTGAGGTATAATACCCGCGGACCTATTAGGAGTGGTGCAAGTGCTTATTGTGTAATACTAAGGCGGATACGGCTTTCCTTGTCTTACTAGCAGAGAGGTTATTAAGCGCTATAGGCTTACTGACAAGATATTACTACTCGATAGTACTACCGGCTGACGTATAATACCCGCGGACCTATTAGGAGTGGTGTAAGTGCTACTTGTGTAATACTAAGACGGACACGACTTTCCTTGTCTTACTAGCAGAGAAGTTATTACGCGCTATCGGCTTACTGACAAGATATTAGTACTCGATTGTGCTACCGGCTGACGTATAATGCCTGCGGACCTATTAGGAGTGGTGTAAGTGCTACTTGTGTAATACTAAGACGGATACGACTTTCCTTGTCTTACTAGCAGAGACGTTATTGAGCGCTATCGGCTTACTGACAAGATATTAGTACTCGATAGTGCTACCGGCTGACTTATAAAACCCGCGGACCTATTATGAGTGGTGTAAGTGCTACTTGTGTAATACTAAGACGGAGACGACTTTCCTTGTCCTACTAGCAGAGAAGTTATTGAGCGCTATCGGCTTACTGACAAGATATTAGTACTCGATAGTGCTACCGGCTGACGTATAATACCCGCGGACCTATTAGGAGTGGTGTAAGTGCTGCTTGTGTAATATTAAGACGGATATGACTTTCCTTGTTTTACTAGCAGAGACGTTATTGAGCGCTATCGGCTTACTGACAAGATATTAGTACTCGATAGTGCTACCGGCTGACGTATAATACCCGCGGACCTATTAGGAGTGGTGCAAGTGCTTATTGTGTAATACTAAGGCGGATACGGCTTTCCTTGTCTTACTAGCAGAGAGGTTATTAAGCGCTATCGGCTTACTGACAAGATATTAGTACTCGATAGTGCTACTTCTCACGTATAATACCCGCGAACCTATTATGAGTGGTGTAAGTGCTACTTGTGTAATACTAAGACGCATACGACTTTCCTTGTCTTACTAGCAGAGACGTTATTGAGCGCTATCGGCTTACTGACAAGATATTAGTACTCGATTGTGCTACCGGCTGACGTATAATGCCTGCGGACCTATTAGGAGTGGTGTAAGTGCTACTTGTGTAATACTAAGACGGATACGACTTTCCTTGTCTTACTAGCAGAGACGTTATTGAGCGCTATCGGCTTACTGACAAGATATTAGTACTCGATAGTGCTACCGGCTGACTTATAATACCCGCGGACCTATTAGGAGTGGTGTAAGTGCTACTTGTGTAATACTAAGACGGATACGACTTTCCTTGTCTTACTAGCAGAGAAGTTATTACGCGCTATCGGATTACTGACAAGATATTAGTACTCGATTGTGCTACCGGCTGACGTATAATGCCTGCGGACCTATTAGGAGTGGTGTAAGTGCTACTTGTGTAATACTAAGACGGATACGACTTTCCTTGTCTTACTAGCAGAGAAGTTATTACGCGCTATCGGCTTACTGACAAGATATTAGTACTCGATTGTGCTACCGGCTGACGTATAATGCCTGCGGACCTATTAGGAGTGGTGTAAGTGCTACTTGTGTAATACTAAGACGGATACGACTTTCCTTGTCTTACTAGCAGAGATGTTATTGAGCGCTATCGGCTTACTGACAAGATATTAGTACTCGATAGTGCTACTTCTCACGTATAATACCCGCGAACCTATTAGGAGTGATGTAAGTGCTACTTGTGTAATACTAAGCCGGATACGACTTTCCTTGTCTTACTAGCAGAGAAGTTATTGAGCGCTATCGGCTTACTGACAAGATATTAGTACTCGATAGTGCTACCGGCTGACGTATAATACCCGCGGACCTATTAGGAGTGGTGTAAGTGCTGCTTGTGTAATATTAAGACGGATATGACTTTCCTTGTTTTACTAGCAGAGACGTTATTGAGCGCTATCGGCTTACTGACAAGATATTAGTACTCGATAGTGCTACTTCTCACGTATAATACCCGCGAACCTATTATGAGTGGTGTAAGTGCTACTTGTGTAATACTAAGACGCATACGACTTTCCTTGTCACACTAGCAGAGACGTTATTGAGCGCTATCGGCTTACTGACAAGATATTAGTACTCGATTGTGCTACCGGGTGACGTATAATGCCTGCGGACCTATTAGGAGTGGTGTAAGTGCTACTTGTGTAATACTAAGACGGATACGACATTCCTTGTCTTACTAGCAGAGACGTTATTGAGCGCTATCGGCTTACTGACAAGATATTAGTACTCGATTGTGCTACCGGCTGACGTATAATGCCTGCAGACCTATTAGGAGTGGTGTAAGTGCTACTTGTGTAATATTAAGACGCATACGACTTTCCTTGTCTTACTACCAGAGAAGTCATTGAGCGCTATCGGCTTACTGACAAGATATTAGTACTCGATTGTGCTACCGGCTGACGTATAATGCCTGCGGACCTATTAGGAGTGGTGTAAATGCTACTTGTGTAATACTAAGACGGATACGACATTCCTTGTCTTACTAGCAGAGACGTTATTGAGCGCTATCGGCTTACTGACAAGATATTAGTACTCGATAGTGCTACCGGCTGACGTATAATACCCGCGGACCTACCTATTAGGAGTGATGTAAGTGCTACTTGTGTAATACTAAGACGGATACGACTTTCCTTGTCTTACTAGCAGAGAGGTTATTGAGCGCTATCGGCTTACTGACAAGATATTAGTACTCGATTGTGCTACCGGCTGACGTATAATGCCTGCTGACCTATTAGGAGTGGTGTAAGTGCTACTTGTGTAATACTAAGACGGATACGACTTTCCTTGTCTTACTAGCAGAGATGTTATTAAGCGCTATCGGCTTACTGACAAGATATTAGTACTCGATAGTGCTACCGGCTGACGAATAATACCCGCGGACCTATTAGGAGTGGTGTAAGTGCTACTTGTGTAATATTAAGACGGATACGACTTTCCTTGTCTTACTAGCAGAGAAGTTATTGAGCGCTATCGGCTTACTGACAAGATATTAGTACTCGATAGTGCTACCGTCTGAGGTATAATACCCGCGGACCTATTAGGAGTGGTGCAAGTGCTTATTGTGTAATACTAAGGCGGATACGGCTTTCCTTGTCTTACTAGCAGAGAGGTTATTAAGCGCTATCGGCTTACTGACAAGATATTACTACTCGATAGTACTACCGGCTGACGTATAATACCCGCGGACCTATTAGGAGTGGTGTAAGTGCTACTTGTGTAATACTAAGACGGACACGACTTTCCTTGTCTTACTAGCAGAGAAGTTATTACGCGCTATCGGCTTACTGACAAGATATTAGTACTCGATTGTGCTACCGGCTGACGTATAATGCCTGCGGACCTATTAGGAGTGGTGTAAGTGCTACTTGTGTAATACTAAGACGGATACGACTTTCCTTGTCTTACTAGCAGAGACGTTATTGAGCGCTATCGGCTTACTGACAAGATATTAGTACTCGATAGTGCTACCGGCTGACTTATAAAACCCGCGGACCTATTATGAGTGGTGTAAGTGCTACTTGTGTAATACTAAGACGGAGACGACTTTCCTTGTCCTACTAGCAGAGAAGTTATTGAGCGCTATCGGCTTACTGACAAGATATTAGTACTCGATAGTGCTACCGGCTGACGTATAATACCCGCGGACCTATTAGGAGTGGTGTAAGTGCTGCTTGTGTAATATTAAGACGGATATGACTTTCCTTGTTTTACTAGCAGAGACGTTATTGAGCGCTATCGGCTTACTGACAAGATATTAGTACTCGATAGTGCTACCGGCTGACGTATAATACCCGCGGACCTATTAGGAGTGGTGCAAGTGCTTATTGTGTAATACTAAGGCGGATACGGCTTTCCTTGTCTTACTAGCAGAGAGGTTATTAAGCGCTATCGGCTTACTGACAAGATATTACTACTCGATAGTACTACCGGCTGACGTATAATACCCGCGGACCTATTAGGAGTGGTGTAAGTGCTACTTGTGTAATACTAAGACGGATACGACTTTCCTTGTCTTACTAGCAGAGAAGTTATTACGCGCTATCGGCTTACTGACAAGATATTAGTACTCGATTGTGCTACCGGCAGACGTATAATGCCTGCGGACCTATTAGGAGTGGTGTAAGTGCTACTTGTGTAATACTAAGACGGATACGACTTTCCTTGTCTTACTAGCAGAGACGTTATTGAGCGCTATCGGCTTACTGACAAGATATTAGTACTCGATAGTGCTACCGGCTGACTTATAAAACCCGCGGACCTATTAGGAGTGGTGTAAGTGCTACTTGTGTAATACTAAGACGGAGACGACTTTCCTTGTCCTACTAGCAGAGAAGTTATTGAGCGCTATCGGCTTACTGACAAGATATTAGTACTCGATAGTGCTACCGGCTGACGTATAATACCCGCGGACCTATTAGGAGTGGTGTAAGTGCTGCTTGTGTAATATTAAGACGGATATGACTTTCCTTGTTTTACTAGCAGAGACGTTATTGAGCGCTATCGGCTTACTGACAAGATATTAGTACTCGATAGTGCTACTTCTCACGTATAATACCCGCGAACCTATTATGAGTGGTGTAAGTGCTACTTGTGTAATACTAAGACGCATACGACTTTCCTTGTCTTACTAGCAGAGACGTTATTGAGCGCTATCGGCTTACTGACAAGATATTAGTACTCGATAGTGCTACCGGCTGACGTATAATACCCGCGGACCTATTAGGAGTGGTGCAAGTGCTTATTGTGTAATACTAAGGCGGATACGGCTTTCCTTGTCTTACTAGCAGAGAGGTTATTAAGCGCTATCGGCTTACTGACAAGATATTACTACTCGATAGTACTACCGGCTGACGTATAATACCCGCGGACCTATTAGGAGTGGTGTAAGTGCTACTTGTGTAATACTAAGACGGATACGACTTTCCTTGTCTTACTAGCAGAGAAGTTATTACGCGCTATCGGCTTACTGACAAGATATTAGTACTCGATTGTGCTACCGGCTGACGTATAATGCCTGCGGACCTATTAGGAGTGGTGTAAGTGCTACTTGTGTAATACTAAGACGGATACGACTTTCCTTGTCTTACTAGCAGAGACGTTATTGAGCGCTATCGGCTTACTGACAAGATATTAGTACTCGATAGTGCTACCGGCTGACTTATAAAACCCGCGGACCTATTAGGAGTGGTGTAAGTGCTACTTGTGTAATACTAAGACGGAGACGACTTTCCTTGTCCTACTAGCAGAGAAGTTATTGAGCGCTATCGGCTTACTGACAAGATATTAGTACTCGATAGTGCTACCGGCTGACGTATAATACCCGCGGACCTATTAGGAGTGGTGTAAGTGCTGCTTGTGTAATATTAAGTTGGATATGACTTTCCTTGTTTTACTAGCAGAGACGTTATTGAGCGCTATCGGCTTACTGACAAGATATTAGTACTCGATAGTGCTACTTCTCACGTATAATACCCGCGAACCTATTATGAGTGGTGTAAGTGCTACTTGTGTAATACTAAGACGCATACGACTTTCCTTGTCTTACTAGCAGAGACGTTATTGAGCGCTATCGGCTTACTGACAAGATATTAGTACTCGATTGTGCTACCGGCTGACGTATAATGCCTGCGGACCTATTAGGAGTGGTGTAAGTGCTACTTGTGTAATACTAAGACGGATACGACTTTCCTTGTCTTACTAGCAGAGACGTTATTGAGCGCTATCGGCTTACTGACAAGATATTAGTACTCGATAGTGCTACCGGCTGACTTATAATACCCGCGGACCTATTAGGAGTGGTGTAAGTGCTACTTGTGTAATACTAAGACGGATACGACTTCCCTTGTCTTACTAGCAGAGACGTTATTGAGCGCTATCATCTTACTGACAAGATATTAGTACTCGATAGTGCTACCGGCTGACGTATAATACCCGCGGACCTATTAGGAGTGGTGTAAGTGCTACTTGTGTAATACTAAGACGGATACGACTTTCCTTGTCTTACTAGCAGAGAAGTTATTACGCGCTATCGGCTTACTGACAAGATATTAGTACTCGATTGTGCTACCGGCTGACGTATAATGCCTGCGGACCTATTAGGAGTGGTGTAAGTGCTACTTGTGTAATACTAAGACGGATACGACTTTCCTTGTCTTACTAGCAGAGATGTTATTGAGCGCTATCGGCTTACTGACAAGATATTAGTACTCGATAGTGCTACTTCTCACGTATAATACCCGCGAACCTATTAGGAGTGATGTAAGTGCTACTTGTGTAATACTAAGCCGGATACGACTTTCCTTGTCTTACTAGCAGAGAAGTTATTGAGCGCTATCGGCTTACTGACAAGATATTAGTACTCGATAGTGCTACCGGCTGACGTATAATACCCGCGGACCTATTAGGAGTGGTGTAAGTGCTGCTTGTGTAATATTAAGACGGATATGACTTTCCTTGTTTTACTAGCAGAGACGTTATTGAGCGCTATCGGCTTACTGACAAGATATTAGTACTCGATAGTGCTACTTCTCACGTATAATACCCGCGAACCTATTATGAGTGGTGTAAGTGCTACTTGTGTAATACTAAGACGCATACGACTTTCCTTGTCACACTAGCAGAGACGTTATTGAGCGCTATCGGCTTACTGACAAGATATTAGTACTCGATTGTGCTACCGGGTGACGTATAATGCCTGCGGACCTATTAGGAGTGGTGTAAGTGCTACTTGTGTAATACTAAGACGGATACGACATTCCTTGTCTTACTAGCAGAGACGTTATTGAGCGCTATCGGCTTACTGACAAGATATTAGTACTCGATTGTGCTACCGGCTGACGTATAATGCCTGCAGACCTATTAGGAGTGGTGTAAGTGCTACTTGTGTAATATTAAGACGCATACGACTTTCCTTGTCTTACTACCAGAGAAGTCATTGAGCGCTATCGGCTTACTGACAAGATATTAGTACTCGATTGTGCTACCGGCTGACGTATAATGCCTGCGGACCTATTAGGAGTGGTGTAAATGCTACTTGTGTAATACTAAGACGGATACGACATTCCTTGTCTTACTAGCAGAGACGTTATTGAGCGCTATCGGCTTACTGACAAGATATTAGTACTCGATAGTGCTACCGGCTGACGTATAATACCCGCGGACCTACCTATTAGGAGTGATGTAAGTGCTACTTGTGTAATACTAAGACGGATACGACTTTCCTTGTCTTACTAGCAGAGATGTTATTAAGCGCTATCGGCTTACTGACAAGATATTAGTACTCGATAGTGCTACCGGCTGACGAATAATACCCGCGGACCTATTAGGAGTGGTGTAAGTGCTACTTGTGTAATATTAAGACGGATACGACTTTCCTTGTCTTACTAGCAGGGAAGTTATTGAGCGCTATCGGCTTACTCACAAGATATTAGTACTCGATAGTGCTACCGTCTGAGGTATAATACCCGCGGACCTATTAGGAGTGGTGCAAGTGCTTATTGTGTAATACTAAGGCGGATACGGCTTTCCTTGTCTTACTAGCAGAGAGGTTATTAAGCGCTATCGGCTTACTGACAAGATATTACTACTCGATAGTACTACCGGCTGACGTATAGTACCCGCGGACCTATTAGGAGTGGTGTAAGTGCTACTTGTGTAATACTAAGACGGACACGACTTTCCTTGTCTTACTAGCAGAGAAGTTATTACGCGCTATCGGCTTACTGACAAGATATTAGTACTCGATTGTGCTACCGGCTGACGTATAATGCCTGCGGACCTATTAGGAGTGGTGTAAGTGCTACTTGTGTAATACTAAGACGGATACGACTTTCCTTGTCTTACTAGCAGAGACGTTATTGAGCGCTATCGGCTTACTGACAAGATATTAGTACTCGATAGTGCTACCGGCTGACTTATAATACCCGCGGACCTATTAGGAGTGGTGTAATTGCTACTTGTGTAATACTAAGACGGATACGACTTCCCTTGTCTTACTAGCAGAGACGTTATTGAGCGCTATCATCTGACTGACAAGATATTAGTACTCGATAGTGCTACCGGCTGACGTATAATACCCGCGGACCTATTAGGAGTGGTGTAAGTGCTACTTGTGTAATACTAAGACGGATACGACTTTCCTTGTCTTACTAGCAGAGAAGTTATTACGCGCTATCGGCTTACTGACAAGATATTAGTACTCGATTGTGCTACCGGCTGACGTATAATGCCTGCGGACCTATTAGGAGTGGTGTAAGTGCTACTTGTGTAATACTAAGACGGATACGACTTTCCTTGTCTTACTAGCAGAGATGTTATTGAGCGCTATCGGCTTACTGACAAGATATTAGTACTCGATAGTGCTACTTCTCACGTATAATACCCGCGAACCTATTAGGAGTGATGTAAGTGCTACTTGTGTAATACTAAGCCGGATACGACTTTCCTTGTCTTACTAGCAGAGAAGTTATTGAGCGCTATCGGCTTACTGACAAGATATTAGTACTCGATAGTGCTACCGGCTGACGTATAATACCCGCGGACCTATTAGGAGTGGTGTAAGTGCTGCTTGTGTAATATTAAGACGGATATGACTTTCCTTGTTTTACTAGCAGAGACGTTATTGAGCGCTATCGGCTTACTGACAAGATATTAGTACTCGATTGTGCTACCGGGTGACGTATAATGCCTGCGGACCTATTAGGAGTGGTGTAAGTGCTACTTGTGTAATACTAAGACGGATACGACATTCCTTGTCTTACTAGCAGAGACGTTATTGAGCGCTATCGGCTTACTGACAAGATATTAGTACTCGATAGTGCTACCGGCTGACTTATAATACCCGCGGACCTATTAGGAGTGGTGTAAGTGCTACTTGTGTAATACTAAGACGGATACGACTTCCCTTGTCTTACTAGCAGAGACGTTATTGAGCGCTATCGGCTTACTGACAAGATATTAGTACTCGATAGTGCTACCGGCTGACTTATAAAACCCGCGGACCTATTATGAGTGGTGTAAGTGCTACTTGTGTAATACTAAGACGGAGACGACTTTCCTTGTCCTACTAGCAGAGAAGTTATTGAGCGCTATCGGCTTACTGACAAGATATTAGTACTCGATAGTGCTACTTCTCACGTATAATACCCGCGAACCTATTAGGAGTGATGTAAGTGCTACTTGTGTAATACTAAGACGGATACGACTTCCCTTGTCTTACTAGCAGAGACGTTATTGAGCGCTATCATCTGACTGACAAGATATTAGTACTCGATAGTGCTACCGGCTGACGTATAATACCCGCGGACCTATTAGGAGTGGTGTAAGTGCTACTTGTGTAATACTAAGACGGATACGACTTTCCTTGTCTTACTAGCAGAGAAGTTATTACGCGCTATCGGCTTACTGACAAGATATTAGTACTCGATTGTGCTACCGGCTGACGTATAATGCCTGCGGACCTATTAGGAGTGGTGTAAGTGCTACTTGTGTAATACTAAGACGGATACGACTTTCCTTGTCTTACTAGCAGAGATGTTATTGAGCGCTATCGGCTTACTGACAAGATATTAGTACTCGATAGTGCTACTTCTCACGTATAATACCCGCGAACCTATTAGGAGTGATGTAAGTGCTACTTGTGTAATACTAAGCCGGATACGACTTTCCTTGTCTTACTAGCAGAGAAGTTATTGAGCGCTATCGGCTTACTGACAAGATATTAGTACTCGATAGTGCTACTTCTCACGTATAATACCCGCGAACCTATTATGAGTGGTGTAAGTGCTACTTGTGTAATACTAAGACGCATACGACTTTCCTTGTCACACTAGCAGAGACGTTATTGAGCGCTATCGGCTTACTGACAAGATATTAGTACTCGATTGTGCTACCGGGTGACGTATAATGCCTGCGGACCTATTAGGAGTGGTGTAAGTGCTACTTGTGTAATACTAAGACGGATACGACATTCCTTGTCTTACTAGCAGAGACGTTATTGAGCGCTATCGGCTTACTGACAAGATATTAGTACTCGATAGTGCTACCGGCTGACTTATAATACCCGCGGACCTATTAGGAGTGGTGTAAGTGCTACTTGTGTAATACTAAGACGGATACGACTTCCCTTGTCTTACTAGCAGAGACGTTATTGAGCGCTATCGGCTTACTGACAAGATATTAGTACTCGATAGTGCTACCGGCTGACTTATAAAACCCGCGGACCTATTATGAGTGGTGTAAGTGCTACTTGTGTAATACTAAGACGGAGACGACTTTCCTTGTCCTACTAGCAGAGAAGTTATTGAGCGCTATCGGCTTACTGACAAGATATTAGTACTCGATAGTGCTACTTCTCACGTATAATACCCGCGAACCTATTAGGAGTGATGTAAGTGCTACTTGTGTAATACTAAGCCGGATACGACTTTCCTTGTCTTACTAGCAGAGAAGTTATTGAGCGCTATCGGCTTACTGACAAGATATTAGTACTCGATTGTGCTACCGGGTGACGTATAATGCCTGCGGACCTATTAGGAGTGGTGTAAGTGCTACTTGTGTGATATTAAGACGGATATGACTTTCCTTGTTTTACTAGCAGAGACGTTATTGAGGGCTATCGGCTTACTGACAAGATATTAGTACTCGATAGTGCTACTTCTCACGTATAATACCCGCGAACCTATTATGAGTGGTGTAAGTGCTACTTGTGTAATACTAAGACGCATACGACTTTCCTTGTCACACTAGCAGAGACGTTATTGAGCGCTATCGGCTTACTGACAAGATATTAGTACTCGATTGTGCTACCGGGTGACGTATAATGCCTGCGGACCTATTAGGAGTGGTGTAAGTGCTACTTGTGTAATACTAAGACGGATACGACATTCCTTGTCTTACTAGCAGAGACGTTATTGAGCGCTATCGGCTTACTGACAAGATATTAGTACTCGATAGTGCTACTTCTCACGTATAATACCCGCGAACCTATTATGAGTAGTGTAAGTGCTACTTGTGTAATACTAAGACGCATACGACTTTCCTTGTCTTACTAGCAGAGACGTTATTGAGCGCTATCGGCTTACTGACAAGATATTAGTACTCGATTGTGCTACCGGATGACGTATAATGCCTGCGGACCTATTAGGAGTGGTGTAAGTGCTACTTGTGTAATACTAAGACGGACACGACTTTCCTTGTCTTACTAGCAGAGAAGTTATTACGCGCTATCGGCTTACTGACAAGATATTAGTACTCGATTGTGCTACCGGCTGACGTATAATGCCTGCGGACCTATTAGGAGTGGTGTAAGTGCTACTTGTGTAATACTAAGACGGATACGACTTTCCTTGTCTTACTAGCAGAGACGTTATTGAGCGCTATCGGCTTACTGACAAGATATTAGTACTCGATAGTGCTACCGGCTGACTTATAAAACCCGCGGACCTATTATGAGTGGTGTAAGTGCTACTTGTGTAATACTAAGACGGAGACGACTTTCCTTGTCCTACTAGCAGAGAAGTTATTGAGCGCTATCGGCTTACTGACAAGATATTAGTACTCGATAGTGCTACCGGCTGACGTATAATACCCGCGGACCTATTAGGAGTGGTGTAAGTGCTGCTTGTGTAATATTAAGACGGATATGACTTTCCTTGTTTTACTAGCAGAGACGTTATTGAGCGCTATCGGCTTACTGACAAGATATTAGTACTCGATAGTGCTACTTCTCACGTATAATATCCGCGAACCTATTATGAGTGGTGTAAGTGCTACTTGTGTAATACTAAGACGCATACGACTTTCCTTGTCTTACTAGCAGAGACGTTATTGAGCGCTATCGGCTTACTGACAAGATATTAGTACTCGATTGTGCTACCGGCTGACGTATAATGCCTGCGGACCTATTAGGAGTGGTGTAAGTGCTACTTGTGTAATACTAAGACGGATACGACTTTCCTTGTCTTACTAGCAGAGACGTTATTGAGCGCTATCGGCTTACTGACAAGATATTAGTACTCGATAGTGCTACCGGCTGACTTATAATACCCGCGGACCTATTAGGAGTGGTGTAAGTGCTACTTGTGTAATACTAAGACGGATACGACTTTCCTTGTCTTACTAGCAGAGAAGTTATTACGCGCTATCGGCTTACTGACAAGATATTAGTACTCGATTGTGCTACCGGCTGACGTATAATGCCTGCGGACCTATTAGGAGTGGTGTAAGTGCTACTTGTGTAATACTAAGACGGATACGACTTTCCTTGTCTTACTAGCAGAGATGTTATTGAGCGCTATCGGCTTACTGACAAGATATTAGTACTCGATAGTGCTACTTCTCACGTATAATACCCGCGAACCTATTAGAAGTGATGTAAGTGCTACTTGTGTAATACTAAGCCGGATACGACTTTCCTTGTCTTACTAGCAGAGAAGTTATTGAGCGCTATCGGCTTACTGACAAGATATTAGTACTCGATAGTGCTACCGGCTGACGTATAATACCCGCGGACCTATTAGGAGTGGTGTAAGTGCTGCTTGTGTAATACTAAGACGGATATGACTTTCCTTGTTTTACTAGCAGAGACGTTATTGAGCGCTATCGGCTTACTGACAAGATATTAGTACTCGATAGTGCTACTTCTCACGTATAATACCCGCGAACCTATTATGAGTGGTGTAAGTGCTACTTGTGTAATACTAAGACGCATACGACTTTCCTTGTCACACTAGCAGAGACGTTATTGAGCGCTATCGGCTTACTGACAAGATATTAGTACTCGATTGTGCTACCGGGTGACGTATAATGCCTGCGGACCTATTAGGAGTGGTGTAAGTGCTACTTGTGTAATACAAAGACGGATACGACATTCCTTGTCTTACTAGCAGAGACGTTATTGAGCGCTATCGGCTTACTGACAAGATATTAGTACTCGATAGTGCTACTTCTCACGTATAATACCCGCGAACCTATTATGAGTAGTGTAAGTGCTACTTGTGTAATACTAAGACGCATACGACTTTCCTTGTCTTACTAGCAGAGACGTTATTGAGCGCTATCGGCTTACTGACAAGATATTAGTACTCGATTGTGCTACCGGCTGACGTATAATGCCTGCGGACCTATTAGGAGTGGTGTAAGTGCTACTTGTGTAATACTAAGACGGATACGACTTTCCTTGTCTTACTAGCAGAGACGTTATTGAGCGCTATCGGCTTACTGACAAGATATTAGTACTCGATAGTGCTACCGGCTGACTTATAATACCCGCGGACCTATTAGGAGTGGTGTAAGTGCTACTTGTGTAATACTAAGACGGATACGACTTCCCTTGTCTTACTAGCAGAGACGTTATTGAGCGCTATCATCTTACTGACAAGATATTAGTACTCGATAGTGCTACCGGCTGACGTATAATACCCGCGGAACTATTAGGAGTGGTGTAAGTGCTACTTGTGTAATACTAAGACGGATACGACTTTCCTTGTCTTACTAGCAGAGAAGTTATTACGCGCTATCGGCTTACTGACAAGATATTAGTACTCGATTGTGCTACCGGCTGACGTATAATGCCTGCGGACCTATTAGGAGTGGTGTAAGTGCTACTTGTGTAATACTAAGACGGATACGACTTTCCTTGTCTTACTAGCAGAGATGCTATTGAGCGCTATCGGCTTACTGACAAGATATTAGTACTCGATAGTGCTACTTCTCACGTATAATACCCGCGAACCTATTAGGAGTGATGTAAGTGCTACTTGTGTAATACTAAGCCGGATACGACTTTCCTTGTCTTACTAGCAGAGAAGTTATTGAGCGCTATCGGCTTACTGACAAGATATTAGTACTCGATAGTGCTACCGGCTGACGTATAATACCCGCGGACCTATTAGGAGTGGTGTAAGTGCTGCTTGTGTAATATTAAGACGGATATGACTTTCCTTGTTTTACTAGCAGAGACGTTATTGAGCGCTATCGGCTTACTGACAAGATATTAGTACTCGATAGTGCTACTTCTCACGTATAATACCCTCGAACCTATTATGAGTGGTGTAAGTGCTACTTGTGTAATACTAAGACGCATACGACTTTCCTTGTCACACTAGCAGAGACGTTATTGAGCGCTATCGGCTTACTGACAAGATATTAGTACTCGATTGTGCTACCGGGTTACGTATAATGCCTGCGGACCTATTAGGAGTGGTGTAAGTGCTACTTGTGTAATACTAAGACGGATACGACATTCCTTGTCTTACTAGCAGAGACGTTATTGAGCGCTATCGGCTTACTGACAAGATATTAGTACTCGATTGTGCTACCGGCTGACTTATAATACCCGCGGACCTACCTATTAGGAGTGGTGTAAGTGCTACTTGTGTAATACTAAGACGGATACGACTTTCCTTGTCTTACTAGCAGAGAGGTTATTGAGCGCTATAGGCTTACTGACAAGATATTAGTACTCGATTGTGCTACCGGCTGACGTATAATGCCTGCTGACCTATTAGGAGTGGTGTAAGTGCTACTTGTGTAATACTAAGACGGATACGGCTTTCCTTGTCTTAATAGCAGAGAGGTTTTTGAGCGCTATCGGCTTACTGACAAGATATTAGCACTCGATAGTGCTACCGGCTGACGTATAATGCCCGCGGACCTATTAGGAGTGGTGTAAGTGCTACTTGTGTAATACTAAGACGGATACGGCTTTCCTTGTCTTACTAGCAGAGACGTTATTGAGCGCTATCGGCTTACTGACAAGATATTAGTACTCGATAGTGCTACTTCTCACGTATAATACCCGCGAACCTATTATGAGTAGTGTAAGTGCTACTTGTGTAATACTAAGACGCATACGACTTTCCTTGTCTTACTAGCAGAGACGTTATTGAGCGCTATCGGCTTACTGACAAGATATTAGTACTCGATTGTGCTACCGGCTGACGTATAATGCCTGCGGACCTATTAGGAGTGGTGTAAGTGCTACTTGTGTAATATTAAGACGGATACGACTTTCCTTGACTTACTAGCAGAGACGTTATTGAGCGCTATCGGCTTACTGACAAGATATTAGTACTCGATAGTGCTACCGGCTGACGCATAATGCCTGCAGACCTATTAGGAGTGGTGTAAGTGCTACTTGTGTAATACTAAGACGGATACGACTTTCCTTGTCTTACTAGCAGTGAAGTTATTGAGCGCTATCATCTTACTGACAAGATATTAGTACTCGATAGTGCTACCGGCTGACGTATAATGCCCGCGAACCTATTATGAGTGGTGTAAGTGCTACTTGTGTAATACTAAGACGGATACGACTTTCCTTGACTTACTAGCAGAGACGTTATTGAGCGCTATCGGCTTACTGACAAGATATTAGTACTCGATAGTGCTACCGGCTGACGCATAATACCCGCAAACCTATTATGAGTGGTGTAAGTGCTACTTGTGTAATACTAAGACGGATACGACTTTCCTTGTCTTACTAGCAGAGAAGTTATTGAGCGCTATCGGCTTACTGACAAGAAAATTAGTACTCGATGGTGCTACCGGCTGACTTATAATACCTGCGGACCTATTAGGAGTGGTGTAATTGCTACTTGTGTAATACTAAGACGGAGTCGACTTTTTTGGTCCTACTAGCAGAGACGTTATTGAGCGCTATCGGCTTACTGACAAGATATTAGTACTCGATAGTGCTACCGGCTGACGCATAATACCCGCGGACCTATTAGGAGTGGTGTAAGTGCTACTTGTGTAATACTAAGACGGATACGACTTTCCTTGTCTTACTAGCAGAGAAGTTATTGAGCGCTATCGCATTACTGACAAGATATTAGTACTCGATAGTGCTACCGGCTGACGTATAATGCCTGCTGACCTATTAGGAGTGGTGTAAGTGCTACTTGTGTAATACTAAGACGGATACGACTTTCCTTGTCTTACTAGCAGAGACGTTATCGAGCGCTATCGGCTTACTGACAAGACATTAGTACCCGATAGTGCTACCGGCTGACGTATAATACCCGCGGACCTATTAGGAGTGGTGTGAGTGCTATTTGTGTAATACTAAGACGGATACGACTTTCCTTGTCTTACTAGCAGAGACGTTATTGAGCGCTATCGGCTTACTGACAAGACATTAGTACCCGATAGTGCTACCGGCTGACTTATAATACCCGCGGACCTACCTATTAGGAGTGGTGTAAGTGCTACTTGTGTAATACTAAGACGGAGACGACTTTCGTTGTCCTACTAGCAGAGAAGTTATTGAGCGCTATCGGCTTACTGACAAGATATTAGTACTCGATAGTGCTACCGGCTGACGTATAATACCCGCAGACCTATTAGGAGTGGTGTAAGTGCTACTTGTGTAATATTAAGACGGATATGACTTTCCTTGTTTTACTAGCAGAGAAGTTATTGAGCGTTATCGGCTTACTGACAAGATATTAGTACTCGATAGTGCTACTTCTCACGTATAATACCCGCGAACCTATTATGAGTGTTGTAAGTGCTACTTGTGTAATACTAAGACGCATACGACTTTCCTTGTCTTACTAGCAGAGAAGTTATTGAGCGCTATCGGCTTACTGACAAGATATTAGTACTCGATTGTGCTACCGGGTGACGTATAATGCCTGCGGACCTTTTAGGAGTGGTGTAAGTGCTACTTGTGTAATACTAAGACGGATACGACATTCCTTGTCTTACTAGCAGAGACGTTATTGAGCGCTTTCGGCTTACTGACAAGATATTAGTACTCGATTGTGCTACCGGCTGACTTATAATACCCGCGGACCTACCTATTAGGAGTGGTGTAAGTGCTACTTGTGTAATACTAAGACGGATACGACTTTCCTTGTCTTACTAGCAGAGGGGTTATTGAGCGCTATCGGCTTACTGACAAGATATTAGTACTCGATTGTGCTACCGGCTGACGTATAATGCCTGCTGACCTATTAGGAGTGGTGTAAGTGCTACTTGTGTAATACTAAGACGGATACGGCTTTCCTTGTCTTACTAGCAGAGAAGTTTTTGAGCGCTATCGGCTTACTGACAAGATATTAGTACTCGATAGTGCTACCGGCTGACGTATAATGCCCGCGGACCTATTAGGAGTGGTGTAAGTGCTACTTGTGTAATACTAAGACGGATACGGCTTTCCTTGTCTTACTAGCAGAGAAGTTTTTGAGTGCTATCGGCTTACTGACAAGATATTAGTACTCGATAGTGCTACCGGCTGACGTATAATACCCCCTCGGACCTATTAGGAGTGGTGTAAGTGCTACTTGTGTAATACTAAGACGGATACGACTTTCCTTGTCTTACTAGCAGAGACGTTATTGAGCGCTATCGGCTTACTGACAAGATATTAGTACTCGATAGTGCTACCGGCTGACGTATAATACCCGCGGACCTATTAGGAGTGGTGTAAGTGCTACTTGTGTAATACTTAGACGGATACGACTTTCCGGTAAGAGAGACGAATATACGTATACTGCAGGAATACGTACAAGTAGCCGTTATGTTTTTATATACATATACACATGTAGTATAGAGAGATTAGAATAGAAGTATCTGATGCTGTACAAGTAGAAGTTGAAGATGGATGTTTAAATTGCTTCCTAATTAATATTAAAATAGACGGATATATGTATATTGTATGAATATGTACAATTAGCCGTTATGTGCTTATATATATATATATATATATATATATATATATATATATATATATATATATATATATATATATATATATATATATATATACACACAAGTAGTAGAGAGAGATTTGAATAGAAGCATCTGATGACGTAGAAGAAGAAGATGAAGAGACGAAGTTGAAGATGGACATTTAAATTGGAGCCTAGTTTGAAATAAATTAGACGAATATATGTATAATTATTTACAAGTAGCCGTTATGTGTATATACATACACAGACGTATTAGAGAGAGATTAGAATAGAAGTATCTGATAATGTAAAAAAAAATTACGAAAAAGAAAGATTAAGAAAAAAAAGAAACATGAATAGATGATGATGGATATTGAAGATGGATATTTATGATACAGCCTAATTTAAATTAATATAGATGAGATATATGTATTCTGTAGGAGTATGTACAAATAGCCGTTATTTGCTCATATTCATATACACTAGTAGTAGAAAGAGTTAGAATACAAGTATCTGTTAGTTAATGCTTTTACTTTGACTAGTTTACCTTAG
>JBAIZL010000058.1:847500-1037500 GCA_036971475.1 Prosapia bicincta
TGAAAAACAAATAAAAAGATACACAAAACTCACAAATTAATCAATTATTAACTCATACGCGTTTCAATGAGAAAGTCACCATCATGAGTGAGAGCACAAAATTTCTATTTGATGTATCATGTTTAAAGTAGGGTTCATCACAAAATTTCTATTTGATGTATCATGTTAGAAGTAGCGTTAATCTACAAAATTTCTATTTGATGTATCATGTTTAAAGCAGGGTTAATAACTGTTGTTTTGAAGAGTGAGCGTGGCAACGCCTACCGTATAAATATGGAAGTGTAACCTTACTTTCCTTCACTCCTCCCACACCGCTGAGGAGAGTTAACTGGAGAGACTTCCATCTGGATCTCTCACGGTTACTACCCACAGATCTCCCACCGATATCCTCCCCCGACGATCTCGAAAACCTCTCCCACCTGGTCCAGGCCGTCTTATCCTCCGCCCTCTCAAAAAACACCTCCCCATCCTCTCTCCCTCCCGGAGGTCATCTCTTCCCGATCACATCCTGGTCGAAATCGTAAAGAAACGCCACTTTAGACACTCCTGACAGCTCACGCGATGTCCGATGGTCACGAGGCAATTAACGCTCAGATCCGCCTGGTCAAGGCGCTTCTGGAATGTCATTCCACCGACTCATGGCAGGCCTATCTGGACTCCGTGGACGTCTCGGATGGATCAGTGTGGAACGCAATCCGTCAGTTCCTTCGGGAAAAGAGGTTAAGCCACCCACTCCGCAACGAGAGTGGCCTGGTATACTCTCCGTCTGACAAGGCCGAGGTCTTCGCTGACTCTCTGGAACTACAGTTCTCTCCTCATCCGGGAATCGAAGACCGCTCTCCAGATAAGATATTCTAAAAAATTTGATCTATCAGGTTAGTTCTTTTAGAATACATATGATTACTTTCAATTATTGTCACTTTTATTATTTTCAACTAAATGCTGTAATATTTTATAAACCGCCGTCACTACTGACACTTTTTGGAAAGCTTGTAATATTTTAAAGTTAAAAAAAAATGAGTTACTTTTGTAGCGCTATTTACAATTTGTGTTATATTTGTTATAATCTTTTCTGATCATTACTGTTTTTAAAATTAAAAATTAGTGTCATTTATGTATATTCGGCCTAAAGAAGATAGCAAATTAGCTGCCGAAACTAGCAGAGATACAGTTAAAATAAATGAGTTGACTCATATATCAAAGGTTTTTTTCTTAGTATTAAGCCTGAAGATTGTTTACACAAATTTAAACATTTAGAAATTTCAAAAACCAAATCTAAAATTTAAAAAAAATTATTTAAAAAGTCTCTAATTTCAAAAGTTTTGTAACATTTCGTTAAAACACAACTATATTTCCCTCAGATTATCATTTCAATATATATAGAGAGGTGAGTAAAAACTGAAGTTAAGAGGTTCGTAAAATGTCACAAATTTGAATAAAACTGAAGGGCGCTTTAAAGTATACGAAGGGTATATTTATTTCCATTCCCTGGTTTCTCCAGGCAAGCACGAAGAAGGATAAGATCAAGAAAAATGCCCCGAGCTCCTGAAACGCTTTCATAGCTCTGAATCCGTGGTATATAACCTAGGATATCCAAAACCCCTGGGTAAGTCATCCCTTGAAGATTATTTCATAGTCAATACTATTAAAAACCAAAGATTTTTCCTAAGGGCTACATTCGATACTGAACCTTTTTATATTGAAATGTTGCAAAAAAAAATAGAACGCATCGGATTTATCTTAACTGTCAAATCGCTAGAAGTGTACATTTGCATCCGTTTTTGTTAAACTTTATATTACTAACTCTGTTTCTTTCTTATCGTTTTGTCAGATACATATGTAATTTCATAAGTTACTGAAAAAGCCCAAATGTAGGTAGGCTAAATCTTGCGATTTTAGAATGAAATAAGACTTAACTCTTACTGCTGGAGGTCTGAACTGTTCTGTGATCATCGTTCATTTCGAACTTTTACCTCGGTAAATTTTAGGTTTCGGTCATAGAAATGGTAAATTTAGAACCCGGTAAATGTTAATTATCCTAACCTAATCTTAATGGAAAAAAATTATGAAGTAAGCCTACTTACTACGCAACGCCTACCCTTGGCAATTGGGCCATTTGGCGACGCGCTGACCAGTTGATATGGGCTTCCTTGAAAATGAGAATTAAAATGTTATTATTAAATAATAATAGTTGTTTTACCACAAAACCAATATTTATCTACCGTCATTGGTAAGGCGTTATTCAAACTGGCGTTTTCAAACTCTAAAGGTATAAGCCTTAAAAATCATCTTCTAATTATAATATCTTTTTAATGCGTTTGAGGTTAATTCATGCTACTATAACTACACTAAGTTTTAATTTTCTATCCGAATATCCTTTACAAGAGATATAGTTTTGTCAATCTAATAATAAAACCTTAATTTATAGTCTTTATTATATACAAACAATACTTTTAACATAATTAAATACAAATATTTTATTATTATTAATAAATATTAACATTTACAAGTCAAATTCCGCTACAATTCAAATTTTGATCACAGTGTAGACAAATCACAGATACATATTCAAACTCTTCCATACTTATTAATAACAGAGACACCTTTTAGTACTAAGCAACTACAATTATTATAATACGTACAATACCTAGTTAGATCCAAAAATATATACAAAAATGTTAAATGTTAATGAATGTTAAAGAGTGTAAATTAAGGTTTATTATTAGATTGGTAAACTTTTATCTCTTGAATAGGATTTTAGGATAGAAAATCGAAAAGTGGAGTGTATTTCTAGTAGCATGGATCTATAATCTACCATTAACCATGCTTCACAATAAATGTGTGCAAAGAAACAAAAGAGTAATTTGTACCTCTTAATTTTTCCACTCGTATGAATTTGTTTTTTTATAAAATGATGGCTCTTTTAATTTGTTTTCGTTTTTTAGTATAAAATATAATACGGAGTACAGAAGTCCATAAAATTGTATCTATCAGGTTAAAATAACTGTCTTTATGCACAGAGAACGTCTGATTCATTTAGGCCTACATCTAAAGAGTTTAAAATTTCAACTTGTTTTACAAATTAACGAAGATGAATATACAACTTATTCTTTACGTAATGTATATAATTGTGTAAGAATTGTAAATAATGAAATTTAAGACTTTCTAAATAAATCCGATCGTTTACTAAAACTCAAAGAAAACTTTTAACGGAAATCAGCAATTTAAGTTAACCCAAACACTATCAACCTTCTTTTCCTGACTGGTTTATGGCAGATTTAAGATGGCATTTTACAGATAAAAAAATCAATCGATTCCGGGCGCGGTAAGTACATTTCCGGGTGTCAGAACCAGAAATCAAAACTCGTAATGTTTTCTTTTTCCGCTCGAAAATAAGTCAACATTAGAGGCTACATTAAACGGGATCCATTTAAATTGGAACATTTAATGTTGCTGTTATTAATGTGTTTCAATGGTGACAGTTGTTTGGCGAAGTTTCTTCGCTCGCTGAAAATACCACGAGGGCATTGAGGTTCTCTGACTACGAGGGCATCATGGAAGTGGTATTCTAATTGCAGAATCATCAGGGTAACGGAGAACAAACCTTGCGTTTTGTTTCACAAAATTCTTACATTTCCCAAAAATTAATGCAAAATTCAAATTCACAATTATTTTGTCTAATTCTTTTATTTTTACTGAGAATCCTAAACTATTTACTTAAAATAAATTACTAAAATTTGTTTACTTTACTTAAAACAGGAATTTAAGGCAAATATACCTTTTATGTGTTTTCTTACATAAAGGCAAACACAACGTACTATAATGTGCTGTGCAAAAAAGACACATACGAAATAATGTCGTATTATCGGGTTCGTTTAGATCTACAGATAGGCAAATATAATTTCCAGGCGTTTTACCTCAATTCCTATGCAAGAATTTAGCACTGAGACTTTGAAATAGAAATGATATTCTTGTCAAATAAGTAAAAGTTTAACGGATTTTATTCAGATTTCCTTGATATACGTATATATATATATATATATATATATATATATATATATATATATATATATATATATATATATATATATATATATAATATGTTTTCTTGTTTAATAATCTAAAACAACATAGGTTATTCAAATACAAGAATATTTATAAATTTATATTCAAAGCTTTTCGTTGGCAAACAGTACCAACAATATCAGGAATGAACATCATTATACCTGAGCTGAAAAGCTTTGAATATAAATTTATAAATATTCTTTGTTTTTTTTAATGCAAATTTTAGTTTTGAGTAACTCCCCAGTGTGACTCGAGGAGGCAGTGGAATCGCTTACAAGAATTGGTAGTGACTTTCCACCAGAAAGGGCCATAATTCTTTCATCGCAAGACTTGAGTAGGTTCAGGTACGCAACGAGGATAGGGGGTTAACCCCCCACCTCATAGTCCAACGAGTGTGACTCATGAAGAAAGTAGGATCACTAACCGGAATCGGGAGTGACTTTGCACCAGTAGGGGCCATAATTCTTTAATCGCAAGACTTGAGTAGGTTCAGATACGCAACGAGGATAGGGGATTAACCCCCCCCCCACCTCATACTCCATCAAGTGTGACTCATGAAGAGAGTGGGATCCCTTATCAGAATTGGAAGTGACTTTCCACCAGAAGGGGCCATAATTCTTTCATCGCAAGACTTGAGTAGGTTCAGGTACGCAACAAGGATAGGGGGTTAACCCCCCCCCCCCTCATACTCCATCGAGTGTGACTCGAGGAGGCAGTGGAATCGCTTACAAGAATTGATAGTGACTTTCCACCAGTAGGGGCCATAATTCTTTAATCGCAAGACTTGAGTAGGTTCAGGTACGCAACGAGGATAGGGGGTTAACCCCCCACCTCATACTCCAACGAGTGTGACTCATGAAGAAAGTAGGATCACTAACCGGAATCGGGAGTGACTTTGCACCAGTAGGGGCCATAATTCTTTAATCGCAAGACTTGAGTAGGTTCAGATACGCAACGAGGATAGGGGATTAACCCCCCCCCCCCCCCCCCACCTCATACTCCATCAAGTGTGACTCATAAAGAGAGTGGGATCACTAACCAGAATTGGAAGTAACTTTGCACCAGGAGGGGCTATAATTCTTTCATCGCAAGACTTGAGTAGGTTCAGGTACGCAACGAGGATAGGGAGTTAACCCTCACCTCATACTCCATCGAGTGTGACTTATGAAGAGAGTGGGATCATTAGCCGGAATTGGAAGTGACTTTGCATCAGGAGGACTTGAGTAGCTTTATTGACGAAGTGAGGGATAGGGTGCTGAACCCCTCCACAAAGAATTATTTTTAATCTTCCATATACTAGACCAATTGGTCATTTTTATAGCTCTCAAATCTTTTAAATCTCAAATAAATTTCAAATCCTAATTGGGAAATTCAAATATTATATCTTTAAGATAATTTTCATATTATACGAAGTGACAGTAAACTGAAAGCGGCTACTAGATATGCGTACAATGTAAGTTAAAATACCTCAATGAAGTAGCCTTGTTCGGCGATGGCAAAGTATTTGAGAATAAATAGAAGGAGCAAAACTAAAAGTTTTATAAGCGATCAAGTATACTTGTTTAATACGAAGGTGACGTTTCGACAACTGGTTGTTGTCCTCATCATTTGCTTCACTCTCTTTCTATTATCATTTACAAAACAACATTAACAAGTGTGTCTACTCAAACATGCAAATACGAAGAGTGTCTGAATGTACTAGCAATGCCTTATAACCATGAGCCCTCACTTGGCGCTGAAATAGAGAATGTCGTGATTAAGGAAATCACGTAGACTTAATATTTCTTTGTAGATTTGTAGTTTGTGGGGACGAAAATTTTAAGTTTTCCCTTTAAAGCTTGTTATTTCTTGCAAGTCCTTAACCTGACCCCATGAATACATTCTGCCCTGTACAAGTAGGCCTGCTTGTATTTCAGGTTGATTGATCGCTCTTAATACTAAGAATGTATTTAAATTAAAAGAACAAATGTAATCCGCTCATTTTGTCAACTTGTTTAATTAAGTGTTTGGGTGTAATAAATTGGTATAAGATTTTTTTTTAACTGTTGCTCTCTGGAATTATGAAATAGTTGCAAGTCCCAGAGTGTCTCTCCTGACACAGATACCGAACCATGCCCGGAAGGTGCCAGAAGGGACTTCTGACTGGAGGACCCTCTGCCACATCCAAGACTATAAGTGTGTTAATGTAGTCTCCGGCTTAAATCATACAAAATATTTTAAGAGGACATGGTTTTTATTTTATGTTGGTTTAATATTTAATTACATTTAATTTAGTTGGTTTATAATATGTGGATTTAATATTATTCATTATTATTTACATGATAACACAAAACCGGCTTCCCAGCGAAGTTGCACTCATTTGAAAGTAAGACATACACACACACACACACACACACACACACACACACACACACACACACACACACACACACACACACACACACACACACACACACACACACGCACACGCACGCGCACGCACGCACGCACGCGCGCGCGCGCACGCACACACACACACACAGACCGAGCCGGCCAAAAACCGTCTCAAAATATACAGATTTTACAAAAGAAGGCAAAATCAGTAAAATTATTTAAAATACAGATTTTACAACGCAATAGTGGAACTGAAAGCAGCGGGCCAAGGAAAAGTATCTAAATGGTGGAGATTAAATATAAATTATTCAAATTTAAATTACTAATATCAAGATTAAAGTTTGTCAAATTTAACAAGTTAAGACAAAGAAAATCTAATGTTATTAATAAAGGTATAAATTAAAAATCAACGAGAAAAATTGAATGGGAATTTCAATTTAAATTAAAATCGCTTTAACTTGGTTAATATCGTTTATTTTATGTCCATTAAAATTACATCATACAACCGATATTAAAAATATGTAATAACGAAAATCCTATAAAATTGTTGTATGAATCTTTTAGATTTATATTTGGGAGCACAAATGTAAATTGAAATTGAAATTATTTGGAAGTAAACTTGCGCTTACTTCTAAAAATAAAATAATGGACATGAAATAAAACCAGTTAATATAAATATTTCTCATATTCTATTCAAAGTTGTAAATTTTATAAATTTGTGTTAGAAGAATAATTTATGTAATTTAATCAAAACAACAAGAACATTTAAGAACCATTATAAGCTATTTATCTTTATTTTAGGTAAAAACTGCTTTTGTTAAGAGAAAATAAAATAAATCTTTGAGATAAAATTGTCAAGAGTGAATTTTAATATTGTATTATTTAAGTTTCAAATTAATTAAAAATCAAGTTAAAACTGCAAAATGTTTAAAAATTATTATTATTAACCTGTGGTAAATCGGTAATAAAATTTCTAGAATTTTTCCAAACATTTAAAAAAATATTTCAAATCAAGTTAGAAAGAAGAATTCTAATAAATATTTAAGCAATAGCAAATAATTATATTCATTTTAACACTGATAAAATAATTAATAATGGGCTTAAAATCTATCAAAATGAGATAGAGCATTATGGTTGGTTTTATAAATGAGGTCCAGGGATTTTATCCACTGGCAGATCACGCTCGACACACTACAGGTACCAGGACATGGTAAGTCGGGTGGGATCATATTTTGACCGCGGCTTAACTGTCGCGTTTCGGCTCTACAGCACCCATCATCAGTAAGTCAATGTAGAGCGTAAAACATACACGACTGAGGGTGTCGTAACAGGGGCAGGACGCGAGATTAGCGCCAAGAAGCGAATTTGGCCGCGGCAACACACACACACTCACAAGCACGCACTCACCCATATTGTATAATTGCTTCTTTAAATAATCTAGTAATTTTATTTATTTCGTAATGTAGAATAACCAAATCATACCAAATTATTGAAAACATCATTATAACAAGAAAAATGGCAGTGCTGTATAATTTATTATATAGAATGCACAAAATGCCAGTGAACATACATGATCAAATGAAAGTGAAAAATATAATACATCAAAACGTATTAGAAAATGAATATTATAGAAAAACTATAGATAAATTAAATAATAACATAATAAGAAAACAAATAATCAACAATAACTTTGTAAATAATACAAGAGAAAATATTTTGAACAACTTTTACATTCACAGGAAACTTACTTTTAATTTCCGTAGGCCCAAATATCTGTCTCATTTAGTATCACTTTTCTATTCACTCCATTGCTTCTACACAGTTACTAGTTTTTAATTTCCGTAGGCCCAAATATCTGTCTCATTTAGTATCACTTTTCTATTCACTCCATTGCTTCTACACAGTTACTAGTTTTTAATTTCCGTAGGCCCAAATATCTGGCTCATTTAGTATCACTTTTCTATTCACTCCATTGCTTCTACACAGTTACTAGTTTTTAATTTCCGTAGGCCCAAATATCTGGCTCATTTAGTATCACTTTTCTATTCACTCCATTGCTTCAACACAGTTACTAGTTTTTAACTTCCGTAGGCCCAAATATCTGGCTCATTTAGTATCACTTTTCTATTCACTCCATTGCTTCTACACAGTTACTAGTTTTTAATTTCCGTAGGCCCAAATATCTGGCTCATTTAGTATCACTTTTCTATTCACTCCATTGCTTCTACACAGTTACTAGTTTTTAATTTCCGTAGGCCCAAATATCTGGCTCATTTAGTATCACTTTTCTATTCACTCCATTGCTCCTACACAGTTACTAGTTTTTAATTTCCGTAGGCCCAAATATCTGGCTCATTTAGTATCACTTTTTTATTCACTCCATTGCTTCTACACAGTTACTAGTTTTTAATTTCCGTAGGCCCAAATATCTGGCTCATTTAGTATCACTTTTCTATTCACTCCATTGCTTCAACACAGTTACTAGTTTTTAATTTCCGTAGGCCCAAATATCTGGCTCATTTAGTATCACTTTTCTATTCACTCCATTGCTTCTACACAGTTACTAGTTTTTAATTTCCGTATTCCCAAATATCTGGCTCATTTAGTATCACTTTTCTATTCACTCCATTGCTTCTACACAGTTACTAGTTTTTAATTTCCGTAGGCCCAAATATCTGGCTCATTTAGTATCACTTTTCTATTCACTCCATTTCTCCTACACAGTTACTAGTTTTTAATTTCCGTAGGCCCAAATATCTGGCTCATTTAGTATCACTTTTCTATTCACTCCATTGCTTCTACACAGTTACTAGTTTTTAATTTCCGTAGGCCCAAATATCTGGCTCATTTAGTATCACTTTTCTACTCACTCCATTGCTTCTACACAGTTACTAGTTTTTAATTTCCGTAGGCCCAAATATCTGGCTCATTTAGTATCACTTTTCTATTCACTCCATTTCTCCTACACAGTTACTAGTTTTTAATTTCCGTAGACCCAAATATCTGGCTCATTTAGTATCACTTTTCTATTCACTCCATTGCTTCTACACAGTTACTAGTTTTTAATTTCCGTAGGCCCAAATATCTGGCTCATTTAGTATCACTTTTCTATTCACTCCATTTCTCCTACACAGTTACTAGTTTTTAATTTCCGTAGGCCCAAATATCTGGCTCATTTAGTATCACTTTTCTATTCACTCCATTGCTTCTACACAGTTACTAGTTTTTAATTTCCGTAGGCCCAAATATCTGGCTCATTTAGTATCACTTTTCTACTCACTCCATTGCTTCTACACAGTTACTAGTTTTTAATTTCCGTAGGCCCAAATATCTGGCTCATTTAGTATCACTTTTCTATTCACTCCATTTCTCCTACACAGTTACTAGTTTTTAATTTCCGTAGACCCAAATATCTGGCTCATTTAGTATCACTTTTCTATTCACTCCATTGCTTCTACACAGTTACTAGTTTTTAATTTCCGTAGGCCCAAATATCTGGCTCATTTAGTATCACTTTTCTATTCACTCTATTGCTTCTACACAGTTACTAGTTTTTAATTTCCGTAGGCCCAAATATCTGGCTCATTTAGTATCACTTTTCTGTTCACTCCATTGCTTCTACACAGTTACTAGTTTTTTATCTCCGTAGGCCCAAATATCTGGCTCATTTAGTATCACTTTTCTATTCACTCCATTGCTTCAACACAGTTACTAGTTTTTAATTTCCGTAGGCCCAAATATCTCGCTCATTTAGTATCACTTTTCTATTCACTCCATTGCTTCTACACAGTTACTAGTTTTTAATTTCCGTAAATAATCTTCTCTATTTTAGGCGCGACTTCAACGTTTTCCCTTTTATTTAGCGAATTTACTCTTTTATTTTAATTGAGAACTTGTTACCAAAATGCACGTCTCTCTACCTAGAGTCCTGGATTTTGACTGTTTCCCTTGGGTAGTTTCCGAACGGGTTTTATTCCTCTTCAATTTAATTGGTTACATTATGTTACTATTTTCTTTCTGCCCTATCAGTTTTGTAAATTCATGCAAACATAATTCGTAAGCTCACCAGGTTTTATAAGCTACTTCACAACTTACCACAACACTCGAAGAGGAAAAGAGCCCAACCATGCGAAAAAGCAAACATTAATTAAAAGGACAATGAGCTAAAAGTGTTTCTAGGTTTGAAAAAGGAAAGAGTTACCAAAAGGTTTTTTGTATTTATATCGACTCTGCTTGTTCGACGTGGTTACTTGGGGGACATAATTGTAAAGGTATTTGATAAAAGGGAAGTGTTAAGTTATTAGAAAGCTATCGTGAAAGCGGATCAATTATCGTTGATAAACTTACGGAAAAAAGATTAAAGCAAAGTAAACAGTGTTTAAAATTAGCCAAGTTACATGAATACCAAGTTCTCGGTAAATGATCGTATTTGCACGCAAGTAGAGCTCCAGGCGGAGCCAGGTTAGACAAAGAGACTAAAATATAAATTAATGGTTGGTTTTGTAAAGCCTTAAACTTTTAAGCTTACTACATCAAAGAAGTTAAATTACCAAACATAGATAAATTTATTCTTAAAGCTATCAATAGCTGGTCACTAATTAGTATATTTTGTTGATTTCTTAATGGTTAGGAATCCCAATACTAATTGGGATTCACGGTTGCGTCACAACTGTTAGGTCTCTTAGGGAATTCTTTGTGCCAGAGTTCGACGATAACTAATTCCTTCATAGATCCCAAGCCCTTATATGTTTATGTATATAGCACACCTTATACCCCTAAAGATATCCTAAAGGATATCAAAGGGAATCAGATTAATATACTGCTACTTGTTTTTCACAATAACTGATTTAATTTAATTATCTTCGTGATCGAGTCACGTACTGCTTCTCATACAATGTAGACTAGCGAGTTGTATTATTATTTATGGTAGAAAAGATGGCGTGCAGTAACCCTACTTGCCCAAAGATTTACAACTAAGCGCCCTTTAGTATTTAGTGCCCATAGAAGTAAATACTGCGTTCCTATAGAATTATACAAATATTTATTCTAACATCAGGAATTATGTTATGACATATAGAACTACATTTAAAAATTACTTTAACCACTATTCTTATATTCTGTATACATTTACATCAGTTCTTCTTACAAACTACAGCACGGTTTATGTAGTGTAGCCATTTTGTACATTTTACAACAAAAGGTAGCATTTTACAAAAGAGATAAAATTGCCTGGCGAATGAAAAAAAATCCAATTTTGTTCATGTTTAAAGGGAAATGAACCGACAGATGTTTTCTTACAATTTCCGTTGAATTGTAAAGCAATTTCCTCTAATTTGTCCCCCCAAAGTTAATCAAGCTGTATTTAGAGTCCATTGTACTGCATTTGTAATCATGAGAAATATAATGTTTCCTGAATGGAAAATTACTCGCTTATCGGAAAATTTGTTTAATATGAAATGAGTCACAGATAAGCCAGTTTATTAAACTATGAACTCTTTGCTGTGCTCTGATAAGAATTAATGTCAGGGCCGTATTATTCCATAAAATATCTATTATATATATATATATATATATATATATATATATATATATATATATATGTGTGTGTGTGTGTGTGTGTGTGTGTGTGTGTGTGTGTGTGTGTGTGTGTGTGTGTGTGTATTTCTGTGTTCTCTTAGTGTTTCTTTCTGTTTCTCTTACTCTCTCTCTTTCGTTTTCTGCTTCTCATACTGCCTCTCTATTTCTTTCTCTTACTCTTACATTCTCTCTCCTTTTGCTTGTTTTACATTTTCTTTTTTATCTCTGCGTCTATTGTTTGTTTGTCTATCTTTCTCTCTCTCTTTGAATTATGCAAAAGATTAAGTTAAGCACATAAAACTCTCTGCTGATCTAGAAATGGGAAGAAATAACGACTCCAGACGGAGTGGTTACATTCCTGAGCTGTCTACCAGACCCGCTTTGCTCCCATGTAGGGATAGGATTCCGGAAGTGACATTTCGTGATCCCCTGTTACTGAGCTGAAGTGGTGTTTTACTGAAATAGATGAAAACACGCCTAAGCTTATGCAAACATTAATTGCAGTAGACTGAGTACAATTAAGCCAAAGAGATAATTTCTTTTGATTTGGCTTCATTTGAATTATCTGAAGCTGTTAGCCACACTCTTCTACGTACTTATCCATTAAGAACTTCATCCTTTTACAAACCACTTTAAAATTTTTTGATGAACTTTTACCACTTTCAGTTATTATATATTATTTTTGTTTAATATTCAGGCTAATATTGAAACTATTATAAAGGCATTCCTGAAATTTACAATATTTTCGCCGGTTGATTATGCGACTACTGCTATTCGACAAGTCTTTCCTAACAAGGTACGGCTCAATTTATACTGCTCAGCTATTAGATTTGGCAATTAAATTTATAAAATATTTGCTTTTCCCGTTAAAAATCAATAAATGTAATTATGAATTATTTTATACAACTCACTTTCGTTATCAGTTTTACGATTACTATGTTATTAAATTATCTACATAGCGCCGTGTTTTTGTCTTAGGCTGCAGTGTATATATACATGTTCAGTGATGCTTACCACTTTGTAATTTGAACAGAGATTTTTATATATTGAATACATACAAAGTATTCGAATACAAAGTTTCTATATCTATTTCATGTAGTGAATACATGAACAGCCAAATATATATATATATATATATATTTTTAAGATCAAATAATACACACAAATACAGGAATATTTAATTTATTGAACAATAAACTCAAAGCTTTTCGTTGGCTTACATTACCAACATCTTCAGGAGTTACAATATTAAGAATCATTTGATTCTTAATATTGTAACTCCTGAAGATGTTGGTAATGTAAGCCAACGAAAAGCTTTGAGTTTATTGTTCAATAAATTAAATATTCCTGTATTTGTGTGTATTATTTGATCTTATAAATATATATATATATATATATATATATATACATAATTTAATTATTATATTTAAATAATTACCATTTGAAAAAGAAATATGAAAACTATTTAAGAGTTACCATATTACCGTTTCACATTTAGCTTTTGGTCTAAACAAATCAAGCCACAGTTAATAATACAAAATTAAATGTACCCAATTAAATTACTAGGTTAAATAATTATGAGTACTGAATTGTTACATAGAAACCTACAGTGAAATCTAATCGAAATAACTATGGAAAATCTTGCTATTATATATTGGATACAGTATTATTATATAATACATGCAGTATACTTGCATGTAGACTATATTTCTCTAATACACAGGCAGCAGACACACACACACACACACACAAACCCAACACATACGATTTTTTTGCAATAGTTTAAAGTAGTTCAACTTAAACTATTTACCCTCCACATCCGAATGTTACATCCCAAAAACATAAGTCTGAAAATATCAGGACAGTTTCGCTAAAAAACCCCGTTAAGTAGGTGGATTGAGCAAGCAGACCGACGATATTTCAGTGACTAGTCTTATGGTTGGGCAAAGGGCAACCGTGCCAAAATTAACAACATCTGTTTCAAACATAGCGCGTAGTAAAAAGATTCACCGCTATTTTGAGTTATAGAGACGTTTAACCTTCACAATGCAGTCTTCACTAAAATCTGGCGCTAAAATTGACCGAGTCTACGAATAGAAATTCCTTTACAGTGTTCATACAGTGCATTGTCTGGCAAACACCGATTCAGTCAACAGGAAAGAACGTATGTTTTGAAATATATTGCTGTTTTAATTGAAACTCGTGGAGCTGTAGATCGTGGCGCCTGCAGGACTTATGCAAGGATACATCAGCTATATTAAGGTTTGGCGTCTGCAGGACACGTGGAGGTGTAGACCAACTGTATGAGATCAAGTGAAGTCACTCCACTGGTATAGTCTCTTCCAACGTGGGACTCGTGATGTAACTCCACTGGTATAGTCTCTTCCAACGTGGAACTCGTGAAGTAACTCTACTGCTATAGTCTCTTTCTACGTGGGACTCGTGATGTAACTCCACTGCTATAGTCTCTTCCAACGTGGGACTCGTGAAGTAACTCCACTGCTAGTCTCTTTCAACGTGGAACTCGTGAAGTAACTCCACTGCTATAGTCTCTTCCAACGTGGAACTCGTGAAGTAACTCCACTGCTATAGTCTCTTCCAACGTGGAACTCGTGAAGTAACTCCACTGCTATAGTCTCTTCCAACGTGGAACTCGTGAAGTAACTCCACTGCTATAGTCTCTTCCAACGTGGAACTCGTGAAGTAACTCCACTGCTATAGTCTCTTCCAACGTGGGACTCGTGAAGTAACTCCACTGCTAGTCTCTTTCAACGTGGAACTCGTGAAGTAACTCCACTGCTATAGTCTCTTCCAACGTGGAACTCGTGAAGTAACTCCACTGCTATAGTCTCTTCCAACGTGGAACTCGTGAAGTAACTCCACTGCTATAGTCTCTTCCAACGTGGGACTCGTGATGTAACTCCACTGGTATAGTCTCTTCCAACGTGGAACTCGTGAAGTAACTCTACTGCTATAGTCTCTTTCTACGTGGGACTCGTGATGTAACTCCACTGCTATAGTCTCTTCCAACGTGGGACTCGTGAAGTAACTCCACTGCTAGTCTCTTTCAACGTGGAACTCGTGAAGTAACTCCACTGCTATAGTCTCTTCCAACGTGGAACTCGTGAAGTAACTCCACTGCTATAGTCTCTTCCAACGTGGAACTCGTGAAGTAACTCCACTGCTATAGTCTCTTCCAACGTGGAACTCGTGAAGTAACTCCACTGCTATAGTCTCTTCCAACGTGGAACTCGTGAAGTAACTCCACTGCTATAGTCTCTTCCAACGTGGGACTCGTGAAGTAACTCCACTGCTAGTCTCTTTCAACGTGGAACTCGTGAAGTAACTCCACTGCTATAGTCTCTTCCAACGTGGAACTCGTGAAGTAACTCCACTGCTATAGTCTCTTCCAACGTGGAACTCGTGAAGTAACTCCACTGCTATAGTCTCTTCCAACGTGGAACTCGTGAAGTAACTCCACTGCTATAGTCTCTTCCAACGTGGAACTCGTGAAGTAACTCCACTGCTATAGTCTCTTCCAACGTGGAACTCGTGAAGTAACTCTACTGCTATAGTCTCTTTCTACGTGGGACTCGTGATGTAACTCCACTGCTATAGTCTCTTCCAACGTGGGACTCGTGAAGTAACTCCACTGCTATAGTCTCTTCCAACGTGGAACTCGTGAAGTAACTCCACTGCTATAGTCTCTTCCAACGTGGAACTCGTGAAGTAACTCTACTGCTATAGTCTCTTTCTACGTGGGACTCGTGAAGTAACTCCACTGCTATAGTCTCTTCCAACGTGGAACTCGTGAAGTAACTCCACTGCTATAGTCTCTTCCAACGTGGAACTCGTGAAGTAACTCTACTGCTATAGTCTCTTTCTACGTGGGACTCGTGAAGTAACTCCGCTGGCATGGTCTCTTCGAACGTGGAACTAGTGAAGTGTCTGCTGGCATGGTCTCTTCCTACGTGAAACTCGTAAAGTCACTCCGCTGGCATGGTCTGTTCCAACGTGGGGCTAGTGAAATCACTCAGCTGGCATGGTCTGTCCCAACGTGGGGCTAGTGAAATCATTCAGCTGGCATGGTCTGTTCCTACGTGGGACTCGCAAAGTCATTCCGCTGGCATGGTCTGTTCCAACGTGGGGCTAGTGAAATCACTCAGCTGGCATGGTCTGTTCCAACCTAACATACCATTATTTATTATTTAGGCCATAAAATTAAAGAATTAGAGCTCTGTATTACAATTTTAAAAAAATCTTCTTCACAGTGGCATACTGTCCTTTTAAGAAACTGTACGAAAAACAAGGTCTCCACACGGACACGCTTCACTTGAGCCTGACGTTCTTGCCCATGTCATAAAATAGGTTGACTTGCCTGGAACGTCTTTTTCACTGATACTTTACACAAAAATTTCTTCTTTTAAATCGGCACTTCAAAATTAAATGAAGCAGGAACAGAAAAAACGTCACACACTAAAGTATTCACGTTTTATACTCTGAAGAGCATTTTGAAATTATTATACATAAATCTGTTGTAACTGTTGTTAAATTTTCACCACTATGATAAAAAATAACATTCATTTTATTAAAGAATGACTCACGCACCAACCGTGTTTTTATTTAACAAAACTTTGTGAGTGTACACCTCATCAACATTCTTTTTTTACTCTAAATCGGATTGTAATTTATCTAATGTAAAATTAAATTTGAATCCACCCACGCATCTTACTACGAACCTAATTAAGAAAGTAGTCAAATTAAATGGTGATTTAGTTTGAAGTTGTTATGACGTCACGTGGAAGTTTAAGAATGAAGGTGGGAAGATGACTCTCTTGGCACGCTGAGGAAGGAGCCAAAGCAAGATACTCCTCTTCCCTTTACAGAAACTTATAGTTCTATATTTACTATAAAGGCGAGACAAACTCGGTTCTCAATAGACCTTTCTTGTTTTACTAAGATGATATTAAAATATTGTTGACAATAAAATTACAGTCTGATACATAAACAGTAGTAACAATATGAACAAACTTATTGTTCACCTTAAATGAATTTTATAAAAATAGTTTGTCCGAAATAGAATACGATACGAAGTAATATTTTTTTAAAAGATTTTAATCGAATAAACATACTTGCTTTATAGCGTAGATGTCTTCACTAGTAAAAGACATCTTTTAGTAGAAGACATCTGGCGTAGTGATATTGATTTTTATTATTCCTCCTATAATAAAATAAACTTGTCAGCTATATTTGTCCCAGTCGATTCTGCATCCCTTACTCCTGATAGACAATGGTGTTACAAATGTTTGAATACACCATTACATTTTTATCCGCTCTAATTAAAAGTTTAGCTAATGTTGATTCTGAACTCGCCCACTTTGCCTTTCTATTATAGTGTAGTAGGTAGGTGACTAAAAAATTTTATCGGCAGATTAAATCACATTTTCTAAGTTAAAATATAATTTTAAAAACATAGCATTAACGTTGGCGACGAGTCAAAAAGATTACCGTTAACTCACAAACATTGGCTTCGACTGATAAACATCGAAATCAACACTCAAAGATTGAAGTTCACCCAGGATAATTGACGTAGATTCGCAAACGTTAAATTTGACTCAAAAACATCGAAATGTCTGGTAAACAACGAAGCTTACTCAAACAGTGGCGTTAACTTGTCATCTTGTCGTTGAGTGACAAACATTGAATTTGAATCACAAACATCGAAGTGTCTCGTAAACATTGAAGTTTACTCAAACAGTGGCGTTAACTTACTCATCTTGTCGTTGAGTGACAAAAATTGAATTTGACTCACAAATATCGAAGTGTCTCGTAAACATTGAAGCTTACTCAAACTGTGGCGTTAACTTACTCATCTTGTCGTTGAGTGACAAACATTGAATTTGAATCACAAACATCGAAGTGTCTCGTAAACATTGAAGCTTACTCAAACAGTGGCGTTAACTTACTCATCTTGTCGTTGAGTGACAAACATTGAATTTGAATCACAAACATCGAAGTGTCTCGTAATCATTGAAGCTTACTCAAACAGTGGCGTTAACTTACTCATCTTGTCGTTGAGTGACAAACATTGAATTTGAATCACAAACATCGAAGTGTCTCGTAAACATTGAAGCTTACTCAAACAGTGGCGTTAACTTACTCATCTTGTCGTTGAGTGACAAACATTGAATTTGAATCACAAACATCGAAGTGTCTCGTAATCATTGAAGCTTACTCAAACAGTGGCGTTAACTTACTCATCTTGTCGTTGAGTGACAAACATTGAATTTGAATCACAAACATCGAAGTGTCTCGTAAACATTGAAGTTTACTCAAACTGTGGCGTTAACTTACTCATCTTGTCGTTGAGTGACAAACATTGAATTTGAATCACAAACATCGAAGTGTCTCGTAATCATTGAAGCTTACTCAAACAGTGGCGTTAACTTACTCATCTTGTCGTTGAGTGACAAACATTGAATTTGAATCACAAACATCGAAGTGTCTCGTAAACATTGAAGCTTACTCAAACAGTGGCGTTAACTTACTCATCTTGTCGTTGAGTGACAAACATTGAATTTGAATCACAAACATCGAAGTGTCTCGTAATCATTGAAGCTTACTCAAACAGTGGCGTTAACTTACTCATCTTGTCGTTGAGTGACAAACATTGAATTTGAATCACAAACATCGAAGTGTCTCGTAAACATTGAAGTTTACTCAAACTGTGGCGTTAACTTACTCATCTTGTCGTTGAGTGACAAAAATTGAATTTGACTCACAAACATCGAAGTGTCTCGTAATCATTGAAGCTTACTCAAACAGTGGCGTTAACTTACTCATCTTGTCGTTGAGTGACAAACATTGAATTTGAATCACAAACATCGAAGTGTTTCGTAAACATTGAAGCTTACTCAAACAGTGGCGTTAACTTACTCATCTTGTCGTTGAGTGACAAAAATTGAATTTGACTCACAAATATCGAAGTGTCTCGTAAACATTGAAGTTTACTCAAACTGTGGCGTTAACTTACTCATCTTGTCGTTGAGTGACAAAAATTGAATTTGAATCACAAACATCGAAGTGTCTCGTAAACATTGAAGCTTACTCAAACAGTGGCGTTAACTTACTCATCTTGTCGTTGAGTGACAAAAATTGAATTTGACTCACAAATATCGAAGTGTCTCGTAAACATTGAAGTTTACTCAAACTGTGGCGTTAACTTACTCATCTTGTCGTTGAGTGACAAAAATTGAATTTGACTCACAAATATCGAAGTGTCTCGTAAACATTGAAGTTTACTCAAACTGTGGCGTTAACTTACTCATCTTGTCGTTGAGTGACAAAAATTGAATTTGACTCACAAATATCGAAGTGTCTCGTAAACATTGAAGTTTACTCAAACTGTGGCGTTAACTTACTCATCTTGTCGTTGAGTGACAAAAATTGAATTTGACTCACAAATATCGAAGTGTCTCGTAAACATTGAAGTTTACTCAAACTGTGGCGTTAACTTACTCATCTTGTCGTTGAGTGACAAAAATTGAATTTGAATCACAAACATCGAAGTGTCTCGTAAACATTGAAGCTTACTCAAACAGTGGCGTTAACTTACTCATCTTGTCGTTGAGTGACAAAAATTGAATTTGACTCACAAATATCGAAGTGTCTCGTAAACATTGAAGTTTACTCAAACTGTGGCGTTAACTTACTCATCTTGTCGTTGAGTGACAAAAATTGAATTTGACTCACAAATATCGAAGTGTCTCGTAAACATTGAAGTTTACTCAAACTGTGGCGTTAACTTACTCATCTTGTCGTTGAGTGACAAAAATTGAATTTGACCCACAAATATCGAAGTGTCTCGTAAATATTGAAGTTTACTCAAACTGTGGCGTTAACTTACTCATCTTGTCGTTGAGTGACAAAAATTGAATTTGACTCACAAATATCGAAGTGTCTCGTAAACATTGAAGTTTACTCAAACTGTGGCGTTAACTTACGCATCTTAACGTTGAGTGACAAACATTGAATTTGACTCACAAATATCGAAGTGTTTCGTAAACATTGAAGTTTACTCAAACTGTGGCGTTAACTTATTTATCTTGTCGTTGAGTGACAAACGTTGAATTTGACCCATAAACACAGACTTTGACTCAAACACTTTTTAAATAATAATTGAAGTTGTACTTGAACCAGGAAATAATTGTGTTTATTTTAGTATGAAAAACGCCAGTAGTACGATGTCTACAACCATTAGTGATTTTCGTGAAGTTGTGTTTCTTTTAGCCTTTGGTAGTGTATTGATTTATTTAGGGATAACATTTCAGAGAGGAAACCACAAGGTCAGAAAGGTGTCGCCGTATTAACTGAATCGAATAAGGCCTTCATATCCTGAAACCTTATTTCCGCAAACACTCGTATGTTCCTGGTAGACCTCTTAAGTGATTTGAATTAATATTTATAGCTTTCTTGGTGCATTTTTTCCTTCACTAGCACGAGGTGTTCCTAGTAAAATAATTCTGATGAAAGAATTATCATATTAAGATAATGACTAAGTAAACCTATTTTTTGTTAACAAAAATTTACATAAATTGTAATCTGTTCAAATAAAATTGTTGTTTAAGATTTTCTTTGTCCAGTTATTATATTATTGTTAATCAGGCACTGCATGCATCGAGCCGAGGCAATTGTGGTCACGTGATCAAATTCCCTTCGCTGGCTCCAAACAGCCGGACAAGATGAAGAAATTGTCATTTTGTTTTTGGCGTTAGTGTCAGTGTTTTTATACAATGGTGCCAATTTTCACGTTTTCTTATTCAATAACAAACACCGTGCAATGAGTCTAAAGGATAATATCGCTCAGTTAAGTAGTGTTCATTATACCACCACTTTTTCCAAATGTTTTTCCATATCATGGTCATTTAGAAATTGAAAAATAAGGTGCATGCGTACTACGCCTTTTTAACGCACTGTTCTATTGTCCTGCCTAATCTGGAAGACAAGTACAAAATATAAATGTAGAAAAAGTTTTATATGTGTACACACACACACACACACACACACACACACACACACACACACTCACACACAAATATATATATATATATATATATATATATATATATATATATATATATATATATATATATATATATATATATATATATATATTATAACATATACTTATGAGGCCAAGAATAAATTCAGTTTATATCCAAAAAGAAAAATAGTCGGAAGAAATATTAAGCAAAAGCAACAAGAATAGCTACTAAAAATACGGACAAAGTACTTAACCATTGTTCTATTTCAAGTTTAGTCATAAAGAGGCTGAGGGATACTTTAACAAAAGAAGGGTCGAAGTATTTTTAAGATAGGAGTTTCCCAGGACCAAAATACCTGGGTTATAATAACACTGTACCGTTAGAGAAAGCTCTTTGAAAAATGGGTGTGGGGAGAACCAAATTAACTAAAGTAAGGGTTAGGAGAGATGATGCGAAGTTGGAAAAGGAAGTGATCGAGAGTGTCTTGGAGGAACTTTAGAAGAGGCCAGACGTATTTCGGGGGGGATCAAGTGTCAACAATGTTAATAAGGGGTACATTTTGTTTAATTCAGTTAAGGGAATTATAATTTTTTGTTAGTGTATAATTTAAAAAGTGCAACGTAAATAATTACGTAAAGAATTAGGAAAAATAAGTTAGTTAAGTGAAAGTGCATTGAAGCAGTATCAACGGTCAAGATTCCAGGAACTCGACAAAATATAAATAATTTCTTTTTACATTAAAATTAGCCAACAGAGCTTTATAAACAGTAAATTCAGAACAATTTTAAATTCATTAGTATGAAATAATAACCTTTTTTTCACCACGTTCTAATTTATAAGAAAAATCCATAATAACGACCCGAGAGAAAAAGCAATTAACACTGTCATTATTAACTTTATTGTAATAAACCTAATCCTCAAGAGTCAACCTTTTTTTTAATTGTAACATTAGTTAAGCAGTCAATCTTGTCACTAAATAGTATTAAGGTTAAATTGGTATAATGTATAATAATGAAATGTCAAGAATAAAAGCAAATTACGTTAAATTTGATTGGTGGGTAATTACTTAGAAACCTGAAGGTGAGATTAAAGAGTGATAAGTTAATTAGATATATAATCTAAAGGAAAAGTTATATTTTAAATAACGTAGGTAATATATATATATATATATATATATATATATATATATATATATATATATATATATAAATTTGTGCGTGTGTTGAAACGGTCTGAATCGACGTTTCAATTTTGAAATTAATAATTTCCTACTTTTTAAATAACAATTTTAATATTTAAATAATAAGGTTTTAATTTATAGTATAAGGAAACGTTGTAAAGAGTCAAGAAGCCAGTAAAATTTTGAATAAGTATTATTAATACAAATTAAAAATTATAATAGCGTGAAACTGTAATAACTAACTAAATTTGACAGACGAGAGTGAAGTGAAAATTTTCTAAGTGCCGAAAAATGCTAACTTCAGAACTAGGTCACGTAGAACTATCATCGACATTTTGAAATGACCAAAAAAATCTATAATAAACAATAGTGAAAACAGAATTAAAAAAAGTCAAATAACAAAAAAGTTACAGCCATTTTAAAATAATAGACATTTTGCAGTCTTCTAAAACAGGTAACAAAATTATGCAGGTTAAAACTGATACGTTGTCCAGCCCGCCCGTACAAGGAAGAAGCACGGAGATAGCGACGAGCTTAGAGCAGAGGGGAAGGGTTACATAGCCGCAATAAATACAGGAACTGAAGGACCTGTAAGGCAGTCTGTAAAAAATTTTAATAGGAGGTGCTAATGGTCGTAATGTCGGTCAGCGCCTAGGACAACCACCATAAGGCCAGATGGGACCAAAATAGCCAAGTTTCTGGAGTCTACTTCCATCCATGGACGAGGGCTCCAGACTCAGCCTCCAGGACGCGGAAATGGAGAAAGACTTCCATCGACTGACCGGGGATGGCAACTTCCGATGTCCAGGGACCAGGGAATCCAGACGAGAGGACTCTAGGACCGGCAGGAAAATCCTTGGCAAGTCATTTTCTCTATTATATACAAATTAACGTCAAATTTAGTCAGTTAAATTTATTAAATTCAAATTACCAATTAAACTTAAACAATGACTTCATTCAATGTTGAAAAATTAAATAAATCTTAAAAGCAATAAAATTAATTAGTATAACAAAAATGTTTACATAATGAATAATAAATATTAAATTTACAAAGTGGTTTTGGCCATAAGCCAATCATTTTCAAGAAGACCAGATTTATTGAATCATATAAATTTTTAAATTATTTATAATAAAATGTGAGTTTACCAATTCAATCTTGAAATGAGAAGTTACAATTTTTTATTATGTTAAATTTGGAAATATTTTTTTTTTATGTGTAAATGTATTTATTGAATTATATACGAAATGTAGGATTTAAATATGTGAAAAATAACGAACTTTTAATTAATTATTTGTAAAGATAAAGAGAGAGTTAAATGTATTTATTTGAAAAGATAATTATTTTAGTATAAAATCAGTAATTAAATGCATTATAAAAACTTACAGTATTTGAATTTATCCTGTGTTGAACAACCAATAAAACTTTTAGTTTTTTCCAACTGATAAATAATGATTATAAAATCAAAGTACAGTTTTAATTAAATTTCATTAATTAATAAATATATAAAATTCAGAACCTAATGTTTCTTCAAACGAGTTCTCTCCTGAGAACAATTTTATTGAGCTATTCTAAAAATTAGTTGGTTTTTTGTATTGAAGCCCAGAGACGATGTCTACTGGCAGATCATGTTTAAAGAACACAGGAGCCTTTTAAAAAAGGTATCTTAAACATGATCATATTTTGCACGTCCCCTTGCTGTGCCTGCAGATCTCATGAAGTGGTAAGATTCTTTGAAATTTTTGTGCGTTCATATAAATGTTGTTTCTTTCCAGCTGACTATTTTACTGACATGTGTGACTATATACAGACCCAACAAACCTGCCAACCATCTTAGGGGAGGTCGTACAAACGTTAAGGTAGAAGTCAGCGGGAAAAGGCTTGCTTTTGGGCGTGGTACATTACGCGGGAACACAAGACAAAATTTAGGGATCTTAACACGGTACACAAAACGGTGTGAGCAGCAGATATATAAATATGTAGTTGAACAACAGCAGAAAACGGAGCGGTGGGGACGTTGCAGTGTGTGAGAGTGAGACTTTCCTAGTCTCATGACACCATCCCATGACTCCAGTTGGTTGGTTGATTTACCATAGTGGTGACACCATGTAGACGCCAGAAAAAATGTAATGCCCCCGTTTAAATCCTAAGGATTTCCACATTCCTAATCTCATGACACCATCCCGTGACTTCAGTTGTTTGGTTTACCACAGTGGTGAGATCTTGCCACTGCCAGGTGAATGTCATGCCCAACTTAAATCCTAAGTATCTCCACATTCCTAATCTCATAACACCATCCTATGACTCCAGTTACTTGGTTTACCACAGTGGTAAGATCATGCCACGGTCAGGGGAATGCCATGCCCCACTTAAATGCTAAATATTTCCACATTCCTAGTATCATGACACCATCTCATGACACCAGTTACTTGGTATACCGCAGTGGTAAGATCATGTAATTGCCAGGGGAATGTCATGCCCCACTTAAAACTTAAGCATTTCCACATTCCTAATCTCTTGACACCATTCCATGACTCCAGTTGGTTGGTTTACCACAGTGGTGAAATCATGCCACTGCCAGGGAAATGTCATGTCTCACTTAAATCCTATATATTTTCACACTCCTAATATCATGACACCATCCCATGACTCCAGTTCGTAGGTTTTCCACATGGATTCATCCCAGGGGAAGTCATGTCCCCATCCTAACTATATGGACATAGTTTATACCTCAGTATTGACAAATAAACCACAGTGTTATATTCGCCTTTAAAGATAAAACTGATTGTAAACATATTTACATACACGCACATGCTCGTAGGAACAGACTTATCATTGTCAGAAGACATTATTACAAGACTGTTTTGTTTTGTTCATATTGGTATGTTTTTGTAAGGCTACCCCATTCGCTCATATTAGGAGAGTTACCAATACAAATTTACTGGGAGTAGTTACGTTAAAGGTAGAAGGTATTTCGTACAGTAAGGACTTAGGCAGAACAGTATCACCCATCTAAAAATACTTTTTCGAAAATTCAAATATTCTCCAGGAATCTAAAAGCAAAACAATTGCAAATAAATAAATTAAATTGAGTTAGGAAGAATTATAATTGAACGTATACTTTCTTGTAAGTTGCTCGGTCCAAATGTGATCAAATTTTATTTTTCTTAAAGGAAAACAAGGGGTGATAAAAATAAAGTCGCCAGTACTAGAAAGGTTCAGGCTACATACACAGTTCAATTAATTTTGTTAGGTTAGTTTCTCAACATATACGTATGCAAATACGTGAAGAGTTCTATGCTTCGGAAGGTGTGGAGGAAGTTGATACAGTAGCAAACATTTAACCAACCACTTGGCCTTGAGAGATGGGAATAGGCGAGATGGGAGGTATGCAAATACGTGAAGAGTTCTATGCTTCGGAAGGTGTGGAGGAAGTTGATACAGTAGCAAACATTTAACCGACCACTTGGCCTTGAGAGATGGGAATAGGCGAGATGGGAGGTATGCAAATACGTGAAGAGTTCTATGCTTCGGAAGGTGTGGAGGAAGTTGATACAGTAGCAAACATTTAACCAACCACTTGGCCTTGAGAGATGGGAATAGGCTAGATGGGAGGTATGCAAATACGTGAAGAGTTCTATGCTTCAGAAGGTGTGGAGGAAGTTGATACAGTAGCAAACATTTAACCAACCACATGGCCTTGAGAGATGGGAATAGGCGAGATGGGAGGTATGCAAATACGTGAAGAGTTCTATGCTTCGGAAGGTGTGGAGGAAGTTGATACAGTAGCAAACATTTAACCAACCACTTGGCCTTGAGAGATGGGAATAGGCGAGATGGGAGGTAGAGTCAGTATAAACACTTACCTACAAACATAAGGACTGTTAAAACACTCATGGTTAGTATTATATCTATAAAACTGCTACAGACTCCTCAGTTTCCATTCAAATGCGTTACTGATCTTAGCCTTCTTTTATATAAAGGCTTATAGGCAAATAACAATTTGGTGAACTGTATAAGATGCATGGGACAGCCGATATTAGATAAATTCGATGATAAATTAGGCTTGGTATGAAATAACAAACAATCTTGAAATATGTGTAGACATAACGGGTGCAGAAGGTATTGATTTATAGAACATTCTGGAAATGTTAAAATGTTTTCAGAAGGGGTAGTACACGAGAAAGTGGGAGTGAGCAAATACACGCAAAGTAGATATCATGGAAGACGAAGTGATCTTACAAATAGAGTATGATGATGAAGACAACCTCAGCCTTGCACAGTTGGAGGACTGGAAGATTAAATAATCACTGGAAACGATGTGGCTGAGTAGATCAACGTAGAGGAACTGGAAGTGCCCGCTAAGATGATAGAGGGTAGAGGGAGTGAATGTATGAGGATGATGAAAGGGAATGTAATAATGAAGGTATAGAAATTTGAATGAGACAATAGAGAAAAATGCAAAGTACTAGAAAAGGATCGACTACCTAGAGTAACAGCTACACCACTTCAATTGACCTACTGCTACGACGAATGAGAGAAACAGCGACAAAGGGGCTTTCAGTAGACAGAAAGCACTTATTAAACAACTGGAACATGTACTTTATGAACGCTATATCTTTTTTCAATGTCTGTTATTTTTATTTAGTTTCAATTGTACGTAATTTTTTATTTGATAAAATAATAGATGCCTTTTTTAGAACTCTAACCGCGTTTTCATTCATTTAACCAATCTACCATATATTTTCTTTTCTATTTTATACTGAGTCTGTCATATCAGATTTTTCGATTATCAGTGAAGTGCCATCGCTCCACTTTAGGCTACCCCGGATAATCGAGGTTCTGCTACTCCTCTCCCTCCCCTTCTCTCTCTCTCTCTCTCTCTCTCTCTATATATATATATATATATATATATATATATATATATATATATATATATAATAAATTAAAAATATTTCAAAAACAAGAATACTTTTAATGAATATATTTATTCAAAGCTTTTCGCCGATAAAACAGTACCAGCATCTTCCTGAAATTAATTATCTAGGTTAGATAATTAATTTCCTGAAGGATGCTGGTACTGTTTTATCGGCGAAAAGCTTTGAATAAATATATTCATTAAAAGTATTCTTGTTTTTGAAATATTTTAAATTTATCAAGTATATTACAAGAAAACGTATCACCATATTTAATATATATATATATATATATATATATATATATATATATATATATATATATATACTGTATATATAAGTACAGGTGGAATGCGGATGGAGTAAAGGTAAGGAACTGACAGGATTACTCTATTCTAGTTGGTTTAAATCTAATGTTCTGTGAGCCTACAAAATACGCCTTATGCGGATGGAGTAAAGGTAAGGAACTAACAGGATTACTCTATTTTAATGGGTTTAAATCTAATGTACTGTGAGGCTGCAAAATACGCCTTATGCGGATGGAGTAGAGGTAAGGAACTAACAGGAGTACTCTATTTTAGTGGGTTTAAATCTAATGTTCTGTGAGCCTACAAAATACGCCTTATGCGGATGGAGTAAAGGTAAGGAACTAACAGGATTACTCTATTTTAGTGGGTTTAAATCTAATGTACTGTGAGGCTGCAAAATACGCCTTATGCGGATGGAGTAGAGGTAAGGAACTAACAGGAGTACTCTATTTTAGTGGGTTTAAATCTAATGTTCTGTGAGCCTACAAAATACGCCTTATGCGGATGGAGTAAAGGTAAGGAACTAACAGGATTACTCTATTTTAGTGGGTTTAAATCTAATGTTCTGTAAGCCTACAAAATATGCTTTATGCGGATGGAGTAGAGGTAAGGAACTAACAGGATTACTCTATTTTAGTGGGTTTAAATCTAATGTTCTGTGAGCCTACAAAATATGCTTTATGCGGATGGAGTAGAGGTAAGGAACTAACAGAATTACTCTATTTTAGTGGGTTTAAATCTAATGTTCTGTGAGCCTACAAAATACGCCTTATGCGGGTTTAGTAAAGGTAAGGAACTAACAGGATTACTCTATTTTAGTGGGTTTTAATCTAATGTTCTGTGAGCCTACAAAATACGCCTTATGCGGATGGAGTAAAGGTAGGGAACTAACAGGATTACTCTATTTTAATGGGTTTAAATCTAATGTACTGTGAGGCTGCAAAATACGCCTTATGCGGATGGAGTAGAGGTAAGGAACTAACAGGAGTACTCTATTTTAGTGGGTTTAAATCTAATGTTCTGTGAGCCTACAAAATACGCCTTATGCGGGTTTAGTAAAGGTAAGGAACTAACAGGATTACTCTATTTTAGTGGGTTTAAATCTAATGTTTTGTGAGCCTACAAAATACGCCTTATGCTGGTTTAGTAAAGGTAAGGAACTAACAGGATTACTCTATTTTAGTGGGTTTTAATATAATGTTCTGTGAGCCTACAAAATACGCCTTATGCGGATGGAGTAAAGGTAAGGAACTAACAGGATTACTCTATTTTAGTGGGTTTAAATCTAATGTTTTGCGAGCCTACAAAATACGCCTTATGCGGGTTTAGTAAAGGTAAGGAACTAACAGGATTACTCTATTTTAGTGGGTTTTAATCTAATGTTCTGTGAGCCTACAAAATACGCCTTATGCGGATGGAGTAAAGGTAAGGAACTAACAGGATTACTCTATTTTAGTGGGTTTAAATCTAATGTTTTGCGAGCCTACAAAATACGCCTTATGCGGATGGAGTAGAGGTAAGGAACTAACAGGATTACTCTATTTTAGTGTTTTTAAATCTAATGTTCTGTGAGCCTACAAAATATGCTTTATGCGGATGGAGTAGAGGTAAGGAACTAACAGGATTACTCTATTTTAGTGGGTTTAAATCTAATGTTCTGTGAGCCTACAAAATACGCCTTATGCGGGTTTAGTAAAGGTAAGGAACTAAGAGGATTACTCTATTTTAGTGGGTTTAAATCTAATGTTTTGCGAGCCTACAAAATACGCCTTATGCGGATGGAGTAAAGGTAAGGAACTAACAGGATTACTCTATTTTAGTGGGTTTTAATCTAATGTTCTGTGAGCCTACAAAATACGCCTTATGCGGATGGAGTAAAGGTAAGGAACTAAGAGGATTACTCTATTTTAGTGGGTTTTAATCTAATGTTCTGTGAGCCTACAAAATACGCCTTATGCGGATGTAGTAAAGGTAAGGAACTAAGAGGATTACTCTATTTTAGTGGGTTTAAATCTAATGTTTTGCGAGCCTACAAAATATGCCTTATGCGGATGGAGTAAAGGTAAGGAACTAAGAGGATTACTCTATTTTAGTGGGTTTTAATCTAATGTTCTGTGAGCCTACAAAATACGCCTTATGCGGATGGAGTAAAGGTAAGGAACTAACAGGATTACTCTATTTTAGTGGGTTTTAATCTAATGTTCTGTGAGCCTACAAAATACGCCTTATGCGGATGGAGTAAAGGTAAGGAACTAACAGGATTACTCTATTTTAGTGGGTTTTAATCTAATGTTCTGTGAGCCTACAAAATACGCCTTATGCGGATGGAGTAAAGGTAAGGAACTAAGAGGATTACTCTATTTTAGTGGGTTTTAATCTAATGTTCTGTGAGCCTACAAAATACGCCTTATGCGGATGTAGTAAAGGTAAGGAACTAAGAGGATTACTCTATTTTAGTGGGTTTAAATCTAATGTTTTGCGAGCCTACAAAATATGCCTTATGCGGATGGAGTAAAGGTAAGGAACTAACAGGATTACTCTATTTTAGTGGGTTTTAATCTAATGTTCTGTGAGCCTACAAAATACGCCTTATGCGGATGGAGTAAAGGTAAGGAACTAAGAGGATTACTCTATTTTAGTGGGTTTTAATCTAATGTTCTGTGAGCCTACAAAATATGCCTTATGCGGATGGAGTAAAGGTAAGGAACTAACAGGATTACTCTATTTTAGTGGGTTTTAATCTAATGTTCTGTGAGCCTACAAAATATGCCTTATGCGGATGGAGTAAAGGTAAGGAACTAACAGGATTACTCTATTTTAGTGGGTTTTAATCTAATGTTCTGTGAGCCTACAAAATACGCCTTATGCGGATGGAGTAAAGGTAAGGAACTAAGAGGATTACTCTATTTTAGTGGGTTTTAATCTAATGTTCTGTGAGCCTACAAAATACGCCTTATGCGGATGGAGTAAAGGTAAGGAACTAAGAGGATTACTCTATTTTAGTGGGTTTTAATCTAATGTTCTGTGAGCCTACAAAATACGCCTTATGCGGATGGAGTAAAGGCAAGGAACTAACAGGATTACTCTATTTTAGTGGGTTTAAATCTAATGTTTTGCGAGCCTACAAAATACGCCTTATGCGGATGGAGTAAAGGCAAGGAACTAACAGGATTACTCTATTTTAGTGGGTTTAAATCTAATGTTTTGCGAGCCTACAAAATACGCCTTATGCGGATGGAGTAAAGGCAAGGAACTAACAGGATTACTCTATTTTAGTGGGTTTAAATCTAATGTTCTGTGAGCCTACAAAATACGCCTTATGCGGATGGAGTAAAGGTAAGGAACTAACAGGATTACTCTATTTTAGTGGGTTTAAATCTAATGTTTTGCGAGCCTACAAAATACGCCTTATGCGGATGGAGTAAAGGTAAGGAACTAACAGGATTACTCTATTTTAGTGGGTTTTAATCTAATGTTCTGTGAGCCTACAAAATACGCCTTATGCGGATGGAGTAAAGGTAAGGAACTAAGAGGATTACTCTATTTTAGTGGGTTTTAATCTAATGTTCTGTGAGCCTACAAAATACGCCTTATGCGGATGTAGTAAAGGTAAGGAACTAAGAGGATTACTCTATTTTAGTGGGTTTAAATCTAATGTTTTGCGAGCCTACAAAATATGCCTTATGCGGATGGAGTAAAGGTAAGGAACTAACAGGATTACTCTATTTTAGTGGGTTTTAATCTAATGTTCTGTGAGCCTACAAAATACGCCTTATGCGGATGGAGTAAAGGTAAGGAACTAAGAGGATTACTCTATTTTAGTGGGTTTTAATCTAATGTTCTGTGAGCCTACAAAATACGCCTTATGCGGATGGAGTAAAGGTAAGGAACTAACAGGATTACTCTATTTTAGTGGGTTTTAATCTAATGTTCTGTGAGCCTACAAAATACGCCTTATGCGGATGGAGTAAAGGTAAGGAACTAAGAGGATTACTCTATTTTAGTGGGTTTTAATCTAATGTTCTGTGAGCCTACAAAATACGCCTTATGCGGATGGAGTAAAGGTAAGGAACTAAGAGGATTACTCTATTTTAGTGGGTTTTAATCTAATGTTCTGTGAGCCTACAAAATACGCCTTATGCTGGTTTAGTAAAGGTAAGGAACTAACAGGATTACTCTATTTTAGTGGGTTTTAATCTAATGTTCTGTGAGCCTACAAAATACGCCTTATGCGGATGGAGTAAAGGTAAGGAACTAAGAGGATTACTCTATTTTAGTGGGTTTTAATCTAATGTTCTGTGAGCCTACAAAATACGCCTTATGCGGATGGAGTAAAGGTAAGGAACTAAGAGGATTACTCTATTTTAGTGGGTTTTAATCTAATGTTCTGTGAGCCTACAAAATACGCCTTATGCGGATGGAGTAAAGGTAAGGAACTAACAGGATTACTCTATTTTAGTGGGTTTTAATCTAATGTTCTGTGAGCCTACAAAATACGCCTTATGCGGATGGAGTAAAGGTAAGGAACTAAGAGGATTACTCTATTTTAGTGGGTTTTAATCTAATGTTCTGTGAGCCTACAAAATACGCCTTATGCGGATGGAGTAAAGGCAAGGAACTAACAGGATTACTCTATTTTAGTGGGTTTAAATCTAATGTTTTGCGAGCCTACAAAATACGCCTTATGCGGATGGAGTAAAGGCAAGGAACTAACAGGATTACTCTATTTTAGTGGGTTTAAATCTAATGTTCTGTGAGCCTACAAAATACGCCTTATGCGGATGGAGTAAAGGTAAGGAACTAACAGGATTACTCTATTTTAGTGGGTTTAAATCTAATGTTTTGCGAGCCTACAAAATACGCCTTATGCGGATGGAGTAAAGGCAAGGAACTAACAGGATTACTCTATTCTAGTAACAGGGTGAAACTCAATGATTTTTGTTGTAAATGTTGGCGGAGCTGTGCGAGCCTCAAGGAAAGGTTGGTTACGTAAAGATAAAGGCAGTGCGAGAGGAAACGCACGTCATGACCTGTGAAGTAAAGTCAATGACGTAATGAAGTAATCAATTTCACAGAGTGGTTCACATCTGACGCAAAAAGCTTAGTGGCGCCGGTCAATTTGCCAACTCTCCAGCTATTAATACACCTTACCTTTATTAGGACAGCTAGTTTTGTTTACAGCTCGAAGGAAAGCATACTATGCAGCTCGGGTGACTCAGTGTCGATGTAAACATACAATTAAAGTAATTTCTCTGCTGTATTATAAAACTAATACAGTTGCTGATAATGCAATTTGGACATCCAATATTAAACTTATGTTAATTTTCCTTATTAAAATCTTTTTAAACAGCTCTATAATCTTGTTCAAATTTTCAGTCGTTATAAAATACTTTTCTATTTAACCAGTCTAGTTCAAATACATTTTTTTAAATTTGTAGTGGATGACAATTGATGTTAATACAGTTGTTTTAAAACTCCTACCATTAGTTCACCCTCTGCCTATATATATTTTATATACTTATTAAAGTTTTCTGTCGTTAATAATATACTATTTATTTATCCACTCAAGTCCAAATACATTTTTTTAAACTTGTAGTGGATGACACTTGATGGTGATTAACTTTTTCCGAATATTAATTTATAAATTAAATTTATTTAGTTAATTTTAATAATTAATTTTTTTTTTCTATTTTGCCACTTTAGTGATTTTGTCATATGTACATATATATTTATATTAATTGTAATCATTTAATAAAAAGTAACTCAAGTAAAATTTTTCTTTGTTCAGCTAAGTGGGATATCACTAATGTTTTTAAAATATTGTTTTTTTAAAGACGTAAGTTCTAATGGTTTGCTCGGAAACGGTTAAATGGAGTTCATGAAGTCTTTTTTTTGTATTTCAAGAATAAAAGCAGTAATTATCATAAAAAACAAATACATTCCTTACTCGAAATATACATATCATGAACCCGGACGTAATTGCAATTTTTTGAGCGGTGACGGGACAAACTATTTTCTAAAATTTATTAGATTTTGCAAATAATACCTACAATTGGCACAAGGAAATAATAAAGCTAAAAACAAATTAATATAATTTGCTTCTTATATTTGCGGTCTATATTTTTCACGACAACGTATTAAAAAAACTACATTAAATTATAAAAGTATTTTCCTATTTTTGCACCCGTTTAATAAGGACTAGTTTTACAAAATTGGAATTTTTTTTTAAAATTAGTTTTCACATAGAGTTTTTTGTTGATAACTTTTATTTTTATTTACTTTATAGGTTTCCTTCGACTTTGCTAAAGGTTAGTCTACCTTGGTGCTAGGGAAATGTTACAAGAAGTAATGGAACTTTCTCCTTCACAGCAGTTTTCTCGCCTTCAGTATAAGAATAGGCACTATTAACTTCATTGATATGCCCTGCTCAACTCTTTATCCACCTATGCAATGCCGACACTACTCTACGAGAGTGAACGTTGTGCGAGGTATTATGTGAGCTACTTTTAGTGTGCTGCTAGTGTTCCCCTCTTCGGCCGCAATGTTTTACTCGGTCGGGTAGTATTTCTATTGGGGGGGACGGGAAGACGTGGCTATCTGTAAGAGCTGCATTGATATGCAATGCTCAACTCTTTATTCACCTATGCAATGCCGACACTACCAGAGTGGACGTTGTGCGCGGTATTATGTGAGCTACTGCTACTGTGATGCTAGAGTTTCCCTCTTCGGCCGCAAAGTTTACTCGGTCGGGTAGTATTTCTATTGGGGGGGGACAGGGAGACGTGGCTATCTGTAAGAGCTGCATTGATATGCAATGCTCAACTCTTTATTCACCTATGCAATGCCGACACTACTCTACCAGAGTGGACGTTGTGCGCGGTATTATGTGAGCTACTGCTACTGTGATGCTAGAGTTATCCTCTTCGGCCCCAATGTTTACTCGGTCGGGTAGTATATCAATTGGGGGGGCGGGGGGACGGGGAGATGTGGCTATCTTTAAGAGCTGCATTGATATGCCCTGCTCAACTCTTTATCTACCTATGCAATGCCGACACTACTCTACCAGAGTGAACGTTGTGCGCGGTATTATGTGAGCTACTATTAGTGTGCTGCTAGTGTTCCCCTCTTCGGCCGCAATCTTTACTCGGTCGGGTAGTATTTCTATTGGGGGGGACGGGGAGACGTGGCTATCTGTAAGAGCTGCATTAGCATGCTCTGCGCCAATAATTATCCATCTATGCAATGCCGGCACTACTCTACCAGAGTGAACGTTGTGCGCGGTATTATGTGAGCTACTGCTACTGTGCTGATAGTGTTCCCCTCTTCGGCCGCAATGTTTACTCAGTCGGGTGGTATTTTAATTGGGGGGGACGGGGAGACGTGGTTATCTGTAAGAGCTGCATTATAATGCCCTGCTCAACTCTTTATCTACCTATGCAATGCCGACCCTACTCTACCAGAGTGAACATTGTGCGCGGTATTATGTGAGCTACTGCTACTGTGCTGCTAGTGTTCTCCTCTTCGGCCGCAATGTTTACTCAGTCGGGTGGTATTTCAATTGGGGGGGACGGGGAGACGTGGTTATCTGTAAGAGCTGCATTACAATGTCCTGCTCAACTCTTTATCCACCTTTGCAATGCCGACACTACTCTACCAGAGTGGACGTTGTGCGCGGTATTATGTGAGCTACTGCTACTGTGCTGCTAGTGTTCCCCTCTTCGGCCGCAATGTTTACTCGGTCGGGTAGTATTTCTATTGGGTGGACGGGGAGATGTCGCATTCTTACGGAACAAGAGATGAAATGCCATAACATAAAACATCGCCATTATAAATTTTCGAAATTTTTACTCACTCAATTGATAATTGAGTGGATTTACGAAACAAGTAAAGCCCTAGTAAGATTAAATAACAGGCGATTTAAGTATGGGCAAAGAAAACCACTCATAGCTCTCTTTAATGTGGCTAATAATCCGAAATTAGTAGTTGAATGCTTTCCCATATAAGTTTCCCTTTATATAAGAGCTGCCCTCTGCTCTGCACCTGCCCCTTGAGACTAGAGGACTACGCTTCATCCTTTGGGCATCAGAGTTAAGACATCGCCGCACCAAATGGACCCTCAGTCGTTAATATCAAGATAGTTGGACCACCGTTAATCCTCATCAGAAACAAGAAACCGCAGCAGGTGTTTTCTAAAGCATAGCGAGAGTTAAACACCATCTTAATGAAAAAATAATATCTTTGTCTTCAAAGTGATTTATTATTTTTTTTAATATGTTTCGTAAAAGAGATACTGTACAGTAAAATCTCTCATTTTCGGATCAATCTGGCAACAACCCGATCCTGATGACGAAAAATCCGGATATGGAAAGGGTTATGTAATTATGTCTGTTTGTACTATGTAATCACAACCATTCCAATTAGAAGTAGGTGTATAGTTGTTTTAAGTAATTAAGTTGCACTTATTGAAGGTTGTAATTATAATTTATAGCAATTTAGAACCGTACGTACAATTTAGTTACATCCCTGTATGTACAGTTCCTTAATACTGTACTGTATACATATATGTAAATTTGGCAAAAAAAGATGTAAAGGTGGTTGCTCGTTTCGTTGAAGACGTTTCTTTCATTAAATATCCCTCCACTTTCGAAAGATTAGACGATCGGTTGTTGCTTCGTCTTGTTCGACGTACCCGATCAGCTGGCCAAATACCTGGATAGCTTCCCTATGCGTAACGGTTTGTTTTTCCCCGTCCCCTTCGGCAGGCGCTGGATGTGCTCACTAAGTCTATAATATGATAATACGCGGAACAAAGACGCTTACTTTATTTTCATATTAGATCTGGATGTTGGAGATGTAGGTTATGAGAGGGCCGGATATCGGAGGTTCCGGATATGAGAGGGAATGTGATATTAGTCAAATTTTAAAGAAATGGCGTTAATTTTTAAGTTTTGTAAATATTTAATTGCAGAGGATATAAGAAATTGATACGAAGCTGAAGAAGTCGTAAGATGAAAACGTTTCCTCCATGTGTAAGTTAACAATTTAACAACCTTTAGTTGACAAACATTCTGGTCGCAAGTAATATCAAACTGTAATAGGTAATTAACAACCAGCTCGTCATGAACAGCAACAAGATTTCGAGATATAATAAAATTCATTTTCGTTAGATTTCGTTCTACATTTGTTTAATTATTCTCTGAACAATTTAAAACATTTAAATAGCTAGGCTACGACTTAAGGTCTTTTTTAATAACGGAGTAGTGCTCTGAAAAGTTGCAAAATTACAACAATTATTTAACATTACTTACAATGCAAATAGAATTCATAGAGTTAACTAATTTTAACTGTAAAGATTGAAAATATTGCTAACTACGATTATTTTCACGGAAGACCCCCCTAAAACACGCATGCACGTACTTACGCACGCGCGCGCACACACACACACACACACAAAATTAATAATATTTTAGAAGAGTTATTTTAAAACATTAGCTATTTAAAGAAGAAAAGGTGACATTGCTATTTTAAAATAATTGAAGTACTTTTTCATAATCTATTACTATTAATTTTTTTTAAAAATAATAAAATTCAAGTTCTAAACAAAAAAAGTTCTAACCATTCCTATTATTGATTAATAATTCAAGGCTTTTTTGTCATTACGTGAAAATATTAATATGTGCGCCTCTAATAATCCTAGCTCAGCGTCTTTATTCTACAGTGTCATTATCGGCCTTTTGCAACAAATAAAGATGATGATAAAAGAAGTTACGTCACGACTCCATCGTTATCTTCTGCAGCTGTGCTAGAAGTTTTTATGCGTCTACGTCCTCAGTGAGGAGCCCCACTTGTTCTACAGATAACACGTAACGCAAAACAAGTACTTTTGTTGATACACAAATGTAAAGTTATATCCTGACGTCATTGCCATAATATTTTGTTAAATGATCACTCGTCAAAGGTTTAAGCCAGATTTAAGCCACGTGTCTTTAAACCACGTGTTAAACCATCCACGTTTCTGATAGATTCAAGAAACCTCAAACGAGGTATTTGGAAAATACCCAATTCAGATAAGAGTACGTAAGGAATGTTTTATGGAAAATCGGTAATTGTTTTCTTCAGGCAATGTTGAGGAGACATTTCGGTGATAGGTATGTGTACTCCAAAACTGCTACCCTTACTATTCATGATTCCCCTCCACTCAGGGGCTATATATTACTTTCTATGATCCACCTACACCATATAACTCTGTTAGAAAGGAGGTCTACTCCAAAGATTGAATCACGCTCATTTCAACCATGAACTTCCCTTTCTCTCAGACCTGCGAGTTTTAAACCCTTGACCTAATATTTCTCAAATCCTCTCCCAGTCCCTCGCAGTTTGGAAACGGCAACCGTTGTTTGTTCGGTGCGATAGTCATTAATATCGGATAAATTTGAATCGTTCAAATCAACAACAACAATCAGATTACAAGCTTACATTATTTCGGGCGTTAATGACAATGGCATAACCTTTGAGCTGTTGAAGACGTCATGAAATGTTAACCTTTAGGTTATGGTGTCAGATTATTTTTAGATTATTAACAACAAGTCATTGCATAACATGGTGATATTTATAGACGTAATAGCATTTGATTAAGTTTATGAAATTATCGAACCGTATACTGCTCGAATTTTCTGGAAGTAATCTGTGACTATAAAATGTTTTAATATTATAAACCAATAAAGTGGTTCAATTGTATTTAAAAGGCTGTAGTCAAATTCAAATTTTCATTTAAATTACCATTGTCTACAACTCCTTCCTTTTCCTAACCTTGTTTCCTCCCTGCTACCATCCCTTTCTGCCGCCATTCCCAGTTTTCCTCCCCTTTTCTATCACTTCTATTTGTTCCTGTCCCCAATGTCTCCTCCCTCTTACCCCCCTCTTTTTGCAGCATTCCCAATGTTTCCTTCCATTTTCTAACAGCCCTTCCTTTTCCTATCCTTATTGTTTCCTCCTTGCTACCACCCCTTCCTTCTGGCATTCCCAGTTTTTCTCCCCTCTTCTATCACTCCTACTTGTTCCTATCCCCAATGTTTCCTCCGTCTTACCCCCCCCCCCTTTTGCGGCTTTCCCAATGTTTCCTTCCATTTTCTAACAGCCCTTCCTTCTCCTATACTTAATGTTTCCTCCCTGCATTAAAACAAAATAAAATTTTAATTCAACTTGTTACTATTGTTGATTTAATCGAACAAAACTAAAGCTATTTTGTTATTTACAAAAAATAATAAATATCGAATAAATTATATATTTAGAAAAATATTCATCTGAGAACGGGAAGGGCTTTCGGGAAGGGCCTGTTACTGAGGGTTGGGCCTATTTCTCCCTTTGGACACTCTATGAGACTCAACCTGGTTACTCATCTGCGGATTTATTTCTGTTTTATACCATTAATACGCGAATAGTTTGCTACATATGTTTAGCTTAAACAGTGTTTGATTTTGCCTAAATACCACTTCCTTGCTGAACTAAAGTTTCCCAGATGACACATTCCAACAGTGCATTCCACAATGTCCCTTGAAAATACGTTCAGTTCTTTTCAAGGCTAAATGTTTTAATGGTTTGACCACCATTGGTTCTTCTTTGGAAATCTCATACTTTTATCTGCATTTTATGTTAAATAAACTAAATTAATATTTCACAAAATTTCATTACGTTCTGACAAAATATGCTTAGAATCCGTAAACATGCAATTTCTCTTTCCAATTTATTGTACAATAGCTGGTGTTTGTTATTTGAAATAATAATTATCAAAGTTTTTTCTTACCCCGTCAAACTTTTTAAAACTAAACGCCTCAATGCAACGTTTTTAATCAGCTTCATAAGAAATTTTGTTTTTAAAGTCTTCTCCAAAAGATCTGTACTTGCAAAGTTCCCCACACCAGCTGTGAGTTATGAAATATAAGATTATTACCATACACATTTAATGATATGTTATTTAAATCTAAAATATAAAAACACCAATTTAAAATGCTGTCTATAAGAATAAAAGTAAACGCCTTGAGACGTCTCGTCACTAAACTATAAACAAGATTTATAGCACGTTTTCATTCCATTAATGACCTAAGGATATACTTGATAATTATTATCTTCAAACAGTTTTTTTAAACAAGAAACAAAACAAAACCATACATGTTTTTAAAGATAACTTTAAAGACTGTTACGTATAATCTCATTCCACAATGAGAAATAATCATCTACATACTTACGATATCGGCATTTCTTAAATAAATCTTCAATAAAATTTAGTATAGACTAGTGTAGATTATGAAAGTTTTAGACCCGGTGACACACACCAGTGATGTGTCAGTTCCATAAAGTGACAGTGAAAAAATAACTGTATGTTTCTGAGTATACAGCACATGTCGGTGCTGTCTCAGTGTCCGTGACATTATCTGAGCTTGAGGAACTGCGCTGTAGTTTTTAACTCTTAATTCCTTTACAAATTATAGCAAAATACATACAGACGTGCGCGCGCGCGTGTGTGTGTTAAGAATTTAAGCGTTACAAGGAAAATTTTAAATTTTTAAAATATAAAATTTTAATTTTCGATAATAAACATAAATAGAAATATAAATACAATGCTATAAGCAGCTATTTAAAAGAAACTTTATAAATTACAGCCATTTTTAAAGAGGAGAGAGTTTTTTTATTGATTTGAAGGGGGTAAGCAACAGAGAAAATAGAAGAAAAGTCAAAATTCACGTAGAAAGTTCATCGACATTTAAAAATGTGCAGAAATAGAAATTATGAAGAACATCAAGAGTAAGAAAAATAATAAAAATTTAAAAAGTTATGACTAGATTTAAATTTTTGTACTAAAATATAGAAGCTTCCGACACCGGAAATTGTAACGTAGGGATAAGGCCATTTTAAGGGGTAGGTACAAACCATATACGTCTCTTTTTAACAAGTATGTTTATTGGACCGGGGACAACAGGTGATACAGATTGTGTGTAGAGGGTGGAGATGAAACGAGGGGAAGTAGGCAGTGATTCTCGAAGTATCGTCAACGCTGGACGAAGTTTAAACTTATTCGCTTTCTAAATGTTTTAATAGTCTTAAATTCCAACATTATGTGCTAAATGCGTGAAATAGGTGGCTGCAAAAATGTAGCGGTGCGATTCCCAAGCTTTTTTAGGGATTTCGGTCCCTAAAATTGGCTAAATTCAAATAAAATGTAGTTCATTTCAAATAGATCAAATAATGGAGGTTTCAATAGTTTATAAACCGTTAATTGTTTGTAGAAGATAGTGGCATTAAAATTCGCCAAAATAAATTTTAAAACTGTTAAATGGTATAACAATCAAAAAGTTAACCATCAAGTAACTGTTTTAAAATCGGGAATAAAATCAGTGAACTCATTTAGAGAAACAGGGATAAGAACTGTAAACTTTTAAAACTTGAATTCGCGGGGACGAGGAACGAGCGGTAGAAAGAAGACCATGGAGAGAAGCTTCACGCCACAAAATCTGGGCAGCCCAAACTGTGTAATCTAGCAAGGATCCAGGAAACAGCACGAATTAAAGGGTAGTCGCTTTCTTCTCGTTCAAATCTATAAATTTGTAAAGTTACTTATTTTTGGGGGTAATGATAATTCAAGTAATTTTTTAAAATTTAAAAAAATGTAATGAATAAACTATGTTATAAAAATAAAGGCTTTATTTATATTAGAAGTGAAGAAACACTAGGGAGATAAGGCGCCATTTTGACTTATAAGTCAATTTGAAAACCAAATTATGTTGGAAATAAATCTTTTTAGTGTAAATCCTTTTGGTGTAGGAGATAAAATTAAATGTACAAAAAATGGATGAAAAGCTAAATATTGGTCAACTAAGACAAAATTAAAGAAAATGAATTAAAATGATTGTTCCCAAAGTAAACTGAAATAAAATTAATATACAGATAAACAATGAGGTTCTTTGTAAACATATGAAGGGGTCAAAATTAATAAATAAATGCCTAAGGGTTTTATATGTTACAGTAATTATGATTAAGGAACTGTTAAGTTTGTTTGAATACTAAAATAGAAAAATTAAAACATCAGCTAGTTTTGGATAGGAAAAGATATAAAAATTAACCCAGCATAAAAGGTTTGCAAGTGAAGCTGGTTAGAAATTAACAAATTAAAATTAGTATAAAGAAATAACAGAAGACATATTAATTAAAACAACCTCTCACCACAAATTCAACAAATTTTATTTTAACCTTATGTACATTTCGACTACAAAGTAATCATCTTCAGAGGTATTTTAACAAATAACTAACTTACAGCTAAACCTATGCTTATTTATAAGCAACGGGAACTCCTTGGCCACGCCCCTACACTATTCGACCAATCATGTTACGAGTAACAACTAGGTCTGGTCTAACAGAAGGAGTTACCGTTACATTATTTTTGAATTTTACAGTAATTATTAAATTTACTCATATAACAATTAAAACTATAACTATCTCTTAACTAATAGATACAATTGGGAATTCGGGATAGGCCCTTTGTCAGAATTTAATAATTTATTAGTTTCGTATTTATTAATAAACATACTTTCGAAACTAATACATAAATATACATAAATATGAAACTAATAAATTAATATAAACATTTACGCCACAGTTGCTTTAAGTTGTTGACAGAAGATATAATAATTTATTCTCAGTTATTTTCAGATTTACAGAAAGTAAATAAATATTGTTCAAAACAAACAGTCATAAAGTAAATAAATTAAAATACTGTAAGTATGATTTCTCTATTTATATAGATGCTGATTTTACAAATGGTGTGTTATTATTATGATCTAAATATGATGTTTAGAGTTAGGTAAATGTTTCTGATGACATTAGTTGTTAATTTAGGTTATATTCTCAATACGATTTGTCGATCAAAATGGGTGAGGTTTAATTAAATAATTTTAAATTGTTAATATGTCAATTGTCTTTATAAATTATTATATGGTAGTATTTGTGGTTTTTCATTCATAATTTGTTTTTATATATATAAAAAATAGGAAAATGTTCGAAACGTTTAATGCTAAATCAGGAGTAAATTGCTGCTAAATTATTTTCTGATCATGTGGGGTCGTCTTTAAGGACAGGAAATTTTAAATCATGCTTAGATTTTTTATAAATTGCGAATATTAATATGGGGAAATATAGGGTATATTTTTTTAAATTTTGGTAGGTGAAACATTCTGGTAAAATGTGATTTATTTACATAGGTGATTTTTCTTATGAAATTATAAGTGTTAATAGGTTTCTCTTTTCAGGGAGAATATAGTATATTTTTCTATAATTTACATGTAACAGTAAATCGTAAGTTTTCCGGATATAAATGTATGCTAAAATTAAGTATATATTTCAAAGGGTTACATTTGGAACCAAAGAGTTCGAAGGGTTAAATACATTAAAATATCCAACCAACTAAGCTAGGGCAAAGTCATTAAGAAATAAATAAGTTCATTTATAAAGCTATTATTGTGTTTTAGAAATTTGGTAAATGAAAAAGAAGTAGTTTTGAGAAAAATTAAATTTTGTAAAATTGAGTAATCAGTGCTAGAACGAAAATTGATAAAACAATAAAAAACAGTATTTTTTTACTAACTTGCAAGTTAAGTTTAAATTTATTTAATAAACAATTCTCATATACATTCCGAAAACCTGGTCATTAAGCTGAGATGCCTTAAAAAGAATTCATTCCACGGGAAACAGTACCCAAAGGGTTAAATATCCGTGAGTTTGGTTTTTTAAATAAAGTCCAGTGACTGGTTCTCTGGCACATTTTGACGAGCGTTAGGACAGGGCTGACTCGATTCAAAATTTTATCTGCGTGATGGTTGTCTGAGCTGTCGCAGTGTGTGTGTGTGCGTGTGTGTGTGTGTGTGTGTGTGTGCGCGCGCGCGCGTGTGCGTGTGTGTGTGTGTGTGTGTTCGTATTAAGCTGTAAATTATAATATATATTATTTACATTAGTGTTATTTGCATTTTATATATTAACATATTTATACACTATATATATATATGATGAATAGTTACCATCTGGAGTACATCAGTTCATTCTGAGCGAAATGAGTGGCAGTGAGTTGAAAACAGTTGAGTGGATTCGCTCTTCAACTGTTTTGGGATAGATGAGATTCTAGCGAAACGTCGGAACTGCGGTTATTGTACACTGCAGAATAAACGGATGTATTCTAGACGGTAACTATTCATCATATTTTTCCATCCGTGAAGGATTACGTATCAGCATATACATATATATGTTTTAGTATTGTATATATACTAAAACAATACAATCATTTAATGAAAACGCTGTCATTGTACACTTTAAAACATCCCTCAAGAAGGACTTCCCTTAAGCGGTGTATTTTTCTCCCATAATGTGTCTTACTTTTTAAATGAATTCACAATTCATTAAAAAATGTTAAATATTAGGAAATAATTTTGTGAAGTATATTCCGATGTACCTCAGATGATTGTATCGTGTAAAAGATTCTTACTTGTGTCTTTTACGCTTTGTAAAATCATCTACGTTTTCATTAGGGGGTATCTCGTCTTCTTTATCCGAAATTGCTTAATCTCGTGAAACATTACTTTTTTGACTCCAGCTCTGGAAGAACACTGAAGACCGTCACAGACATGTGGGAACGCCCGTTACTGAGAGAATACGGACGAACGGTCACGTAAATTAAATGTGACTGATGCGTGTGACCTTTTAGCAAAACTTTTGCATTCTTCGTGACTTTCTTTTTAAGAACGAAGCATAGAGTGTAGAATTTCTTCAAATGGCCGTTTGACAAATATATGAAGGCAACGTCTAACCATCTGCAAGATTCCCGTTACATAAGCGAAGTGTATAGTGGTTTCGTAGAGCATTGGGTGGCTTTACATAACACCCTGCTTGCTTCGTGTTTATGCAAGGCTTCGTCACACAACTGCTGTGAACTTGACCTGATATCGTCAAAGTCCAAATGTCATCCTGAGGTTCTACAGATATATAACCCTTTCGTTCCAATGACATAGACACCTGTTTTCTCTAGTCAAACATGTAGAGAAAATAAAAAACCTTATTGGTTCAGGATATATAAACCAAAATGACTAGAATAATTTTCGATATAATCCATCATTAGTTATTTATTACATAACAACCTCAAGTTTAAAGTAGAAACCTTATAATAATAATATTAATAATTTATTATTATTATTTCTATTATCATTAATTAATATTGAAGAAAACTAAATAATTTGCATATACATTATAAATGACATAATATTGTGAATAAATGGTAAAGATACTAGGAGGGCGTAATAAATAAAAAATAATAATGAAAATCAATTAAAACAATATTTTTTAAATAATAATATATAGAGTAATTCATTTCTCAACAGGTAAAATTAGAGTTTTATCCTGCCACGTGGTTGCCGGAGGTGTCTAGCCCCAGTACACCACGTCCCAGTATTATCCTGCCACGTGGTTACTTGAGCTGCCTAGTATATCTTATTCCACTAAGTGTTTACTGGAGGTTCATTTATATACTCTTACACTGCCACGAGGTAGTCGGAGGTGTCCTAGCATACTCTTATACTGCCACGTGGTAACTTGAGGCGCCTAGTATAACTTATTCCCCTAAGTGTTTACTGAAAGTGTCATAACATACTCTTACACTGCCATGTGGTAGCCGGAGGTATCCTAGTATATATTATCCTACCACGTGGTAGCTGGAGGTGCCTAGTATATATTATTCCACCAAGTGTTTACTGGAGGTGCCATAACATACTCTTACACTGCCATGTGATAGCTAAAAGTGTTCTAGTATATCTTATTATGCCACGTGGCAACTTGAGTAGCCTGGTATATCTTATTCCCCCAAGTGTTTACTGTAGGTGTCGTAACATACTTTTACACTGCCATGTGATAGCGTTGCCTGGTATATCTTATTCCACCTAGTGTTTATTGGAGGTGCCATAACATACTCTACACTACCATGTAGTATCTAAAAGTGTTCTAGTATATCTTATCCTGCCACGTGGTAACTTGAGTAGCCTGGTATATCTTATTCCACCTAGTGTTTATTGGAGGTGCCATAACATACTCTACACTACCATGTAGTAGCTAAAAGTGTTCTAGTATATCTTATCCTGCCACGTGGTAACTTGAGTATCCTGGTATATCTTATTCCCCCAAGTGTTTACTGTAGGTATCGTAACATACTCTTACACTGCCATGTGATAGCGTTGCATGGTATATCTTATTCCACCTAGTGTTTATTGGAGGTGCCATAACATACTCTACACTGCCATGTAACAGCTAAAAGTGTTCTAGTATATCTTATCCTGCCACGTGGTAACTTGAGTAGCCTGGTATATCTTATTCCCCCAAGTGTTTACTGTAGGTGTCGTAACATACTCTTACACTGCCATGTGATAGCGTTGCCTGGTATATCTTATTCCACATAGTGTTTATTGGAGGTGCCATAACATACTCTACACTGCCATGTAATAGCTAAAAGTGTTCTAGTATATCTTATCCTGCCACGTGGTAACTTGAGTAGCCTGGTATATCTTATTCCACCTAGTGTTTACTGGAGGTGCCATAACATACTCTACACTGCCATGTGATAGCTAAAAGTGTTCTAGTATATCTTATCCTGCCACGTGGTAAATTGAGTAGCCTGGTATATCTTATTCCCCCAAGTGTTTACTGTAGGTGTCGTAACATACTCTTACACTGCCATGTGATAGCGTTGCCTGGTATATCTTATTCCACCTAGTGTTTACTGGAGGTGCCATAACATACTCTACACTGCCATGTGATAGCTAAAAGTGTTCTAGTATATCTTATCCTGCCACGTGGTAAATTGAGTAGCCTGGTATATCTTATTCCCCCAAGTGTTTACTGTAGGTGCCGTAACATACTCTTATACTGCCACGTCGTAGCCGGTGGTATCCTAGTATATATTATCATACCACGTGGTAGCTGGAGGTGCCTAGTATATATTATTCCTCCAAGTGTTTAATGGAGGTGCAATAACATACTTTTACACTGCCACGTAATAGCTAAAGGTGTTCTAGTATATCTTACCACGTGGTAACTTGAGTTGGCTAGTATATTTTTTTCCATCATGTGTTTACTTTCGGTTCAATAACATACTCTTACACTGCCACGAGATAGCCAGAGGTGTCCTAGTACTTTCTTATTCTACCACGTGGTAGCTGGGGGTGTCTAGTATATCTAATAAGATCATAACAGGAACCATAACATACTCTTACACTTCCACGTAGTACCCGGAAATATCTTAGTATTCTCTTATCTTGCCACGTGGTAACATGAGGTGCCTAGTATATCTTATTCCACCAAGTGTTTACTGAAGGTGTCATAACATACAATTACACTGCCAACTGGTAGCCCGATGGGTCTAGTAGGCCTATATCTTCATCCCCCTAGTGTTTACTTAAGGTGTCATAACATACTCTTACACTCCCATTGTTAGCTGATGGTGTCCTAGTATATCTTATCCTGCCACGTGGTAGCTGGGGATGCCTAGTATATCTTATCCCACCAAGTGTTTGCTGAAGGTGCCACAACATACTCTTATACTGTCACGTGATAGCTTTAGGTGTCCTAGAATACCTTATCCTGCCAAGACGTAGCTGGGGTTGTCCAAATTAGCTATTACCCTGCATAGAACATTTAGAGTTTTTCTTGAAGCCTTTGATTCTACTAAGTGGTAACTGGAGGTACTCTAGTATTTTCTTATCCTTCTCCTGCCAAGGGGTAGCTGAAAATAACCTACATCATTTCTGAAGAAGTTTATCTTATTCTGCTAGGTAGATTTAGAGTCGTCCTTGTAGGCGTTTATCCTGCTAAGTGATTGCTGGAGGTGTCCTGGTATACTTTTATCCTACCAAGTGGTGGCTGGGGGTTGTTTTATTATGCTTTTATCCAGCCAAGTGGTAACTGGATGTGTCATAGTAGGATAGGGGTCTAGTGGGATTCCCTAGTGCGTTTGTGATGTATATATTCAGTAGGGTTTAGAAAAGATTTGGATTTCCTTACAGTTGTTTGAGGATTCTATGGTAACCCAAAATAATATTTGCTTGCCATTGATAATGGATGGGAACATAATGTTACCAGTTTCAGGGTTCAGTCCCAAAATAGAATCGTTTTGAATAAGGATCGTCGATTAGGCGTTTAGACGCAAATGAAGTAACTGAAAGGTTGGGCAAGGGAGGGAGTTTTCAGAAAAGGAAGAAAAACTCTCCAATGTTGAGTACACAAAAAATCCAAAAAAAGAGACGTCTGTAGTATTATAATTGTTTCCTTAGTAAGACAAGAGAGGGAAATGACATAAACCTACTCTTCAACAGTGTAAAAGATGTTGACCGCTAGGAAGCGTTGTTGAACTAAGGGGCAGCTAACGTCTTGATGCGCAGGTGTTACATAATGTGGTCGAAGCAAATACGTGTTTGTATTGGGTTTGCCTTTTTCATTTTTTTCATGTATATTTTGGTATGTTTATAAATTTCGAATTGTGATAGTGTATTAAAAAATGTAGAGAAAAAGAACCGGAAAAGTTAAAGTATTAGAAGGTTTTTGAAATGTAGTTTTAAAAACACAAATTAAAAATCTCGAGTTAATATTTAGGATGTTGTGGGGCCTTATGAAAGCGGATCAGCCACACTACAGATGAGCTAGTTCATTAAACACTGTGAACATGCAAAGGACAAAATATTAGTTGAAGAGTGTTTCGCATATTGACCCCGGGCTAAGTGAAGTTGGAACTCTGTGCAGAAAGGAACACTTGTGTTAAAGGGATGCAGTGAATTTGTAACATGATTTTGCAAGGTTGTGTTTGCTAATGGACTTCATCCTGTGTTTGGTGAGAACACAGAGTAGATCCATTTACAGTGTAATTATATTAGTGCTTGTGTGTTCGCTTAATTGGTCGCTAGGTACTTCCATTTCCTTTGTAGCACCAGTAAGCAATCCTCTGAGACATTGCACTTAGCAGCATAAACGTAGCCTTAAGTTGTACGACGTAACTGCTAAAACATGATGTCTCTAATAGACTATCCCAACTTTAAAACTAATAATGAAAAATAATAATATAAAACAACGGTATTATTAAGAATATAAAAATTCTAAAATTAAGTTAACCTAGCCATAGCTTAATGGTTTAGTGAACCAAACATGTAAGAAAATACTATACAACTGTAATAATACCTTATATAGGGTACTGTACAACATACAGAAAAGGAGGGGTTCGATGGCCCCTGAGGTCATTCAGCCTCTGTCTGCGGCGACACTGAGTGCTGGTAAGAATATTTGGAGCCGGGGCTCGTCATTGCACCCTTTAGTCAATCAGTCAGTCTGTCAGGAAAGGAGGGGTTCACTGGCCTCCAAAGTCATTCAGCGTCTCTCTGGTGCGACAATGACTGCGGTTATGGATGTAGGAGCCAGGTCTCTTGCCGTTATACCCTTTAATCAATCAGGAAGAATAGAACGAAGTTCGGTGGCTCCTGAGGTTATGCAGCGTCTGTCTGCGGCGCCACTGGTTGCTAGTTGGAATATATGGCGCTGGGGCTCTCGTTGTTTTACCCTTTAGTCAGTCAGTCAGAAAAATAGGAATTCGGTGGCTCCTGAGGTTATGCAGCGTATGTCTGCGGCGCCATTGGTTGTACTTGGAATATAAGTCGCTGGGGCTCTCGTTGTTTTACCCTTTTGTCAGTCAGTAAGAATAGAACGATTTCGGTGACTCCCGAGGCTATGCAGCGTCTGCCTTCGGCGCCACTGGTTGCTAGTTGGAATATAAGGCGCTGGGGCTCTCGTCGTTTTACCCTTTTGTCAGTCAGTCAGTCAGAAAAATAGGACTTCGGTGGCTCCGAGGTTATGCAGCGTCTGCCTGCGGCGCCACTGGTTGCTAGTTGGAATATAAGGTGCTGGGGCTCTCGTTGTTTTACCCTTTTGTCAGTCAGTCAGAAAAATAGGAGTTCGGTGGCTCCGAGGTTATGCAGCGTCTGCCTGTGGCGCCACTGGTTGCTAGTTGGAATATAAGTCGCTGGGGCTCTCGTTGTTTTACCCTTTTGTCAGTCAGTAAGAATAGAACGATTTCGGTGGCTCCGAGGTTATGCAGCGTCTGCCTGCGGCGCCACTGGTTGCTAGTTGGAATATAAGGCGCTGGGGCTCTCGTCGTTTTACCCTTTTGTCAATCAGTCAGTCAGAAAAATAGGAGTTCGGTGGTTTGCAACACTGGTTTCTGGTATGCCAAACATAGGATTGGCATATAGCGCTGAAATAAGGACGTGTTTCTTGCATAATAGCAGGATTTAATTTTTTTTGAATGGAAGACGAGTTTTTCTATGTTGGTTGGACCACGCTTATGTAATAGGACGGCTCGGAGAGTGACTTGGGAGTGTTTGCATGTCACATCATACATGCAGTGGGTGAAATTATGCATTCTTACAACTAAGACCTATGCTAATTATAAACAAAATAAAGAACAATCCTCTTTGACTGAACATACGTGTAGTAAGACAGAGAGTACAATGAACCTAAAAACAAAACCTATGCTTCGCTCTCTCTTACGTCTACCTACAATTAATACACCCTGCACTGTGTACCACATACCTAGGCGATGTAGGCCTTTTTTGGTTTTTGTCTTAAAAGATTCGATTGCAGTAACTGATAAGTATCGACAACTTTCTTGTTTCCTTCCTAATGGCACTTCATTCAGATTTACAACCTGCTACTAATTAATGACATCAATTAGACCTACAATAAAATTTATACAACGGAAATATCGAAAAGAGACTCAATAAAGGTGAACGCTTTCTATGGATAAGAAAACATTATTATTCAGAAACTGAGACGGTAGAGGATTGAAAGAAAGACTATCGATAACATAAGACTATCGATAAGATCTCAACAGAAATTAAAATATTGCCTACATTTTAAAGCCTGAAAATAATATTTTTGTAGAGGTAAAAAAATAATAATATTCAAGCAAAATATATTGATCAGATATTTAATTTACAATTATGTAAGAAAGAAATTATGCAAAGATCTTGAACACTTTTTTCAAATGAAAATCACGAAAATGGTGCCTGAAAATGAATACCACAAAACATTTGAGTAGTTACTCTTCCTTAGACACGAGATCGCTTTCGTCAGTCGCTTACTTTTTTTACTCGTGTAATACGAAAAACAAAATTTAATATATTCCGGGTTGAGATACTTTTAATATTATTCCTCGCATGTTATATCGATTTGTAATTCTGACACCAGTTTCGGAGGTAACACTAAACCTTAGTTTCTGTTTGGTGGCCTATACACGCTCACTACGTGTATGAATGCAAACTCACGTTGCAAACGACAAAGTGAGGTCGTGTAGGGAATCTATTTAATTATTTTGCCATCCGTGTGATTGGAAACTTTTTATATTCGGAAACTAAAATGGATTGACATTTAGGTTGAAATCAATTTATTTTTATCCCATAGGAAGAGAAAACCTTACTCGTACAGCTTACGCTAAAGCCAATGAAAACATCTACTAACATATTTAAAGCTGATGTTTATGTTAAACCTTGACTAACTAACCAAGTAAATAGTTTATTTATAAAGTTATGCGAATCGAATTTTTTTATTCAAAAATAAAAATCCAAAATAAAATAAATATTCTAATTAAAAAGTTGATATTAGTGTTTTACATCTATCTACTTCCACAGGGAATCGCTCCACAAACTTGTGCACACATGTAACAAATAGACGCCAATAAACTCTACAGAATATGCCCGCAGAAATAGTAACAAAACGTAGTTAAATTAAACTGAAAACTCGGTCAGCATTTCGGATATAAATCTTTCATGATGAGAGCGTATCAGTGACGGTGTGTTTAGGATCACTCACAATTTAAACTCTGATTCTCTTCCGACACTGCTCTACCCACGATCATCGTTTCTCGCGCGTCTTTCTGGCACGGAATGCAACTGGCGCCGTTCACGCCTACAGCATCAGTTTAAATGTCAATGTTTACCGGAAATATTTAAAAAGCTGAGCCACAACAATCTTCTTAACGAAACTGAGTCACACACATATTTAGTACAGTACTATTACTGAAACTACATTTAATAATACCCCACTTTAAATATTTGTTAACATTTTTTTTAAACATGCTTTTTAAAAACAAATAGAAGATTTACAATGATAAAACTATAGTATATTTACACCTATAGTAATTTCTATTTTATATATATATATATATTGTAACGAAATCCATTAAGTTAAAGAAAATGTTAGAAAATATTTGAACTTGTGAAATATCCCTAGCTAGCGCTAGTCTATTGTCACATCTATCGGCCGAAATAAGTTACTGCACACACCTGCAAATCATAAATAAAAATAATTCGAAAGGGGTTCATTGTAAGTAAACCAGGACGTGCCTCGTTCATGGGAGAGAAGCTTTACCTAGACATCCACGGACTAGGAATCCCTGAGAATACAGAAAAACACATGCACCTGTGGGAAAGTTCAACAAATTCCCACGAAGCCAAGGGAAGGTGAGGGAAGTGTCAAAATTTCATAGGTTGGCCACAGTTTGAGCGCCGTAAGGGAGCCAATCAAATTTGAAGAGGGGATGAAACACAAACGGATACAATCCAAGAGGATGTTCAGGAAGGGCAGTCAATTTTCAGTACTCGAAAGGGTCAAATGGTAGGACTCGAGGAGAAGTAATGTTCAGTTTTTAGTAAGAAATATCAAATTCAAATAAGTAACGTGGAAATTTAAAGTAAGGGAGATTAATAGAGGGAGATTAAAGGGTAGCCAGGGAGATTATTAAATAGAAAGTGAAGTATAACGAGGGAGATTAAAGGGTAACAAGTGAGATTAAAATAAGAGAGTGATTAATAAAGTCAGTTAAGGAATAGAAGCATTTCGAGAAATTAAGAAATGTGAAATTGATAGGAAAATATTACTAAGTGAAGTTGTGTCAAGTGAAGTGAAGCAAGGAACCGCGCAAGTAATAAGTAATAATTTATTTTCATTATAAAGCCAACTCTTTAAAACCAAACAGAATATAAGAACCAACTCTTTAAGAACATTTAAACTTTTATAAATTCATTAAAAAGTCGTAGTTAACTGAAATATAAAATTTATGAAACCAAGTGCAGTAACTTATACACGCCCTTAGATAGCTAAAGAAAGTAAATTTAGAATTATTAAAAAAATCTATAGTAAAATAAGAGTCTTGATGCCTATACTATTAGAGCAAATATAGGCAAATATTAGAGTTAGTAAAAGAATTATATGAACTACCTGTAAATGCAATATTGATCTCAGGATAAAATAAATCTGTAATTATAAAAGCAAGTAGCTGGATTATTAATTTAATTTCCTAAGAGTCAAAATATCCTGTAGAGAAGCATTAAGTGAAGGTACGTTTTAATATATATATATATATATATATATATATATATATATATATATATATATATATATATATATATTATGATAATGAATAGTTATTATCTGGGGTACATCCGTTCATTCTGAAGTGCATAAAATCGCAGTTCCGACGGTTCGCTAGAATCTCATCTAGCATTGACGAGGTGAACCCAACAACAGCTGAAGAGCGTGTGAAGAGCGCAGATAACTTTACTCCCTCTTCGGCTGTTGTTGGGTTCACCTCGTCAATGCTAGATGAGGTTCTAGCGATACGTCGGAACTGCGATTTTATGCACTTCAGAATGAACGGATGTATTCCAGATAATAACTATTCATCATATATTTCCATCCGTGAAGGAATACGTATCAGCATATATATATATATATATATATATATATATATATATATATATATATATATATATATATATATGAAGTTAATATATTACTATTGTAAGAAATTTTATCCACCATTAAGTGCAATGATTTTAAATAAAATCACTTACAATAGTAATATATTAACTTCATAAAGTCAGTGCAACGGAAAAACAATGGATAACGTAAAATATCAAGAATATATATATATATATATATATATATATATATATATATATATATATATATATATATAATATATATTGTAATATACCTCTACTCTTCAGATGCTCTACAGGATATTTGATTCTAGGTTAATCAGATTAATAAACTGCTACTTGTGTTTCACAATAACAGATCTACTCTAATTAGCTTAGTTCAAAGCAAAGTTGTAGCAATACAGGTAGTTATACATAATTAATTTGGTCTAACTCTAACTTGCCGGTAGGCATCAAATCTCTTCTATTTAATGTTCAACTAATAAACTCCTATAATTATCTTAAGGCGTGTATAAGTTACTGCACTTGGTTTGATAGAAGTTATAGTTTATTTAAAAGCTTGAATTAATTATTATTTCTTAACTAAATTTATGAAAGGTTTATACCTGAATTCTTTATCTTTTACTTTAAAGATTTTAATATAGATTGATACATACAGTTGATGAATCTTATTTATTGCGTTGGTTTCTTGCTCCGCTTACATTTGACCACGCATGCACTTACTAATATCTCCCTCCCCTAATATCACTTCGCTATTCACTCCAATGGTTGTATACAGGAAACTAATTTTCACTTCCGTAAATATCACCCTCACTTAATACCATTTGCTAATTGTTTCCCTTACTCAATATTACTTCTCTTTTACTTAGCAAACGACTTTTCTTAACGACTTTACGTTACCAAAGTTACCATTTCTCTCCCTCGTTATATAAGGAAGTGAAATTAAGAGAGGAAGATATAAGTAAGTGCATGGGGGTTGGGGGTAAGTGTAAGTGGAATATTCGTATATATATATATATATATATATATATATATATATATATATATATATATATATATATATATATATATAATAACATAAACATATAAGGCATATAGTATAAATTTAGTTAGTATTCAAAATACAAATAATCACTAGTAATATTAAGAAAGGGGTGACCGAGATAGCGTACTAAAGGACGGACAAAGAGGGCTTAACCATTGTTATATTTCGGTTGTAGCCATAAACCAGTCGCGGGAAAGTATTAACAAAAGAAAGGTCGAAAGTATTCTAAGATTTAAGTATTTCGGGAAGTTGTAAAAAATGTTTTAAAAGTAGTAAATTTGTTTAGAAGAGTTAAGGGAATTGTAAAAGAAATTTGTTATTCATTTATGTATAGAAATTCTAAAAGTGCGACATAATGGATTAAGCAGATATTGAGGAAATTAGGAAAGTAAGTTAATTATTGTGTAAAAGTGCAGTGAAGAAGTTAAGGCCAGGTGCCAGTGAATTCCAGGAACGCAAACAATAAGTACAAACTTTCTTATATTAGATTCAGCCAACAGAGATATTTATAATTTATTCAATTCAAATCAAAGTTAAATTAATTGTCTTTGTAACATTTAATCTAGTTTTTTTCACCACTTTCTAATTTATAGAAGATCCCGTAATAACGACCCGAGAGAAAGAGCAATTTAACACTGTAACTATTAAACTTTTTTACATTAAAAATCTAAAGCTTCAAGAGTCCACTTTTTAGTAATTGTAGTATTAGTTAATGCGATTAATCTTTGTAACTGCATCAAATTAATGTACTTGAAGGTATAATTTGTAATAACTGGATGTCAGATGAATAAATGTAGGTGATATCAAATTTATATGATTGTTTAATTATTTAGAAACCTAAAGGTAAGGTAAGGTAATTATAATACAATTTAAAGGTAAAACATTTAAAATAAATTTTAGATTATGTAATATATATATAAAATATAATATATAATATATATAATAATATATATAATATTATATATAATAAATAATAACAATAATATATATATATATATATATATATATAATCTAAAATATATATACCTGGCAATAGAGGTGCAGAAGCGTCATGCACTGATTAAACAGGACCGCTTACTTCAAAGACGCCTGCTACAACCCCGAGTAGGTTAAGGCTAGGAAAATAGTTGGAGGGTTTCCTGGCAATAGGGGTGCAGAAGCGTCATGCACTGATTAAACAGGACCGCTTACTCAAAAGACGCCTGCTACAACCCCGAGTAGGTTAAGGCTAGGAAAATACTTGAAGGGTTTCCTGGCAATACGGGTGCAGAAGCGTCATGCACTGATTAAACAGGACCGCTTACTTCAAAGACGCCTGCTACAACCCCGAGTAGGTTAAGGCTAGGAAAATAGTTGGAGGGTTTCCTGGCAATAGGGGTGCAGAAGCGTCATGCACTGATTAAACAGGACCGCTTACTTCAAAGACGCCTGCTAAACCCCGAGTAGGTTAAGGCTAGGAAAATACTTGGAGGGTTTCCTGGCAATAGCGGTGCAGAAGCGTCATGCACTGATTAAACAGGACGGCTTACTTCAAAGACGCCTGCTACAACCCCGAATAGGTTAAAGCTAGGAAAATAGTTGGAGGGTTTCCTGGCAATAGAGGTGCAGAAGCGTCATGCACTGATTAAACAGGACCGCTTACTCAAAAGACGCCTGCTACAACCCCGAATAGGTTAAGGCTAGGAAAATAGTTGGAGGGTTTCCTGGCAATAGCGGTGCAGAAGCGTCATGCACTGATTAAACAGGACGGCTTACTACAAAGACGCCTGCTACAACCCCGAATAGGTTAAGGCTAGGAAAATAGTTGGAGGGTTTCCTGGCAATAGCGGTGCAGAAGCGTCATGCACTGATTAAACAGGACCGCTTACTTCAAAAACGCCTGCTACAACCCCGAGTAGGTTAAGGCTAGGAAAATAGTTGGAGGGTTTCCTGGCAATAGGGGTGCAGAAGCGTCATGCACTGATTAAACAGGACGGCTTAGTTCAAAGACGCCTGCTACAACCCCGAGGAAGGTTAAGGCTAGGAAAATAGTTGGAGGGTATCCTGGCAATAGGAGTGCAGAAGCGTCATGCACTGATTAAACAGGACGGCTTACTTCAAAGACGCCTGCTACAACCCCGAGTAGGTTAAGGCTAGGAAAATAGTTGGAGGGTTTCCTGGCAATAGGGGTGCAGAAGCGTCATGCACTGATTAAACAGGACGGCTTACTTCAAAGACGCCTGCTACAACCCCGAGTAGGTTAAGGCTAGGAAAATAGTTGGAGGGTTTTCCTGGCAATAGGGGTGCAGAAGCGTCATGCACTGGTTAAACATGACGGCTTACTTCAAAGACGCCTGCTAAAACCCCGAGTAGGTTAAGGCTAGGAAAATAGTTGGAGGGTTTCCTGGCAATAGCGGTGCAGAAGCGTCATGCACTGATTAAACAGGACGGCTTACGTCAAAGACGCCTGCTACAACCCCGAATAGGTTAAGGCTAGGAAATAGTTGGAGGGTTTCCTGGCAATAGGGGTGCAGAAGCGTCATGCACTGATTAAACAGGACCGCTTACTTCAAAGACGCCTGCTACAACCCCGAATAGGTTAAGGCTAGGAAAATAGTTGGAGGGTTTCCTGGCAATAGGGGTGCAGAAGCGTCATGCACTGATTAAACAGGACGGCTTAGTTCAAAGACGCCTGCTACAACCCCGAGTAGGTTAAGGCTAGGAAAATAGTTGGAGGGTATCCTGGCAATAGGAGTGCAGAAGCGTCATGCACTGATTAAACAGGACGGCTTACTTCAAAGACGCCTGCTACAACCCCGAGTAGGTTAAGGCTAGGAAAATAGTTGGAGGGTTTCCTGGCAATAGGGGTGCAGAAGCGTCATGCACTGATTAAACAGGACGGCTTACTTCAAAGACGCCTGCTACAACCCCGAGTAGGTTAAGGCTAGGAAAATAGTTGGAGGGTTTCCTGGCAATAGGGGTGCAGAAGCGTCATGCACTGATTAAACAGGACGGCTTAGTTCAAAGTCGCCTGCTACAACCCCGAGTAGGTTAAGGCTAGGAAAATAGTTGGAGGGTATCCTGGCAATAGGGGTGCAGAAGCGTCATGCACTGATTAAACAGGACCGCTTACTCAAAAGACGCCTGCTACAACCCCGAGTAGGTTAAGGCTAGGAAAATAGTTGGAGGGTTTCCTGGCAATAGGGGTGCAGAAGCGTCATGCACTGATTAAACAGGACCGCTTACTTCAAAGACGCCTGCTACAACCCCGAGTAGGTTAAGGCTAGGAAAATAGTTGGAGGGTTTCCTGGCAATAGCGGTGCAGAAGCGTCATGCACTGATTAAACAGGACGTCTTACTTCAAAGACGCCTGCTACAACCCCGAATAGGTTAAGGCTAGGAAAATAGTTGGAGGGTTTCCTGGCAATTGGGGTGCAGAAGCGTCATGCACTGATTAAACAGGACGGCTTACTTCAAAGACGCCTGCTACAACCCCGAGTAGGTTAAGGCTAGGAAAATAGTTGGAGGGTTTCCTGGCAATAGGGGTGCAGAAGCGTCATGCACTGATTAAACAGGACGGCTTACTTCAAAGACGCCTGCTACAACCCCGAGTAGGTTAAGGCTAGGAGAATAGTTGGAGGGTTTCCTGGCAACAGGGGTGCAGAAGCGTCATGCACTGATTAAACAGGACGGCTTAGTTCAAAGACGCCTGCTACAACCCCGAGTAGGTTAAGGCTAGGAAAATAGTTGGAGGGTATCCTGGCAATATGGGTGCAGAAGCATCATGCACTGATTAAACAGGACCGCTTACTAAAAAGACGCCTGCTACAACCCCGAGTAGGTTAAGGCTAGAATTATAGTAGGAGGATTTCCTGGCAATAGGGGTGCAGAAGCGTCATGCACTGACTAAACAGGACGGCTTACTTCAAAGACGCCTGCTACAACCCCGAGTAGGTTAAGGCTAGGAAAATAGTTGGAGGGTATCCTGGCAATAGGGGTGCAGAAGCGTCATGCACTGATTAAACAGGACCGCTTACTCAAAAGACGCCTGCTACAACCCCGAGTAGGTTAAGGCTAGAATTATAGTAGGAGGATTTCCTGGCAATAGGGGTGCAGAAGCGTCATGGACTGATTAAACAGGACCGCTTACTCAAAAGACGCCTGCTACAACCCCGAGTAGGTTAAAGCTAGGAATATAGTAAGAAGATCTCCTGGAGGAAGCGTCATGCACTGATTAAACAGGACCGCTTACTTCAAAGACGCCTGCTACAACCCCGAGTAGGTTAAGGCTAGGAAAATAGTTGGAGGGTTTCCCGGCAATAGGGGTGCAGAAGCGTCATGCACTGATTAAACAGGACCGCTTACTTCAAAGACGCCTGCTACAACCCCGAGTAGGTTAAGGCTAGGAAAATAGTTGGAGGGTTTCCTGGCAATAGGGGCGCAGAAGCGTCATGCACTGATTAAACAGGACCGCTTACTTCAAAGACGCCTGCTACAACCCCGAGTAGGTTAAGGCTAGGAAAATAGTTGGAGGGTTTCCTGGCAATAGGGGTGCAGAAGCGTCATGCACTGATTAAACATGACGGCTTACTTCAAAGACGCCTGCTAAAACCCCGAGTAGGTTAAAGCTAGGAAAATAGTTGGAGGGTATCCTGGCAATAGGAGTGCAGAAGCGTCATGCACTGATTAAACAGGACGGCTTACTTCAAAGACGCCTGCTACAACCCCGAGTAGGTTAAGGCTAGGAAAATAGTTGGAGGGTTTCCTGGCAATAGGGGTGCAGAAGCGTCATGCACTGATTAAACAGGACGGCTTACTTCAAAGACGCCTGCTACAACCCCGAGTAGGTTAAGGCTAGGAAAATACTTGGAGGGTTTCCTGGCAATAGGGGTGCAGAAGCGTCATGCACTGATTAAACAGGACGGCTTAGTTCAAAGACGCCTGCTACAACCCCGAGTAGGTTAAGGCTAGGAAAGTAGTTGGAGGGTATCCTGGCAATAGGGGTGCAGAAGCGTCATGCACTGATTAAACAGGACCGCTTACTCAAAAGACGCCTGCTACAACCCCGAGTAGGTTAAGGCTAGGAAAATAGTTGTAGGGTTTCCTGGCAATAGGGGTGCAGAAGCGTCATGCACTGATTAAACAGGACCGCTTACTTCAAAGACGCCTGCTACAACCCCGAGTAGATTAAGGCTAGGAAAATAGTTGGAGGGTTTCCTGGCAATAGCGGTGCAGAAGCGTCATGCACTGATTAAACAGGACGTCTTACTTCAAAGACGCCTGCTACAACCCCAAATAGGTTAAGGCTAGGAAAATAGTTGGAGGGTTTCCTGGCAATAGGGGTGCAGAAGCGTCATGCACTGATTAAACAGGACGGCTTAGTTCAAAGACGCCTCCTACAACCCCGAGTAGGTTAAGGCTAGGAAAATAGTTGGAGGGTATCCTGGCAATAGGGGTGCAGAAGCGTCATGCACTGATTAAACAGGACCGCTTACTCAAAAGACGCCTGCTACAACCCCGAGTAGGTTAAGGCTAGAATTATAGTAGGAGGATTTCCTGGCAATAGGGGTGCAGAAGCGTCATGCACTGATTAAACAGGACGGCTTACTTCAAAGACGCCTGCTACAACCCCGAGTAGGTTAAGGCTAGGAAAATAGTTGGAGGGTATCCTGGCAATAGGGGTGCAGAAGCGTCATGCACTGATTAAACAGGACTGCTACCTCAAAAGACGCCTGCTACAACCCCGAGTAGGTTAAGGCTAGAATTATAGTAGGAGGATTTCTTGGCAATAGGGGTGCAGAAGAGTCATGGACTGATTAAACAGGACCGCTTACTCAAAAGACGCCTGCTACAACCCCGAGTAGGTTAAAGCTAGGAATATAGTAAGAAGATCTCCTGGAGGAAGCGTCATGCACTGATTAAACAGGACCGCTTACTTCAAAGACGCCTGCTACAACCCCGAGTAGGTTAAGGCTAGGAAAATAGTTGGAGGGTTTCCTGGCAATAGGGGTGCAGAAGCGTCATGCACTGATTAAACAGGACCGCTTACTTCAAAGGCGCCTGCTACAACCCCGAGTAGGTTAAGGCTAGGAAAATAGTTGGAGGGTTTCCCGGCAATAGGGGTGCAGAAGCGTCATGCACTGATTAAACAGGACCGCTTACTTCAAAGACGCCTGCTACAACCCCGAGTAGGTTAAGGCTAGGAAAATAGTTGGAGGGTTTCCTGGCAATAGGGGCGCAGAAGCGTCATGCACTGATTAAACAGGACCGCTTACTTCAAAGACGCCTGCTACAACCCCGAGTAGGTTAAGGCTAGGAAAATAGTTGGAGGGTTTCCTGGCAATAGGGGTGCAGAAGCGTCATGCACTGATTAAACATGACGGCTTACTTCAAAGACGCCTGCTAAAACCCCGAGTAGGTTAAAGCTAGGAAAATAGTTGGAGGGTATCCTGGCAATAGGAGTGCAGAAGCGTCATGCACTGATTAAACAGGACGGCTTACTTCAAAGACGCCTGCTACAACCCCGAGTAGGTTAAGGCTAGGAAAATAGTTGGAGGGTTTCCTGGCAATAGGGGTGCAGAAGCGTCATGCACTGATTAAACAGGACGGCTTACTTCAAAGACGCCTGCTACAACCCCGAGTAGGTTAAGGCTAGGAAAATAGTTGGAGGGTTTCCTGGCAATAGGGGTGCAGAAGCGTCATGCACTGATTAAACAGGACGGCTTAGTTCAAAGACGCCTGCTACAACCCCGAGTAGGTTAAGGCTAGGAAAGTAGTTGGAGGGTATCCTGGCAATAGGGGTGCAGAAGCGTCATGCACTGATTAAACAGGACCGCTTACTCAAAAGACGCCTGCTACAACCCCGAGTAGGTTAAGGCTAGGAAAATAGTTGTAGGGTTTCCTGGCAATAGGGGTGCAGAAGCGTCATGCACTGATTAAACAGGACCGCTTACTTCAAAGACGCCTGCTACAACCCCGAGTAGATTAAGGCTAGGAAAATAGTTGGAGGGTTTCCTGGCAATAGCGGTGCAGAAGCGTCATGCACTGATTAAACAGGACGTCTTACTTCAAAGACGCCTGCTACAACCCCAAATAGGTTAAGGCTAGGAAAATAGTTGGAGGGTTTCCTGGCAATAGGGGTGCAGAAGCGTCATGCACTGATTAAACAGGACGGCTTAGTTCAAAGACGCCTCCTACAACCCCGAGTAGGTTAAGGCTAGGAAAATAGTTGGAGGGTATCCTGGCAATAGGGGTGCAGAAGCGTCATGCACTGATTAAACAGGACCGCTTACTCAAAAGACGCCTGCTACAACCCCGAGTAGGTTAAGGCTAGAATTATAGTAGGAGGATTTCCTGGCAATAGGGGTGCAGAAGCGTCATGCACTGATTAAACAGGACGGCTTACTTCAAAGACGCCTGCTACAACCCCGAGTAGGTTAAGGCTAGGAAAATAGTTGGAGGGTATCCTGGCAATAGGGGTGCAGAAGCGTCATGCACTGATTAAACAGGACTGCTACCTCAAAAGACGCCTGCTACAACCCCGAGTAGGTTAAGGCTAGAATTATAGTAGGAGGATTTCTTGGCAATAGGGGTGCAGAAGAGTCATGGACTGATTAAACAGGACCGCTTACTCAAAAGACGCCTGCTACAACCCCGAGTAGGTTAAAGCTAGGAATATAGTAAGAAGATCTCCTGGAGGAAGCGTCATGCACTGATTAAACAGGACCGCTTACTTCAAAGACGCCTGCTACAACCCCGAGTAGGTTAAGGCTAGGAAAATAGTTGGAGGGTTTCCTGGCAATAGGGGTGCAGAAGCGTCATGCACTGATTAAACAGGACCGCTTACTTCAAAGGCGCCTGCTACAACCCCGAGTAGGTTAAGGCTAGGAAAATAGTTGGAGGGTTTCCTGGCAATAGGGGTGCAGAAGCGTCATGTACTGATTAAACAGGACCGCTTACTTCAAAGACGCCTGCTACAACCCCGAGTAGGTTAAGGCTAGGAAAATAGTTGGAGGGTTTCCTGGCAATAGGGGTGCAGAAGAGTCATGGACTGATTACATTGAGCCGCTTACTTCAAAGACGCCTGCTACAACCCCGAGTAGGTTAAGGCTAGGAAAATAGTTGGAGGGTATCCTGGCAATAGGGGTGCAGAAGCGTCATGCACTGATTAAACAGGACCGCTTACTCAAAAGACGCCTGCTACAACCCCGAGTAGGTTAAGGCTAGAATTATAGTAGGAGGATTTCCTGGCAATAGGGGTGCAGAAGCGTCATGCACTGATTAAACAGGACGGCTTACTTCAAAGACGCCTGCTACAACCCCGAGTAGGTTAAGGCTAGGAAAATAGTTGGAGGGTATCCTGGCAATAGGGGTGCAGAAGCGTCATGCACTGATTAAACAGGACCGCTTACTTAAAAGACGCCTGCTACAACCCCGAGTAGGTTAAGGCTAGAATTATAGTAGGAGGATTTCCTGGCAATAGGGGTGCAGAAGAGTCATGGACTGATTAAACAGGACCGCTTACTCAAAAGACGCCTGCTACAACCCCGAGTAGGTTAAAGCTAGGAATATAGTAAGAAGATCTCCTGGAGGAAGCGTCATGCACTGATTAAACAGGACCGCTTACTTCAAAGACGCCTGCTACAACCCCGAGTAGGTTAAGGCTAGGAAAATAGTTGGAGGGTTTCCTGGCAATAGGGGTGCAGAAGCGTCATGCACTGATTAAACAGGACCGCTTACTTCAAAGGCGCCTGCTACAACCCCGAGTAGGTTAAGGCTAGGAAAATAGTTGGAGGGTTTCCTGGCAATAGGGGTGCAGAAGCGTCATGCACTGATTAAACAGGACCGCTTACTTCAAAGGCGCCTGCTCTCTGACGGAAAGGGAATAATGTCCTATCGCTATTTCAACCTAATAATAAAATACCATTCAACCAATTAACATGTCCTAGGACATTTACTACATTGAGATCTACATTTTATCACTGAAAATGCTAACTTAGTTAGGAATTGTAACATCGTTAGATTCTAGACGTATTATACAAAAAAACTGGTTTTGTAATAAGATTTCTTCGCATTAAATACTAAATCATAAAATATACAATTTGGAAGCACTCTACGAGGATAAAAATATTATGCGTCACTAAAAATGTTCAGTGCCAATACATAATGATTGACGTCAATCCGCTATTATTATATAATAGGAAATAATAATTTTGCAAGTTAATTAAGATATAATTGGGGGTAGAAGGCCAAAACTGCTGATGAAATCATAGCCTGTGTTTCTGTGAGGCATATATTTGAACAATTTATATTTATCTGTTGCTTGGAAAAACGCACACTGAAAGCACGCGAACAAACAAACAACGATGCTGTAAAACAAACAATGATGTCGATATTTTTATTTGAATATTTTTTACTGACACTTTATAACCAAGAATTCCATTTGTTTTGCTAATTTTGTTATTCTAATTTTAGACCCCTGGCTTAGAACATGAATATTCTTCTATCTTTCCCCAGTGCGTTTAACCCACAACAATAAAAAGTAATTGTGATGAAACCGGACGGCATACAGCATTTGTTTCATATTTCTTAGTTATCCAAACCTCTATAACCAACATCGGAGCTGCACAAATATTGTGTGCAGTCTACAACTGTAGTGTGTCTGCGAACTGCATAATCAAATAGGACCATCAGTTCGCGTAACAATCAAAACAAACGGTTGAAAAAGATAATATTCGCTTGTCCGTATGGCTGCTGAAACCTTTAGTATTTTTTAGAAAATATTCTGGCTTTTGCCAGAATACAAAAAAAATGATACAGACAGTAAACAGTTCTTTTATGACATAGTGATTGTTGTCATTCGTACGTCACTATATAACGATTCTTGGAACCGTTACAAAAGAAGAAAATAGTCGAAAATGCAACAAACTGAAATCGGACAAGAACTGTCATATACTCGTTGCCTTATCATGAAAACGTTTTCTGCCTCTCAGAAAGATACAGCTGAGAGAGCAAAGTTAATGCTAAGGGGCGAATTTAAAAGTAAACAAATTAAGAAGGCCAAGTTAAAGAGAATAGAATAAATATATCCTAACGTGGCAAAGATAAAGCAAACAGTTAAAAGATAAAGAAAACAGGGCAAATGTAAAGCAAACACGGCAAGAACAGATAAAGCAAACAGGGCAAAAATAAAGCAATCAGAGCAAAACCAGATAAAGCAAACAGGGCAAAACCACATAAAGCAAACACGGCAAAGGTAAAGCAAACACGACAACGATAAAGCAAACAGGGCAAACGCAGATAAAGCAAACAGGGCAAAGATAAAGCAAACAGGACAAAACCAGATAAAGCAAACAGGACAAAGATAAAGCAAACAGGACGAAACCAGATAAAGCAAACAGGGCAAAGATAAAATAAACACGGCAAAGATAAAGCAAACAGGACAAAACCACATAAAGCAAACAGGGCGAACAGAAAACAAACAGAGCAAAAGATAATGATGATGGATAAATCATGTAATGTTTAAATAAAGACTGTAGTATAAGGTAAAATCAATTCGTCACCTCTCCTTAATTTACAAACAAACGAGCTTACTCTACTATCTCTCTCCCCGTTACTCTTTGGCTTTTCCGACACATGTAACACAAGTATAAAAAGATCATTAAACAACGCGAAACACTGTACCATCGTCGTTCAAACCCATCTTTAATGGGACCATCTTTTAAAGATCCTATATAAAGTAAGCTATAAAAAAACGTATATTATCATTCATATTCTTTTGGCTAGTCTTGACACCGCTTTAAGGGTTTTAATTTAACATGAATAGATTTTTGTTCAATGAAACACTGTACGACCCATGGAAATATCAGTACGTTACCCCTAAAGAAGCACTAAGAACTAAATATAAATGTAAATCATATTAAAAATATAGGCTGTTTATATACTTAATTGTTCACTACACATCTGACAGCCCGAATTACGTCCTTCAATGTAGAATATACATATAAAAATCCTGAAATATACCTATAAACCGCCTGAATTATGCCTCTAAATGTTGAGTAAACCTCTAATCAGTTCGAATTACGTTACTAAATCCTTATTTCACTTTTAAAAAGCCCGAATTTTGCCCCTAAATATTAACTACACTTTAAAAAAGCCCGAATTACCACCATAATTGTTTATTACACCTCTAAATAGCTCTAATTACACCCCCAAAATATTAAGTACACATCTAAAACAGCCATAAATGCTGCCAGAAATGTTGGTTACAACTCTAGACGGCCCGAATTACACCCCTAAATAATAACTACACCTCTAAACAGCCCGAATTACTGCCATACATTTTGATTACACCTCTAAACAGTACGAATCAATGCCATAAATATTTAATACTCCTCTAAACAGCCCGAATTACACCCTAAATAATAACTACACCACTAAACAGCCCGAACTACGGCCATAAATGTTGGTTACACTTCTAAACAGCCCGAATTAAACTCCTTAATATAAACTACACTTCTAAATAGCCCGAACTACAACCATAAATGTTGATTAAAACTCTAAACAGCCCGAATTACACACCTAAATATTAACTACAACTCTAAGCAGCCGGAATTGCTGCCATAAATGTTGATTACACCTCTAAGCAGACCGAATTACACCCCTAAATATTAACTACACATCTAAACACCCCGAATTACTGCCATAAATGTTCATTAAACCTCTAAACAGCCCGAATTACACACCTAGATATTAACTACAACTCTAAGCAGCCGCAATTGCTGCCATAAATATTGATGACACCTCTAAACAGCCCGAATTACACCCCTAAATATTACCTACACCTCTAAACAGCCCGAATTACTGCCATACATTTTTATTACAACTCTAAACAGAACGAATCATGTCATAAATGTTTAATACACCTCTAAACAGCCCGAATTACTGCCATAAATGTTGATTACACCTCTAAACCGCCCGAATTACACCCTTAAATATTAACTACACCTCTAAACAGCCCGAATTACTGCCATAAATGTTGATTACATCTCTAAACCGCCCGAATTACACCCTTAAATATTAACTACACCTCGAAACAGCCCGAATTACTGCCATACATTTTTATTACAACTCTAAACAGAACGAATCATGTCATAAATGTTTAATACACCTCTAAACAGCCCGAATTACTGCCATAAATGTTGATTACACCTCTAAACCGCCCGAATTACACCCTTAAATATTAACTACACCTCTAAACAGCCCGAATTACTGCCATAAATGTTGATTACACCTCTAAACCGCCCGAATTACACCCTTAAATATTAACTACACCTCTAAAAAGCCAGAAATGCGGCCATAAATTTTGATTACACCTCTAAACAACCCGAATTACACCCTTAAATATAACCTATACTACTAAGCAGCCCGAATTACTGCCATAAATGTTGATTATACCTCTAAAACGCCTGAATGACTGCCATAAATGTTTAATTCTCCTTAAAAATACCCAAATACGACCCTAAAAGTTGACTACATTGAAACACGCACGAATTATGCCCCTATATATTGATTACACCCCGAATAGCGTGCCTATAAAGACTATACCTTCTAAACCGACAGATTTGCACCCCTACATGTAGACTATAGCTTCTAAACCAACAGAATTGCAACCCTACATGTAGACTATACCTTATAAACCAACAGAATTGCAACCCTACATGTAGACTATACCTTCTAAACCGCCAGAATTGGGCCCCTACATGTAGACTATACCTTCTAAACCGCCAGAATTGCGCATCTACATGTAGAATATACCTTCTAAACAGCCAGAATTGCGCCTATAAATGTAGATTATACCTTCTAAACCGCCAGAATTGCGCCCCTACATGTAGACTTTACCTTCTAAACCGCCAGAATTGCGACCCTATATGTAGACTATGTCATCTAAACCGTCACAATTGCGCATCTACATGTACACTATACCTTCTAAACCGCCAGAATTGGGCATCTACATGTAGACTATACCTTTTAAACCGCCAGAATTACGCCTTTTAAATGTAGACTATACCTTCTAAACCACCAGAATAGCCCGTCTATATGTAGACTATAACTTCCAAACTGCCAGAATTGTGACCCTACATGTAGACTATACCTTCTAAACCGCCAGAATTGGGCATCTACATGTAGAATATACCTTCTAAACCGCCTGAATTGCGACGCTACATGTAGACTTTGCCTTCTAAACCGTCAGAATTGCGCATCTACATGCAGACAATACCTTCTAAACCACCAGAATAGCCCGTCTATATGTAGACTATAACTTCTAAACTACCAGAATCACGTCCCGAAATGTTTATTACACTTTTAATCAAACAGAATTACAATCCTTAATGTTAACTACACCTATATACAGCAGGAATTAAGCCTCTATATATTGGTAACTTCTTTAAAATCTCGAATTACGTTCCTGAATATTTACTATAGCCTCTAAACAGCCCGTATTACGGCCTGAAATGTTGAATTCACCTCTAAATAGCCTGAATATCTCCCTAAATGTTGACTAAACGGTTACACAGCCCGAATTACGTCCCTAGATGTTGACTACACCTTTAAACAACCCGAATTACTGCCTGAAATGTTGAATTCACCTCTTAACAGCCTGAATACCTCCCTAAATGTTGACTACACTGTTACACAGCCCGAGTTACGCTCCTAGATGTTGACTACACCTTTAACTAGAACGAACTACGGCCTGAAATGTTGAATTTACCTCTAAACCACTTGAATACCTCTCTAAATATTGACTATACTCTTATACAGCTCAAATTACGCCCATAGATGTTGACTACACCTTTAAACATTCTGAATTACGCCGCTAAATGTTGACTTTTACCCGACTTACGTACCTAAATGTTTGCCACTGTGCATTTGCCAATAAACAGCCACTCCCGTCGTGGTTTTAAAACGAGGACTGACTTTTATTTTAGGAAAAACAGATCACGAGGCAAAAAACGTGATCCCTGCCTATGTAAATCGCAATTAGCATTAATTTGTTGCTGTAGGTTAGGTAGTTGGCAAGAAGATGTGTTTACTGTAGTACCACCTGTTGGACCAAACCATTCTGCGGACGCTGCAATGCGCTTAAAAAAATATAGTAAACATTTTCAGACGAAAATAGAACGAACCTGAAAGGTGCAGTGAGGGGGTATAATTGAAAGCTCAGAGCACCTTTATCCTGGTATTTTCTATGATGGGAACATACAACAGTTGGTCAAATAAAAAGATACATTATGTGTTTATACTTTATGTGCAATGGATATCTTACATGTGGCTCGACATCGAAAGCACCTGTCTTTTTCAAAGCTAGAAACTATACTTTAAACATTTACCTTCTGTCCCTTGACGCACGAAAAGTTGAAGATTGCGATTTCTGTTCGTTTTTATTTAGTTATTACCTATGTTTACAAGCTCAGATACTAATAAAAATTAATTATTTAAAACAAAATTTTCAATACAAATAAATATTATTATGAAAGATAATAAATATCGTGTAACGTACACATACGCATTCGCATCTAGGCACACACACAATCACATGCATAATAACGCCAAACACACACACACACACACACACACACACACACACACACACACACACACACACACACACACACACACACACACACATACACATACGCATTCGCATCTAGGCACACACACAATCACATGCATAATAACGCCAAACACACACACACACACACACACACACACACACACACACACACACACACACACACAACACACACACACATACACGCGCGCGCACACACGCACATGCACGCGCGCAAGCACACACACAGAACAAATTTAACAAATTAACGACTTTCCAAACATATATATGAAATGATATGAAAACTTAATGAAACGACGTTTTTGATCCCAATAAATGGTCTTCGTTAATATCTCGAAAACGTTTTAAAACATTTAGTTTATCATAAAATTTACTATAATTGTAAGTGGTCGATTTGTTAAATATATAGTTTAATGTTTAAATATTCTAAAATACAAATGTAATCGATTGTTATTCTCTTACGATACTGGTTTTCAGGGAGTCGATAAATTAAATTACTATATTCATTTATACTCTTACAACAAAGACCCGTTCCAAATTATACACCCTAAACCGAGCCACCAGTTTACTTGCAAAAGCAATGAAGCAATAGAAACGAATCGATGTAACATTAACCCTAGATTCGTAAACATTCGTCTCTCAGACGACGCAAAATTCCGTGAATTGAGAGTTTGTGGGGATGGGGTAGTTGTGGGGGGTGGGGGGCACGTCTATTCTTCAAGATCAATGGCCTGACAGAGATGCAGTAGAATCCGTGGCGGAAAGTGATGATGTATCGGTTTTATTTGAGGTTATCCTTTTGGAGTAGTCTGACGGGCGAGTGTTTACGATTAGTGTGACTGTTGTTTATGGGTGCGTAGTCTCCGAGACGAAACATTACGAACAGTGATAGAGTGAATTTTAGTGGTTGAAGTGGTTCTACTGGACTTTATATAGGAGCTTTCTTCTATATAAACTTCTTTGGAAAGAACTAACCAAAAGTATTCATGGATCATTCAGAAACATAACGAAGGACAATTGGTTTACGTCAGTAAATCTAGCTAAAGATATGTTAAATAAACATAAGTTAATAATCGTTGGAACTCTTCGATCAGACAAAAGAGAGATTCCTCCTGAGATGTCTGCAAAACAAGATCGAAAAGTAAACTCAGCAATGTTTGGCTACAATAATGAACTTGTATTGTTGTCTTACAAGGCTAAGAAAAACAAAATTGTTTTCTTATTATCAAACACTTATGAGCAAGGTACAATCAGGGAAGAATCTGGTAAACCCGATAGTGTTCATTTTTATAATGAAACCAAAGGAGCAGTCGATTCTTTCGATGAAATGACATCTAACATGTCAACAAGCCGCAAAACTCAGACATGGCCGCTCTGCTTTTTCTTAGGGATGCTCAATAGCACTTGAGTAAATGCTTTTGTTATTTACACCCATCGTCTTATCCAAGGATACAAGAAACCCGTAACAAGGAGAGAGTTTGCGAAGCTTCTCAGTGAAGAGCTGATGAAACCTTGGCTTGAGGAGAGGCTACAAGTACCAACTTTGCACCAAAAACTTAAAGTTAAAATCATTGAAATACTGGGTTCGTCCATTCCAGTTAAAGACTGTCAACCGTAGGAAGCACCAAAACGAAAAATTTGTGCATTTTGCCCTTCAAAAAAACGAAGAATGACGCAGTACGTATGCTTCAGCTGCAAGAAGCACATGTGTATGGAACACAATGGACTGCTGTGCACAGACTGTTTAGAAAACAGTATTTAAGACTAAAAAACTATCAAACGTGTATGTGAGTACTTTCCTTTAATTATTGTGTCAAAGTAAAAATTAAAAAAATATTTTTAATGACTTTTAAACATTTTTTTATTATGGTAGTCTCTCAGACGAATGTTTACGAATAGTGTCACTATAAAATAACATTACGAATCTAGGGTTAAGCGAGGCCAAATATGCTGTGAACTTGACTAGATTCCGTGTGGCGCAAAGACCGAAATCTAGGCCAAGGATTCCACGTGTATTGGGCCTACGTGTAACGCGGCACGCGCAGTGTAGCCCCTAGGTCAGGGGTGGTTAACCTCTACGCGTAAACAGGAGGGGGGATCCACGACCACAGTGAATCAGTGAAAAATTTACAAAGGTGCAAATGTTGTGCCTGAAACTGATCTTCATTTCAATTGGAAATGTGAGAGTAAATATTTCTTCTTCACATTTGCAACAAAAACTTTTGAAAAGCCTTTTTCAGCAATTAACTTCATGATTTAAATGTTTACTCTTCTAATAAAAGCCGAATCAAAATGTGCGTTTTGCCAGATACCTGTACGTATGAAATATGGAGAGGTGTCAATCCCTTTTTCAAAATGCCTGCAAAATGGTACCAATTGTTCATGCACCGCCAAAATTTGATTGCACCATAAATTTTATGAGGAAATTTCCTACTCTACCCTACTAAACAAAATTGTTTGCAGTTTTTCTAAACTCCGTTCTAAATTAGGAATACATTTGGATTTTCCTTGATCTACTTGGAAAAAACTATAAAATTTTAATTTCCTTGAGATTTTTTGCAAAAATAATGAGCTGTCATCAAATCTTATATAACTTTTCTTTTTTCTTTCTTAACGATCCCTTCTTTACACTCAAAACTGTGCTCCATTAAACTCTCCAGGCATACATAGAATAGTTTAGATTGGGTATTGGTAACCTAATTTGAGGGAAAGTAACAACCTAGGAGAGATTGTTTTAGTGTCTAAGGATAAATAAAAAAAGATTTCTCTCCTGATACTTATAAATAAACGTGATAAGCCAACATTTTTTTAAAACTAAAACTGTACTTTTCGAGATTAGATTAGGTTAGGTTAAAATGTAATGACAATACGGCTCAGTGTCTAAAAGTCTATGAAGTTTTTGTTTCATGACCTTGGTGTGCTATGTCGTCAGCTGACCTTGAAGTGGTCGCCAAACATTTCAGTTTCAAAGACAGTGAGTTTAATCTGTTGTCATTCTTATAATTAACTGAGATCAAATTTTGTCTTTTCTCATTTCACATCCCGGACTACGTAAATCTCCACCGTTGTGTGTGTCTGTAATAACCTCTTCCCCCTCTCTCTCTTAGTACTATCACGATTGCAAAACTTGGTTAATTTGTAATTTATCAGATGATTTCCAAATCATCAAAGTTTGCACCTCGAGCATGCCGTCTCATCTTTCATAATATTTATAGTTATTATTAATTAAACAGTAAAATAAAAATAGCCCTTACAACCCATTCAACGCTAACTTAGATATTATAACACTGTCATTAAATCTCCCAAACCCCAACTCATCGCGACACTTGTTTTGAATAATTTCATTTCTATAGTTGTTTTTGCAGGTTTACATGAAAGCCTCGAAGTCCTTTATCTTTGGCCTATTTAATCGCCACCAAATTAAAGACTGATCCCTTAGAAACTGTGATATCCAACTCAATTCCATCCCTTCGTAATATCTTGCATGGACCGAAGTCCACTTCATTAGTATTTTCTCGTCCCCAAGAAATATTATTATTTATTGGTATTGAATTTCCAAAAGTATTTTTACGGTTGTTTGCATATCTTAATTTATCTGTTGTGTGTATGTGTGTGTTTACGTGTGTGTGTGTGTTTACGCGCGTGCGTATGTGTATGTGGAAATTACGCGCGCGTGTGGAAATTACAAAGTAAAATGAGCTTCTAAAAATATTTTTAGACGAAAGAGCATAATTCTAACGTGTATGTCTCATTAGCGTGACTTTTTGTTGCTTAGTATTTCGATTTTTGGGTGTTTAAATTTCAAAATGTAAACTTCTGCTCTCATATAACATCGCATCGTATAACAATTATTTGCCCGCATTTGATACCATTTAAAACAAATTCGTGTTATTTTTTTTACAACAAAAATTTTAAAAATGACAACTATTTTAAACATTTAGTTATTGCAAGAGTCCTGGACACGTTGTTCCATGTCACCCTTCCATCAATTACTACGAGAAGATTCAGTAAACGAATCTGTGCCTACATGTATTAGTCCATGCGCCCCACGATGTAGTCTACCCTCAATCCAATGTAGTGGAATGTAGTAATGGCCTCGCCCCTATAATGTCGCGACGTCGCGGCGCCATTGGAAAACGGCTTTAGGCTAAACAAAATGTATGTACAAATAATAAATTAAAATTTTTAATTGTTTTTTATTTTCCGCTTTTCAATTTTTAGTTGTCATAATAAAGGTTACCTATTTCTTTTAAAAAATCACTGTTAAAAAATTTTCTAAGGGAGTTTATCACTTTTCTGAGTGCTTTCTTTTCAATTGTTGAAATATTTTCAAATTGCATAGGCCTTTGCAGGAACTTTTAATTGTTGAACAAAATTATTTAATGAAAACATCTGTATAGTATCCGTATGAGTTAGTTGATATCACAAGGTAAACTCTGCACAGAAAATATCTGCGACCGCCTCTTACCCTCAAATGGAGGCGTTTGTATTCTGACTTTGTAGTGTAGAGGAGAAAGCACCAAACACAAAGTCCTAGACCCCCCCACGTCAAATGCTTAATAAAACCAGGAGGTTATTCTGTTCCTTCTCTCTTGCGTTCGCCACTCCTCTAACTATAACTAGGGGTAAAGCAGTCCATCCCGGAGTAAGTTTAGACAATGTAATATCGATTGGAAAGTTTAACTGCCTGTAGACATCTGGCCTGTAGGCAGATGCTGGTAGACAGTTGCTTGTAGACATCCACAAGCATATAATGATTTTTGTGAAGAGTAGTAATTACTAGTTACACCCCCTATTGCTAGTCATCCCCATTCAGCTAGTTTCACCCCTTCCTGCTACTTGTATTCCTCTTGCTAGTGTTAGCCCCTCTTGCTAGCTGTAACCTCATGTTAGCTGTACCTCCTTTTGCTAGTTGTGTTCCCTCTTGATAGTTATACTCCCTCATGATATTCAACCCCCTTTAGCTAGTAGTACTTCTCTTGCTAGTGTTAGCCCCTCTCGCCAGCTGTACCTCCTTTTGCTAGTTGTGTTCCCTCTTGATTGTTATACTCCCTCATGATATTCAACCCCCTTTAGCTAGTAGTACTTCTCTTGCTAGTGTTAGCCCCTCTTGCAAGTTGAACTCTCTTTTACTACTTGTACCTTCTCATGTTTGTCGTACCTCCTTTTGCTATTTGTGCCTCCTCTTGCTAGTTGTGTCCCCTCTTGATAGTTATACTCCCTCATGCTACTCAACTCTCTTTAGCTAGTTGCATTACCTCCTACTAGTTGTACTACTCTTGCTAATGTTAGCCCCTCTTGCTAGTTTAACCCCTCTTGCTACTTGTACCCTCTCATATTAGTCAAACCTCCTTCTCCCATTTGTGCCTCCTCTTGCTAGTTGTGTCCCCTCTCGATAGTTTTATACCCTCTTGCTACTTGTACCCTCTCATGTTAGTCGTATCCTCTTTTGCTAGTTTTGCCCATCGTGCTATTTGCGTCCCCTTTCGAATTTATAATAAACTTCACGATTATAACAAGGCGTAGTTTTACGAACTTTAAGCTATCACGTCTTATAGCCTACTTTTACTTATATGTAACTCTTACTAATCTCGTATGTGTTAGAGTGTAGAACAGCCCCCCTTTGAGGCGGCGAGAAGCTATGCATTGATTAGTAAGAGGGGTCGGGAAGGAAGTGAGCGTAGCGTTCATTGATTTTCTCTCAGATGTCTTGTCAACAGGTCAAACAATTACTCAACTTGTTTACAAATACTCGTGTTCACACCTGCAGTGGACTACTGCGCATTAAGCACCCTACACAGCTGAATGACTTGGTAATACTAAGATATTTTGCCAAAATAAATTTCCTTCCACTATTTACGGTAATTCATGACAATATTGTATCAATTTTTGCTTTTACATGTCGCAAATCATAAATAGTATTAAAATTTGAAACAATAAACGTAATCTCAATTTATACACAGGAAACTATATTAACTTGAAGATTCATGATTAAATATAGCACTGTTTTCCTATAGGCCAATTATATTATATATACTATTCATGGTTTACATCAGGGAACACATCCGGCCCGCGAACAGATTTTTTCCGGTCCCTGGATAACAACCATGCTGAAAAAAATTTTTATTTTGTAATATATTTCCTTTTAAGCATTTTTACTATTAAATATGAGTAAGTACTCGTCTCTCCCCTGCAACGTCTTTTAAACTAGCTGTAAACAAGTAAAAAAACTAAGCAAGAAAATAAAAAAACCACCACTGCGCTCTTGATTAGAAAAAACGTCGTGGATGTATGGTGGGGGGATGGCTAGACTTTCTGCTCTGAAATATTGTCGGCCCGCCTTTCCTCCAAATGTTTTCGATGTTGCCCTTGTGTAGAAAAGGTTGGAGACCCCCTGGTTTACATTACTATTCATGGTTCACGACGCATAAAATAATTTTTTCTTGTTTACAAAGTGTTTGTAAGTAATCAAACCTAAAAACGAGAAATCGGAGTTGGTGCAGTCTTCATCAGGTATTATTCAACCTCTACAACAATGCTTTTAATAAATGAAATTATTTTCTTTCTTACTCCTATAGTTGACTTCCCTTTTGCTTTGGCAGTGCCTCATTGTTGGAGGCTATTCGCCCAGAACATTGAGAGCTTTGTTAAATCAAAGCAAGCACTAAATTACGCCTAAGGATAAACTAACAGGCAAGCATAGCACTTACAGAAGCAGATCAGCAAACCCAAAGGCAAGATAAGATCGAGGATTCTTGGTTCTACGCCACAGATGCGTAGAATTACAACCACGGATTCTAAGTCGAGGGGGTTTAGATAAATTATATTTACAGGCGAACCCGTGTATTATTATCGTCCAGAGGCTAGTAAGTTCATAATAATGTAAAGAATAGAATATCTCGACGATATTGCGGATCAAGTACTGTGATAGGCCCTACCTACTTCTACCAACTATTACGCAGTAAATACTCGTAGTTGGTATTACACCACGGTTATAGACGAAGAGCTGTAGTTCATTTAGCATTACCCAGGGTACACCGCGTGGAGGCGAACTACTTTGTACCCCCGGCCACTACTACGGAGTGGCAGGAAACATGTTGAACTGGATAAATCAATTTTTGAGCCAACGATTTATAAAGGTCCGCTATGGAAACAGAAGTTCTCAGTTCCGTCAACAGAGAAGGGGACTCCCGCAGGGAGCGGTCAGCAGTTGTACTCTTTTCAACCTTTACATGAATGATTTAATCTGCAACATTAAGGTAAATAACCCAGGAGTCGAAGTACTCTGTTACGCAGATGATGTGATAATATGGGCGACCAGCAGCAACATCAACTCCTTGGAAACCAAAATAAACGAGACATTAGGTGGAGTCAAAAGATGGTGCTCCGAAAACGATATGATTATTAACGAAAACAAGACCACGGCACAGTTATTCACGCTATGAACTAAAACTTACGATCCACACGTAGTAATAGGGACTACTGACCTGCCAATAACGCGATCAACCAGGTACTTAGGTATCGCTCTGGACAGCAAACTCCAGTGGTCGGGACATATAGAAGGTGCTGTAACAAAAGCTGCAAAAAGGCTGAATATGATGAAGAGACTGACTGGAACGAAGTGGGGTGCTACTCAGGACGTTCTGATTACTACATACAAGTCTTACATCCGCCCAATCCTTGAATACGGCTCAGAAGCTTACAACACAGCTTCTGATAATGCAAAGAAAGACCTGAATAAAGTCCAAAACAATGCATTGAGACTGATATGTAGTGCTGCGAAGTCTACCCCAATTGCAGCGTTAGAGATTCAAACAGATATTGAGCCCCTTAACGCTCGCAGGGACAAGGCTGCTATCAAATTCTTTGAAAGAGCCTTAAGAACCAACGATGACTTCTGGAAGAAATACAGATGCGCAAGCCAAAGGCTTAAAACCCAAGTCACACCACTGGCAAAAGCCGCAGAAATAAGAAGAAGACATGGATTGGAAGAATCAGAGCGACAACCTTTCAAGAAAACGAAATATATAAAGGAAAGGACCGAAATACCATCGTGCACATCAATACCTGGTGTAAGCCTGAGAAAAGCCGACATCCAAATCTGCGAACTCAAAGTACTAACAGAAGCTATGATCAACGAGAGGTATCCGGCAGACGAATGGCTGCGAGTGTACACAGATGGATCGGCAATGCATGACGCATGCGGGGCCGGATATTTCTCCTCAATTGGGCAAAAATCAATAGCAGTGGGGAAAAACGGAACCAACTTCGAAGGAGAAGTGACCGCCATCGGCGAAGCGGCCAGAGAGATTCTTCTGTCGGCCAACACCAAGAAGGTAGTTTTCCTCTCGGAGTCAACATCCGCGATTCAGGCGATCGCCTCCCCAAAGCCACAAGAAGGGAAGGAAATAAACAACTGCCAGAAAACACTCCGCATGTTGCAGAAAACAACACAGATCGCAATACAATGGGTGCCGGGGCACTGTGACATCAGAGGAAACGAAAAAGCAGATAGTTTGGCCAAGCATGGCTGCTCCATGGCGCAGCCGATCCTCCCCCTCTCATACCGCAGTGTCTGTCGGAATATAAACAGCACTATCAGCGACTCCGTGAAACGAGACAGGAAACAAGCTGCTACAGGAAAGCAATTGGAAAAGATCATCCAATCAAGCATACCACTGGATCTTCCGAGAGGCGTAGCCGTGGCTTTGTTTAGGATGACCACTGGACATGACTACCTACAGAGACACCTGCATCGCATGAAAGTGGTAGACACACCAATCTGCCCACTCTGCTCCAACAACGAAGGGACGGCAGAGCATCTTACCACTTGTGACGGCCTGAAAGATATCTTTCACGAGGAGTCCAGGGAAGGACTCGCTACATTGTACTGGGAGGCACGGCGTCGGATGGCTGAGAGGCCAAGGACGGGCGTTGGCTGAAGTAAGAAGTAAGAAGTAAGTAAGGTATTACACCACAGTACTTGTAATTAATTTTTAGCAAATTGAATTAACTTTAAAATTACTTTGTTAGATTTTAAGTTACGCAGTTTTCAAGTATATTTTCTTTAAAATTAAATAAACAAGTAATATATAAAAAATAATGTCATTTCCTACTAACAGAAAAAATATTTTAGTTACTTTTTATTAAATAATTACAATTAATATAAATATGTATGTACGTGTGACATAATCACAATTCTTAAGTACCGAAATAAAAAGCGAAATTAATTATTAAAATTGATTACAGTAATTAAATTAAATTACTGAATTTTGAAAAACTATGTTAAACCTAGCGTGATCCACTGCAAGTTTTAAAAAAATGTATCTGAACTTGAGCGGACGAATAAAAAGTATTTTACTAACGATTGAAAATTTGGACTAGATATATAAATATATATATATATATAGTGAGAGTGTGAACTACTAGTAGGAAAAACATCTAATTCCCCTGAGTTTAAATGAAGGCATAACATTACACCAACTCTGATTTCTCCCAGCCAAATAAGCGTTTTCCCAAACGGAACGCCTCGAAAGTACTATCCAAAATCCTACTTCATTAGGGGTTAAAGAAGACGGACACTGCAAAAACCAAGGGGGCCACCCCTTCAGCTGATGACCGAATTACCAACTACTGAATCAAAATCTATTTACCTAGCCGTTTTTCAATTTTATTTAGTTTATTTCACTAAACACTTGTAAATATTTACAAACTTGCCTATAGTAGCACTTACTTATATTTGTTAAGGACGGCCGTTTCGGGAGATGTGTCCCATTGTCAACTCAGACCGTAACTGATCTCAAGGATTACGTAGGTTAGGGTATTAGGATGGGGGTGGGATATTATGATGGTGTGGGTGTATTTTGTGAGTTTTAGGAGTTATGATGTCAAAAAGTGTGCGTGAGTTGTAATGTAATTGTGTATTGAGTATGTGAGGAGGTTTTAGTTTGAAATGTCTGTATATTTCGTACTGTTCGGTTGTGTAGCGTTGGTTATTTCTGTGTCGTTTATGAAGAATTTGTAGGTTAGATGTTATGTCTATGTAGTCATGTTTTGTGGAGTTGAGATGATCGGCGAAGTTTGATTGGTAGTTATTGTTTGTTAGTGCTTTTATATGTTCTCGGTAACGTGTGTAGAAGGATCTCCCTGTCTGGTCTATGTAAAAACTGGGGCACGAACTGCAAGTTAGTTTGTATAATCCAGTGACGTTTTAAATGTCGTCGATTTTGCTGTTGGGTTTAAATTGTTTATTGAGAGTGTTGTGTGTGGAGTACACTATTTTGTAGTTGTATTTTAGTAGTGTGTTGGTTAGATTGTGGGTTTTGGATGATCTGTATGGTATTGATGAGTATTTTATGGGAATTTCGTGTTGTCTTTGTATTTGAGTTATTAGGTTTATTTTTTAGGCGGTTGTATAATTTGTCAATCATTGTTGTGTTGTATCCGTGTATTATAGTGTTTAACTCCTGCTAAACCTTGATAGTAGTTACGGTCCGAGATGACAATGGGACACATCTCCCGATACGGCCGTCCTCAACAAATATAAGTAAGTGCTACTATATATAGGCAAGTTTGTAAATATGTTTACAAGTGTTTAGTGAAAACTAGTAGTTCACGTGAAGATGGAATCAACAAATATTAGTTTATTTTTTGTAGCATAATGTCTCTGAAGATACTGAATGGATATACATACTAAATGCGCTATATAGAGTTTGGTACTATATGAACTTTACTACCCCAAAATCCTACCCGCATTGTCACATGATAGACACTCCATAACTTCGGAAACTACCAAACCCCCTCCTTCTCATGACTGATTTTACCCATAGAACTCTTTAGGTTATATTATTAACTCTACATTCAAGTGACAGTATTGATGCAAGCTGTAACCGCATACAGACATCCATCACCTGCATATATTGATTTAGTTCCCATTCTACTGTTGAACTATTTTTCCAAGGTTGAGTTTCACAGTGCACGAAGATATTGTTAAAGATTTAAGGTTAGTGTTACCCTTCTAAAAGAGATTTCATTGCGTACTTAGTGGCAACTGCGCGCTATTTTACCTTGACTGAAATTAAAGGCTCTGTCATGGTATGTAGGCCTATGTCATTTTCGATGTAGTTTAAAATATATATTTTAGTATATATCTTGTACAAATTTTCCATCGTTAATAAAATACTTTTTATCCATTCACTCAAGTTCAAATACATTTTTTTATACTTATAGTGGATAAGTGGATGATAATACAGTTTTTTTTCAAATAAAAAAAAATAATTAAATTTAGTGAATTAATTTTAGTTTTATATGGGAGAAAAGCTTTTTACAAAAGGAATGTGCAATATAGTTATTCAGTCCCATTTGGCTTAAAATAAATGATAACATATGATTTCATTAAACAACTGATTTTACGTTATAGGTTATGTTTCTTTATTTATATTAATTTTATTGTAATGATTTAATAATAATAAATAACTAAAATAGCTTTTTTTCTTTGTTGAGCCAAGTAGGTATTGACTTTAAACAATTTTTGTTTATATTAGTTGTTTTTTTATATAAATTTGTATTTTACAGAAAGAGCTTTGTATTTAAAATGCTTATATTTGTTGATTCAATCTTCACGTGAGCAACTAGTGTTCACTAAACACTTGTAAATATTTAGCACTTACTTATATTTGTTGAGGACGGCCGTTTCGGGAGATGCGTCCCATTGTCAACTCAGACTGTAAGTCCTGGCCGTCCTCAACAAATATAAGTAAGTGCTACTATAGGCAATTTGTAAATATTTACAAGTGTTTAGTCAAATGCTTAGTTTGCGAACAAAAACGAAAAATCGTAGTTTAGTTAATTTTTTCAGTCATTTACTGATATTAAATTATATTAAACTGGCTTTAAAAACACTTGATAAATTTAACATTGGATAGCGGATGCAACCACTGGATCATAGTGTAAAGCTGTTACTCGCATCAGATGTTTTATAGAAATCCTATTACTGTGACTCAGTGGGATTGGGCAGCAGAAGTCATTTGAAGAATGTAGGTCAGGGGTCTCCAACTTTTTCTACTCAAGAACCACATCGAAAACATTTGGAGGAAGGCGGACCGGCAATATTTCAGGGCAGAAAGTCTAGCCCCCCCCCCCACCATACACCCACGATGTTTTTTCTAATCAAGAGCTCAGTTGTGGTTTTTGAGAATGTCTTGCTTAGTTTTTTACTTGTTTACAGCTAGTTTTACACTTATAGAGAAAAGAAGTGGCAAGTGAGAGACGAGTACTGTACTCATATTTAATAGTAAAAATGCCTAAAAGGAAATATCTTTAGTTACAACTCGAAGTAGTAGTACGACAGTAGTAGCCAAGCACTGAGGAAGGTCGTCGAAACTAGTTTATTGTGAACAAGCGTGTTTGTTCATTAAAAACTAATTTTTGGTGAGATTTTGAGTTGATTATTTTTTTTTTACTTTTACCTTTAGGAAATATATTATCAAATAAATTTATTTTCAGTATGATAGCTTTCCGCGGGCCGGAAATAAACTGTTCGCGGGCCGAATGTGGCCCGCGGGCCGTAGGTTGGAGACCTGCCATAGGTAATAGAAAGCCTGTGTTAGATTTTTAAATATTTTCTGCATACAATTTTTATTTAACAAATTTAATTTAAATTGTTTCTTAAAATGTGCAGACGCGCCAAAGCACGTTTTTATTTCAAAAAATTGGAATGTAAGTATATCTCATTATCATTACTATATATACTATTTGTAATAAGGTTTATTGAAATATAAATGAATATACTGTATTTGTTAACTGATAAAATATATTGGATAGTAACATTTTAAGTTAACAATGTAGATAATAAAGTAAAATACCCTATATGTTGAAACAGCTGTTCTGCAACATAATATATAATATATAACATACAATCATATGTTGTTCGAAATCAAGTTGTCCTTTGTTTAAGCTCTGGGAAAGGAACGTTGCCTCTAGATGTCTTTATTGAGCAACAAAAACACACAAAAAACTAGGTTAAATATGGTGCGCGACGCGAGAAACGTCTTGTGGTGAAATCAGATTGTTTTCCAGTACAAAATATACAGTATATCGTTCAAATATACCCAACGATAAGAAGTATTCATGTAGAAAATACTGATTAATAATATTTTAACTTGATAATGTAGAATAAATAGAGTAACATAGTATCAAGATAGCAATATCCATTGACATAACTTTGGAATGGGTAGTCGAGCCTCCCTTATTCTTGGGTTGTAAAATATGATGACGTAAACCGTTGCCATAGAAACGAGGAGAAGTTCAATATTGGCGGGAATTTCGTCCAGACGTGACGTCACCAGAGAAAGCTATTCTCAATTACGCAATAGAGAGAGGGGGGGGGGACTTGACTAGCTTAAAAATAATTTTTTTAATTAAAATACTATAAGAACAATAACAAATGCTGATTGCATATTGTTGCATATTAATTTTCACCTAATAAAATTATAATCTTATGACAAAAATATTAATTTTGGGTTACACAAACTGTCCATTTTCTTCCTGCCCTGTGTTCAATGCAAACCTTATTAATGCCATTTATATTATCTCCTAGAAGTATTTATTCCTTTTAATTAATTATATTCCTGCAGATATTTCTAAAAACAATTTTGAAATTATTAACAGATACTCTCTTTCACTTCAGCAATCCTTCAACTACAAACTTGTTGCTTAAGGCAAAACTCAACCATGGTGTCCTCTAATTAGGGTTTTTTTAATGGCACACAAACTTTTTGAAAAACCAAAACATTTCAAAATTAAGGGGTAGTATATTTCCTATATTATGTGTCAAACCTGTAAACACACAACATGACAAACCCATAAAATACTTAACAATACCATACAGATCACACAAAACCCACAAACTAACCAACATACTTCGAAAATACAATTACAGAATAGCCTACTCCACACACAACAAACAATTTAAACCCAATAACATAATCAACGACATATACAACTCCATTGATGTTTACAAGCTTGCAGTTCATGCCCCAGTTTTTACAAGGAGAAGTGACCGCCATCGGCGAAGCGGCCAGAGAGATTCTTCTGTCGGCCAACACCAAGAAGGTAGTTTTCCTCTCGGACTCAACATCCGCGATTCAGGCGATCACCTCCCCAAAGCCACAAGAAGGGAAGGAAATGAACAACTGCCAGAAAACACTCCGCATGTTGCAGAAAACAACACAGATCGCAATACAATGGGTGCCGGAGCACTGTGACATCAGAGGAAACGAAAAAGTAAATAGTTTGGCCAAGCGTGGCTGCTCCATGCCGCAGCCGATCCTCCCTCTCTCATACCGCAGTGTCTGTCGGAATATAAACAGCACTATCAGCGACTCCGTGAAACGGGACAGGAAACAAGCTGCTACAGGAAAGCAATGGGAAAAGATCATCCAATCAAGCATACCACTGGATCTTCCGAGAGGCGTAGCCATGGCTTTGTTTAGGATGACCACTGGACATGACTACCTACAGAGACACCTGCATCGCATGAAAGTGGTAGACACACCAATCTGCCCACTCTGCTCCGACAACGAAGGGACGGCAGAGCATCTTACCACTTGTGACGGCCTGAAAGATATCTTTCACAAGGAGTCCAGGGAAGGACTCGCTACATTGTACTGGGAGGCACGGCGTCGGATGGCTGAGAGGCCAAGGACGGGCGTTGGCTGAAGTAAGAAGAAGAAGTAAGTTTTTACATAGGGCAGACAGGGAGGCCATTTTACACAAGCTACCAAGAACACATAAAACACTCACAAACAAAAACTCCCAACCTAACTTCGTCAAACATCTCATATTGACAGACCATGACTACACAAACATAACATCTAACCTACAAATTTTTCACAAACAAAACGAAATAACCAACGCTACACAACCAAACAATACGAAATATACAAACATTTCAAACTACACCCTACACACATACTCAACACCCAATTACATTATAAGTCACACTTTTTGACATCATAACTCCTAATACTCACCAAAATACACCCACATCCCCATCCTAACCCTAACCTACAAAAAACCACAAAGTCAGTTACGGTCTGAGTTGACAATGGGATACATCTCCCGAAATGGCCGTCCTCAACAGTTATAAAGTAAGTGCTATTATAGGCAAATGTAACATACTTACAAGTGTTTTTAGTGAAAACTAGTTGTTCGCGTGAAGATGGAATCAACAAATATTAAACTTTTTATTTTCTGTATCCAGTATACTAGTTTGTCTGATGGTATAGTAGCAATGGCAATTTATATTTTATATACTGGTACTTAAGTTCCAGTATTTTATATACTGGTTTATTGAGTTGTCTCAGCGCCAGACATTATTAAGCCCTATAATATCCATAGCTGGGGGGGGGGGGTCTGATGTGTTTTTATCCACAAGTTAACCTTCATTTTTTTTAAAAACAGGCTCAAAATTCTTGCTCGGAGATGTCGAATTTAACTGGATGAATTATTACAAAGACTGGATTCAAACAAACAAAAAATAAGAAGAAAAAGTAAAGTTTTAATAGGTACTATATGTTTTTATTAAACAAAAATTTTTTTATTGTGATATTAAGATTTAAACGATCTATGGCATTTTAATTCTCTCTAGATAAATTATGGAAATACTTGATGACTAAAATTTCTTCCAGATAGCTTCTTATCTATATTCAAATTGAATGTTTTATAGGACATGACCTTATGGTTTTGCCCAAAATTTCTTAAAGCACTTTGATGAAGAAAATGCTCTTAAACTCATAAGTCAATCTTAGTTTTACACTTAATTCTACAATTCCAAAATTTGTAAAATTATTTAGGGTTGTCATGCATTCAAAAGGAAGAAGTTGAATTTTGTTCATACTTTTCCTTTTTACAGTAGAATCTCATTAAAATAAACTGACTGGGGCTTAGAGTTGCCAATTTTAAAGCAAATAGTTAAACAAAAAGAAATTAAAATGAAAATAAAACTGATCATAAACTGTAATACTTTAATGAAAAAAAATAAACTTATTTAAAATATGTACAATTTATTTACAGTGGTTAAAAATCAGTCGACACACAGCAAATCGACACTTCAATGACTACTAAAAAAATGTTTTCTATTACTAGGAAATCTTCAAATGATGTTGAAAGCGTTTTAAGGTGATTTGGAACCAGTCACATTACAAAACAATTGTCAAGACTTGATATCTTAGTATTATAAACATAACTGATAACACTTATTACACTTTGAAATTACTGCGACCAGACCTTCTTACGTTGTTAAATTATTAACTTACACTTGGAGAAAACATTTTCGTCTTATGACTTCAACAGCCTCACATTTGTGCTGCTAGGATTGCTGCAGTAGTGCTTTTTGGTTCCAACTTTTGAAAGTTAGAAGTAATGTGATAAAAAGTATATGTGATCTGTCGTGTTGTTCATTTAGGATGTCATTTTTATATGTGTAGCAATATTTGTATATTTCATATTGTCCTAGTGTGTTTAATTTGTGGCCTTTTTGTTGCATGTGTGTAGGATGCTCATGTTATTTTCCATAATATTACATGAGTAGTTAGTGTCGATGACTCATGAAATAGTTATTTGTGGTAGGTGATTTGCAAAGGTGGATTACTTATATTAATAGAATGTCAGGTCGCAAGTAATTTCAAAGTGCAATAAGTGATTAACAACCAGCTCATCATGAACAACAATACAATTTTACGTAGAAATCTGATATGTCTACACTATTCTTTTGTATAAGCAAAGGTAGTTTAAACTGAGGCGTGACTTGCAGTTTTTGTGTTGTACATCTTGAGGTTTTTATACTACACTTGTTTTTTATTATCTTGGCAAAAGGTAATAAGATAAGATGTCATTAGGTATCATGACATCATAATCCTATACAACGGAAACATAAGACAGATAAACACTTTTCACAATTACATAAACAAATTACAGAATAACATAAACTTCGCACTGGAAACAGAACAAAATCAATGCCCTAGACCTAACGATAACAAAACAAAATAACAAACACACATTCAAAATATATAGGAAACCCACCACCACAGACAGAGTTTTACACAACATGTACAATCACCCCACACAACACAAACATGCCGCTTTCCCCTCCATGATACACAGATTAATCAACATAGCCATGAGTAATGAAGACAAAATAACACAAGAAAACAAACTAAACACAATAAAACACATATCCCAAAAAATGGATATAAACATGCATTGATAGACAACATAATGCGCAAAAAGCAACATATACACAAACACAAAAATATATAACACTTGCATATCACAACAACACATTACAAAAAATAGCTTCCACTTAAATACTTAAATAAACTTAAATACTAAGAGGCATTCACAACATCCAACACAATTAAAAAACGCCTACACAGTTTAAAAAGACACCAGGATAAACATGACAGGGCAGGCGTATACAAGATTACATGCAACAACTGTCCCAGCTTTTACATGGGACAAACAGGGAGAAAATTTACCACAAGATACGAAGAACATGTAAAACAGATAAAAAAGACAAAACACACTACACTCACAGACTGACATAGACACCAATCTAAAAATCCTATATTGCATCAACAAAAGCAAAAATCTTAACACAGTAGAAAACTATGAGATATATAAACACCATAAATACTATCCACAACACATTCTAAATGACAAAACCCACTCACAATCAAACACTATATTTTAGCACATAACTAACAACTAGTCTATGAACAATAACACAACACAGACTCACACCAACACAACACACCTGAGCAACAGTCTTGTCAGTAATTCACAGTATTGAAAGATGTGCTGACCTAGCGCGAAACGTGTCTGCTGAATAAATCAGTAAGTCGTGGTTTTTTGCCAAGATAATACAAACAAGTGAGGTGTGACATTTTAGACTAGTGACTTTGTGGGTGTAGCAACTTTGAACATGGGTAAAGACAAGTTTTTGTATAACAAAACATTTATAATGCTCAATAAATTAGTATTTTATTATTATTTCACATATTTGTTGATTCCATCTTCACATGCGCTACTAGTTTTCACTAAAACACTTATAAATATTTTACAAACTTGCCTGTAGTAGCACTTACTTATATTTGTTGATACCTCTGTTTCGGGAGATGTCCCCCATTGACAACTCAGGCCGTAATGAATCTCAAGTTTTTTGTAGATTAGGGTATTATTTCTATACTATATTTTCAGTTCTATTTTGCATCATTGTTAGACAGAATGCCATTTGACAGAATCTATAAGTAACAGCTTCAGCAGGTGTTTAGGGACTATGGTGATGTGTGTTTATGTGGCTAGCAGTTTGGGTGTGATTTATTTTTAAAACACATTCCAACACAGGTTTAATAGGGTTCTGCTGTATTTACTTTACAACAGTACAGTAGTGAATTCATTTAACCACTTATTTGAGTGACAGCAAGCTAGTGTAGCTGAGAACATGGGAGACTGCTGTATTGTGTTGGTTAACAGATTAATAATGTCTCTAATTTTAGTGAATTTACAATGCTCCACTGAATGTGGACTGAACATATGTTTAATATTTCTATACCTTGTCACATAGGTCTTTTTAAACTTATGGTAATTTTATAAAACTATGGCAAAAAACAATTACAAACCTGAAACCAGGTTAAACCAGGTTAAAACAGCTGAATATGATGCACCCATTATTATTCTTACATAAAATGGAAATTTTTTAATTAATTGTAACTAATGACTTTGGGAAGAAATGTAATGTTTAAAACTGCCTTAGGACAGCATTAATTGTCAGTGTTTTAAGTAGAAATAGAGCAGTAGAATCTTCCCTAGATTTGTTTGTCATTTGTTCCCTCCCTCTATTCAAAGCATATCCAAGTTTTACTATATTTGTTGATTCCATCTTCACGTGAGCTACTAGTTTTCACTAAAAACATTTGTAAATATTTTACAACTTGCCTATAGTAGCAATTACTTATATATTTTTAATAATCACTTAAACAATAGTTTATGACTATCCGAACTTTAAATTTTGTAAATTTGTTAAAACTTACTGAGACAGAACGTTTTCGATCTTCATCAGTGTCTTCTGCTTGGAGATGATGGGTCAAGCGGTTACGGTTTTAAAGGTAGGTTTTTGATAGTATCAAAGAGTATGTGTGATTTGTATTGTGTTTGTTCGTTTTATATGTCTGTATTCTGTGTGTCTGTCACAGACATTATTATTTCTCATCTTGCAATTATTCTTTTTCATTTCCATTTAAAAACATGTTTCATAATCATGTAATGCAAAATCTTAAATAAATATGCAATAATGCTATCTTTAATAATTATTCGGAAAAACTATTTTTTACACATAAAATATTAATAAAAAAGTAAAAGCAAAAATTGATAGTAAAGTTATATTTAAAGAATTTATGTGTTAATATTTAGTGAAGTAATTAAGTTTTTACCTGAGGATTATTCAATATCTCTTTTATGGTAAATTAACTAAATCGTATTTTCAGTGTATTTATTTTGGCTTATCTCATTCGAGTTATATATCAGTATGAGAAGACCATAAAAAAATAGCTTTTATGAAGAAATTAAAAAGAAAACAATCCGATGATGCTTGTTCTAAGTGGCTTTCTCAGGCAAGAATTAAAAAATCTGTTTGTTTTACACTTTTTTTCTACTGTATATTATTTTTATATTTGGTAGAATACTACATAAAATAAATGCTGGGATTGTTTATTTTGCTTATTAGTTATTTTATAGTTTATAATCATTCAAAATAAAATTGTTTTCACTCTAGGTTAAAATAGCGTATTATTGTCTCCAAATCAGATGGATTGGGATGCAACTATAGTAGGACCACCGGAAGGGTTTCCTTTTTCTTTTGCAAGCAAAATCACTTTGGTCACTTCAATACTTCCAAGAACACACATTAAAAAAAAGCTCCGAGCTACAGAACCTCCTCTTTTTTTAAAGTCTGTTAAAAACAAAATATTGCTCTAATTAATAAATCCAATAAAGCATAAATATACCAGCCCTAAAAACTACACAATGTACATAGCTGACATACCTTTGGCTTACATAATTATGGTGGTTTCAGTATAAAAATTTAATTTCCGTTATATAAAAAAAATGTAAATTTTCAATCAGTATTAGGTTTACATTGAAATGAAAATTGTCTTCATAGATCAATGAATTTTACCTTCAACCGAAAATACATCACTATTTGAAATGATTTCAGCAAAAATTCAAAAATCTTCAACAAGAAATTTATTTTACTTGTATATTCATACAGTATTATCATCTGGACAATATGAATATTTAATACTTAGAAATAATTAAGATAGATGTAATAAAAATATACAACTTATGTGGGCAGCATTTATAGATTTCCATCTATATTTTCAAGAACATTCTGCTGATAAACATTAAACCTACAATTAAATTTCATATATGAAGGCGATATTACTATAACATAAGTAATATAGACAAATTATCTATTGAACACAAACACAAATTTATTGGCCTGTTATAGATTTTAAAATACAATTTTTGTTGAACTTGTTACAAAATAATGGCAGTGATTAAAAAAAACAAGAAAAAAGGGAATTCTACAAGATTTGGCTTATGCTGGAGGCGTCTTAACGACAGCCACCAAAATTACAAAGATAAACTTGAAGTAAGTTAGAGCAACTGTTTATGTTTCATATCAAGAGCAATGAAGGCAACTCTTATAGCATCACTTCAAGCCTACACAAACAACAAACCATTAGATGAAGAATTCAACATGAAAATAGATATCCTTTATGAAAAGTTGATGTATAGGAAACACAATTCATTTATTATGGAATTACTTCCCAATCAAAGATTAAAAATTCAGAAAAGTTTTAAGCAAGTGGTTGTTGGCAGGAAAAAAATACATCTGAAATTGAGAAACATCTGCAATTAGTAAACCCATTGGATTTCATGCAACTTAATGTGTCCTTGGATCTAATAGAGCCAGTAAACAAGGCTATTAACATGCCGGAAAAGATATCCCGAATTGGCTTGGAAACTTTAAACTCATGGTACCCGCAGGACTCCTGGGAGAGAATCTACACAATATGTGCATGCCAAACATCTATAATGGACCAGGACCACCTCCTGGTCTGCAGTGGACTAGATAGGGAATGACAACAACAAAGGGACTTACCTGGATTGTATTGGGAGGCAAGATCTCAAATGGCGTAAGCCAATTAAGAACCATTGTAAGAAGAAAAAGAGGATGGAAAGATGAGGAATTTGAGATAAATACATTTTCTTACAATTGAAATTTAAGTATTACTTTCATAAAGCAATAAAACTATATCTGTTGATTCCATCTTCACGTGAGCTACTAGTTTTCACTAAACAATTATAAATATTTATAATTTGCCTATAGTAGCCCTTACTTATATTTGTTGAGGTTGGCCGTTTCGGGAGATGTGTCCCATTGTCAACTCAGACCGTAACTGATCTCAAGGTTTACGTAGGTTAGGGTGTTAGGGTGGGGGTGGGATATTATGGTGGTGTGGGTGTATTTTGTTGTATTTTAACATCATAACTCCTAATACTCACAAAATACACCCACACCACCATAATATCCCACGCTCACCCTTACACCCTAACCTACATAAACCTTGAGATCAGTTACGGTCTGAGTTGACAATGGGACACATCTCCTGAAATGGCCGTCCTCAACAAATATAAGTAAGTGCTACTATAGGCAAGTTATAAATATTTATAATTGTTTAGTAAAACTATTTCACAACAAACATCACTTAATGTTTTCCGCGATGTTGAAAAATTACAGCAGCGGACACAAAGTATCCATTCATCAGTCCTGCTAACCTGGAAAACAAATATACTTTAGATGAAAACGTTTAACTACAGATATGACATGGAATTATGGTAACTGATTACTAAAAGATGCGGATTCAAGGTGATGAGGAATCAAGTTGTAATTGTAAGTCAGTTTAGTTTAGCATTAATAGAAGGAAATGAAATTAGATTAATGTCAGGGAATATGCATCACAACTAAGAGAACATTTTAGCAACTTTCAAGAAAAACTACAAAACATTACATTAATATAAGGAACACTACTATACTACACTTACTAACATACACTTTACTAAAATGGTCGGTTTCAGTTACATCATCTGATGACTTCCATTGCAGATAAGTCTTATATTGGTAGTTCTGTATTCCCTGCATTTTATTGCCTTTGTTTTTGTGGATTTGAAAGATTTAATAAAATCATTTTAATCGATTTGAAAAATAAATGATTTTGGAGAATTTTGTAACAATTGAAAACAGAAAAATGAGTGATAATCATAGAGACATATTGATAGAACAACTTTTATTATAATTAGAAAATTTTAAATGTTTAATTTCATAGCATAAAAATATATAAAACAAAATTCAGTTAATGTATAACTTTGGACAAATTTTAATGTTTCTGGACATAACCAAACCAGTATCATCAGTTCCTTCCAACTCTATTGAGAAACAACATATATACTTTTTGTCAATTAAATCCGAATTAATAAGTATAAAATACAACATTTAATGAACAATATAAATGGTTTACAATTTCGCTTTAGAATATGGTCAGCCTAGTCAACAAAAAACTAGTAAGTCTATAAATAAACTGATCAATATTTATTTTTCGAACCTCAACCGTTCAAAACCTGCTTGTTAAAACCAAACAACAATCTTGGAAAAGTAAAGGTAAAATTCATTCAGAATGTTTATAATATTCTACACCTTAACAGCTCCATTTGAAAAATAAAATAAATTTACATTGTTTTCTTACAAAATACATATAAAATTTTTAAAACTAGAAAAACAAAGAAAATTTACCTGATTTGTGTAACAAAGACACAGCTTGCAATTGATGATGCTGCTAATTTCTGATGGTTTGATGTTGGTGAGGCCATAATCACCTATCAACAGGAATAATATTTATTAAATATATGTAAGGCATTTTGAAATCTAGACTCCTTGACACAGTGTATTCAAAATATATTTTCACTTACACTTTTTAAAAAATGTTTTAACTTGCCTATAGTAGCACTTACTTTGCTTGTTGAGGACGGCCGTTTCGGGAGATGTGTCCCTTTGTCAACTCAGACCGTAACTGATCTCAAGGTTTACGTAGGTTAGGGTGGGGGTGGGATATTTTGGTGGTGTGGGTGTATTTTGTTTGTATTAGGAGTTATGATGTCAAAAAGTGCGTGTGAGTTGTAATGTAATTGTGTATTGAGTATGTGTGTAGGGTGTAGTTTGAAGTGCCTATATATTTTGTATTGTTCGGTTGTGTAGCGTTGGTTATTTCTGTGTTGTTTATGAAGAATTTGTAGGTTAGAATTAGGTAAACTCCACTGGAGTTTACAAACTAACTTGCAGTTCATGCCCTAGTTTTTACATAGGCCAGACAGGGAGGTCTTTCTACACACGTTACCAAGAACATATAAAAGCACTAAAAAACAATAACTACCAATCAAACTTCGCAGATCATCTCAACTCCACTAAACACGACTACATAGACATAACATCTAACCTACAAATTCTTCATAAACAACACAGAAATAACCAACGCTACACAACCGAACAATACGAAATATATAGGCACTTCAAACTACACCCTACACACATACTCAATACACAATTACATTACAACTCACACACACTTTTTGACATCATAACTCCTAATACATACAAAATACACCCACACCACCAAAATATCCCACCCCCACCCTAACCTACGTAAACCTTGAGATCAGTTACGGTCTGAGTTGACAAAGGGACACATCTCCCTAAACGGCCGTCCTCAACAAGCAAAGTAAGTGCTACTATAGGCAAGTTAAAACATTTTTTAAAAAGTGTAAGTGATTACTAGTAGCTCACGCGAAGATGGAATCAACAAATGTCAAAATATATTGAATGTTTTTGTATATATTTAATTTCATCCATGTGTCAATACCATGAAAACAAATGACATTATTATGAAGGCATATTTTCCTAAAAACGTTATTACACAGAGTGAAAAGGACTTTTTATATTTCACATTTCTTTACTACAGACAATTATAGTAGGCCCTATTTCTATTTTACTAGTAAAAATCGGATTCCAGGCCCGTTTGGAAGTGTGTAAGAAAAAATTACTGAACACGTCCTAAAACTATTGATATATATTTTTTTTTGTTGGAAAGTTATTTGTTTATCAAATTTTAGTTGAGAAAAATTTTAGTGTGCAGTTGTAAGTTATACTATGGCTGTATCCAAATTTTTACCAAAAATTACCTTAGAAAACACATACAAAACATTTTCAACACAAACCATTTTTTCAAACAAACTATTCAAAAAGATGTCCTTATTTTATCCCAACAATGGCTGTAGAAGAATGTTTATTAACTTAGGGTATTTTTTGAATGAAGAAATAAATGTAAAATAACATTTTAAACATTTTCACTAGTCTTATTTATTTCCTAAAATCTAATTAAACATGATTTCAAGTAAACTTCTAATTTTTCAAATCCAAGAAAGATTTTGATTCAACTTTATAAGACATAAGCTTCTATACAACATTATTATTTAATGAATCACTTTTACATTAGTTTATAACTATCAGAACTTAAAATTTTGTAAATTTGTAAAAACGGCAGTATATGGCAAACTGACTGAGGCAGACATCATCTCAGGAGTACGTGATGACAAAACAATTCATCAGGTGACGCAGCGAGCATCTGATCATATTGGAGAAACAAGGTTTTTTAAATCCCAAAGTGGTGTGAATGACTCCATATTCATGTACATAAATACGTTTAAATCCTATGGTATGAATGAGAAACTCAAATCACAAAAACAAATAAAGATTTTTTTTGTGTTGTACATCTTGAGGTTTTTGTATAAATTACAGTTTTTTGTATTAACTTGGCAAAAAACCACTACTTACTGATTTATTCAACAGACGTCTTTCACACTAGGTCAGCGCATTATTCAATGCTGTGAATCACTGATAAGACTGTTGCTCAGGTGTTGTTGTAAGTCTCTGGTGTATTTCTGTTCTGTGGTGTGTTATTGTTCGGGTTCTTTATGTGTACAGTATTTATACAAACACCATAAATACTATCCACAACACATTCTAAATGACAAAACACACTCACAACCAAATAATATATTTGAGCACATAATTAACAACTACTCTATGAACGATAACACACCACAGATTCACACAAACAGAATATTACGTTTTGGCATAATTTTAATGAATTTGTGCTTCAGACAAAATTTAAAAAAACCTTACTAGCAATATCAATATCGGTATTTATTTCCCGTGCCATGTGTACGATTTTTGCACCAAAAAACTATACCAGCAGACGCAGAAAGTCATCAGGGATACGAAAAAAATTATTACAAATCTCGCTCACTCCCTAAAAATTAACAATTTTGGGAAATTATAATTTCCCCCATACGTGGTGCTATTAGTGCTGGTAAAAATGCACATTGCTCACCTCCAATACAATGTATATAAAATGAATCAAAAACATGTCCTGAAGCTATATTAATAATAATTGTTTGTTATTGCCACGGAAGGTTAATTTTATATACCTAAGTATCCAGTCAGGATAGATTTGGTTGTAATTTTATCCGTTTAACCAAATGTATACATGTAAGGTTAGAATAGAGATCATGTGACATCACCTGGCAAAAAGTATTACTCCTTGGAAGTAGACGTCTAATTAAGTAATGTTGTAAAAAATTACAACCACATCTATCCTAACTGGAGACTTTATAGGTATATTTAAACATATGTATATGTAGTACAGCGCACTGTTGACAAGTGGCATGTACTTCTTACTACTCAGCACTGAATTATTTACTCCACTTTATTTTGATGAAAATGGTATTTATTTCCGTTAGGGAGTTTTCATTATTTTTTTCATATCTCTGATGACTTTCTGCGTCGCCCGATAAAATTTTTTGGGAAAAATGGTTGGGGACAGGAAATAAATGTCTCAATATCAATATAGCCTTAAGACATCTTTAGGAATGTTCCATATTAATATGTAGCTCTGTTTTACTAATAAACTTGTACCTAACTAAACACTATACATACCGTTTAGTAAACTCGCGCACACATATTATTTGTTTAGCGATAATAAATCGCAAAATTACTCACAATAACGGAACAAACACTTACAATAACTATTCTTCGCACAAAATAGAAAATATTTTGAATGAAGTGAATGTATAACAGTACACACACTTCATTCATAACTCTCTCATAAAAAGATGACTTGCCGCCAATTTAAGAATTGTAGCCAACCTTGTTAAAAGTAAAATATTACTATTTTTACTTTATTCCTGTAATGTACATTATAATCAATTAAACTTTATAGCCTTTTAAAAAAGAAACTATTATGTATGTTAATTTATTAAATACACGATGTAATTAATGCACAATAGCAGCTTTAAAGATAATTAGACAGACTCTAATCTTTAATTAGTTTTACACAGCTACCTTCAAAATTTAAAACTTAAATACTAATTTTTTTTTTGTAAAACAGTGCAACATTGTTCCTTTCAAGCATGGAATAAAATTAAATTATTTATTAAAAAAATACAATTATTTCATTGTAATAATACTTTATAGTGTTAAAATAAGTTAATTTATAAAATGCACTATGTAATTAATGTACAATAGCAGCTGGAAAGAAAGTTAAACGGACTTGTATCCTTTTTTACTTCGAAAATATTAGTAAACCAATAATAATAAATCAAGATGATAGATTAGAATATTTTTTGGTAGACAAAAATGCTAAATATATTTGTTTTTTTTTTTGTAATATTGAAAAAATATAAGAATATAATGATAGAATTGAATAAAAGTCGACGAACCAAAAACAATTGGATATTTTACGTTGATATGTAATGTTTTAAATTTTTTACATTAAACGCCAGATATTTTAAATATAGTATTAAAATCTTAAATGTAATGGATAGATAATCATTTGGGCTTTGTAGAACCATAGCATAAACTGTGTGCAGACAGCAGAGAAAGTAAATACTAAAGTGATGTTTGCTTAAAATAAGTTATGCTAAATGACTAAATATGTAATTACTACGACTAATAATAAGAATGAGTAGTCTATTAATGACTTCACAATATGATACTTTAAATTTCTCAAGTTTATTTATTAGAATATGTGAGTAAACAATTTTCAGCTGTAAACATGTTTCCAGTATAAAGTAAACATTGAAATGTCAGATCACATTAAGGTTATTCTGAGTAGTATTATTTTTTGGAAAATTTTTTGTGTTGAATTATTCTATCAAGGTGAATGTACATATATTGGTTCCAAGAATTTCAGTGATGGTAAGTTTATCAACTTCAGTATGTAGATAACTTTTAGCCTACCAAGTCGTGAAGAAAATGTAAATAATTTTTGCATTCAATACTTTTGTTTTGTAAGAAGTGAATATTATTAGTGTTATTTGGAAACCCATCATTATTAGCATTATTTTCAACAAATTTTTGGTGAACTTTACACTTACGGGTAATTATTAAGATCAGCGACTACCACTCTAATCGGCAAAATTCTTTTTCTAGGTCATTTTAACCTAAACGGTTAGGTTAGGATATTTTTTTAAATGTAAATTTTAGTGCAGTAAAAAAAACCTTCAGATTTGTGTTCAGCAGGGTCAAATTGATCAGGAAAAAAATTTTGCAGATCGGAGCAGTAGTCACTGATCTTAATTACCCACTTATGAGAAACACTTATTTCTGTAACACCTTAAAAAAGAAAATAGCGATATATGACAGTTAGTAGTTATGCAGATGTCATTGAGTTTGCAAAAAAAAATATACACTTGGTGTACTCGAGAACGTAGAAGAATTAATAAAACTTGTTGCCGATGCTTCAAAAAGTAAAAAGACTAATAAATACTTGTACAATGTTACTCTTGTCTGTAGTTACCACTTACTTACCTTAACGATTGTTGAGGACGGGCGCTTTGGGAGATGTGTCTCATTGTCAACTCAGACTGTAACTTGACCTAACATAACCTTTGAATTATGGCATGAGTTGACAATGGGACACATGTCCCAAAACGGCTGTCCTCAACATTAATAAAAGCAACTTCTACTATTAGCAAGTGTAACACCATACAATGTTTTTTGTTAAAAACTAGTAGATCGCATGAAGATTGAATCAATTAATATAATAGTAAAGCAACATTTAAGCTCACTCTACTTCCCAGAGAGCTCTAAGTTATTCTATGTTATGTTTTTACAATAGAATTTGTAATGGTATATGATATACACAGTGGTTTGTACTTTCTGTCAAGATTAATTCCTCTTAACAATGATCCAAGAGAAGTAACTGTAAATATAGAACTTGAAGTACAAAAATATTACTAATAATTATAATACCAATTTTCAAGGGGTAATAAATGTTTTGTTGAACAAAATCCTTATAATATCCTTGCTCCTCACTGTTGTACAGAACAGTTTATTGGCATTGAAGCACTGTATATATAGTATAAACAAATCAGTAACATTTAAAGTAGTTACTTATCAAGTATTTGTAAAATCTTTTACATTCAAACATCTGACCTATATACTTGCCCTACAGCAGCATAGGAGTAGGGAATGTGTTTGATTTTTAATAGCTGTAAATAAAAGTTATATACAATGATTTAAATTAGTTTATTTCTTTCACTTAATCTTCTACAGTCTTTTTCTTCTTTTTATTTGAATTTTAACTACAATTTATGAGAACATTTTGCTTTGTAATGGTCGTTCATTGAATTAGACAACCCTATGCCTCAATTAGTCCATTATAATCTGGAACTACTATAGAAAAACTTCATCTGATAATTCTAATAGAAATATTTCATAAAATGTTGTTTCCAAAAATAAAGAAACTTATATCAGCTAAATAATGAGAAAGAGTCTCCTAAACGCATTTGTGGTACTGTCAGGTAAAAGTGATATATTAAGAACTAGGTTTTTTTGGAGTTATTGATGAATATCTCCAAAAATACAAAAGCTATAGGAGATCCTGTAGATACTTGTGTTAGTAGACTTATCGTATATTTTTCAGTGTTATTGTTTTTAGATTTAATTGACATTAATCACAATATTGTGCATAATTATTATGTGGTATAATCTTTGAATATTCTAATTAGTTGCAAATACAACTGAATGTGTATTATTTTTATCATTTATTAAAGCTTGTTTGAACCCATAAAAAAAAATTACTTGACAGACTTATAATAATTTAATTAAATTTATGGAAAATTGCTTAGGCATAAAGTTTTTGATCACACTAAATGATATCTTGTGAAGATCGGTAAACATTTTGCTAACCGTCATGACCAACAGAATCCATGGCCGTATTCTGTGTTGTTTTATTAACACTTGCTGTGACTGTTAAATTATTAACATTTGTTGATTCCATCTTCGTGTGAGCTACTAGTAATCACTTACACTTTTTAAAAAATGTTTTAACTTGCCTATAGTTGTAGGGACACATCTCCCGAAACGGCCGTCCTCAACAAGCAAAGTAAGTGCTACTATAGGCAAGTTAAAACATTTTTTAAAAAGTGTAAGTGTTAAATTATTATTAAAAGTAATTATTTCTCTATACTTTAAAGATTTATTTTAATAATAATGCATATATTTAATTGAAATTTAATTCACTTGACAGTTAACTAAAAGAAATAGTCAGACAATGAAACTGAAGAAAATAATTGTATGAAATGGAAAATAAAACAGGAGGAGGAAATAAAATAGATAGAAGGGAGTGCAATAAGCAGCATTTTCAGTTATTCCTGGAAACTGCATTGTAGAAAATCCTCCCTTGGTAGATTATCACATTATCTTGATTCTTCAGATAATTATGTTTCAATTCATTTGAAGATTGTACATAAATTGTCAATTGCTTTCCCCCCCCCCCATTTTCAGAGCCATGGTATCAACTAAGCTGTTTAATGTCAAAATCTCCTTCCAGTTTTTTCCTGAAGGTATATAAACCTAAATTCATAAATTAACTCCTCTCTGGTAAGATGTGGCTTTGGATATATTTAGTTCATAACTAGTGTAGGGGCAACTAACCATCACTAACTTTTTATCTCAAGTAAAGATTGCTAACTGAGTTAACGAAATGTATTTTATAGTTTAGGTAAATTAAAAGTTGTTTTATAGGAAAGTTTTATTTACATTTTGTTTAGATGGTATTTTATAATTAAATTTAGAACAATTCTCCTAAAAAATTAATTTTTCAACAACATGAAAATGCTGTTAATCTTAAAAGTGAGATGCACATTTCTTCACATAACAAGGCTTTTCAGACTTGAATTTTTTTTTTTAATCATACAAAATATATCACAAGTATAAAACACCCTATATTTACATTATTAGTATAACATTTCATTATGAACTATAAAATGATGTAATAAAAAAATTCTTTTTTTAAATTCTAACTAAATAAGATTTATAAAAATTATTTTGGTCTTTTTTAAGTGTTTATAACACTTGTAAAAACACTTGTAAATATTTTACAACTTGCCTATATTGTAGCACTTACTTAAATTTGTTGAGGACCAGCGTTTCGAGAGATGTGTCCCATTGTCAATAGCTTCTGAACTGCATGACTTAAATAAAAAAATTAAGTGTATAGAAGGCTTACTGTTCTTTACATATAAACTACAAATAAAGCAGTTATGAAGCGACTGGCGCTTAGCTAAAATGAGAAGAAAACGAGGTTCGAGAAAGATCCGAAATAATACAAGAGAGATGTTCAATAACAATAATAAGCTGAGGCAAATGTGCCTTACTTCAATCGCTGAGCACGCAATTACGAAAGTTTGAACGCCATAATTGGTTCCGTACAAGCACATTTAATAACAGAATAATTCGCACTGAATTTACACATAAATGAATTATAAGTACTTAAGCTTATGCAGCACTTACCCTCGTGGAGCAAGAAAGGGCAAAATTGAAGTGGTCGTAGATCTCGTAGCTGTAGAAGTCCTGGGTACCCAGTTTGCAGGAATCCTAGCCAGGCGAGGTCAAACTAGAACTTAAACGAGGAGTCAATAAGCTGCATTTAAAATCCTAAAGTCACTTATAACTATGGCGCGTAACGGCACAAAGGATCTTACAAACGGCGATTGTAAATTAAAGCCAATAACCCGCAAACAACGTATATAATAACGCGGTCACACTAACACACATTAAGACGAACAGTTTTAACACTTGTGCGAGGTTTTCACGGTCAAAACGGCACTTTGCACATGTGATGCAACTTTACGCAACGAGGTACTTTAACGAGGCTGTTAACTGTACGACGGTTCCAAGACAACGGGCAACTAACTTACGGAAATGCTAGCTAAGGGAGTGGGGCGAGAAGCCACCAAGAAATCAATACTCAAATCCATTCATCGATTGGCAGATCAGACATCACGTGACCATTACTGTACAGGCCAGCTGAGCGTTTGAATGTAGGCCGCGGTAAAACGTTCAAACTTCGAGCGCTGACTCGAACATACCGCCCACCAAAACGAATGTTTTTAATCCGCCAGGTGGGTAGAGGGCGAAGAACTATTTAAGCACCGGAAACCGAGGGTGCCGAAGAAAAAGCAGGGGGACACGAAGGAAAGAGAAGAAAGACAAAAAAAAGGGGCAAGAGTGCCGAAGAAACCAAAGGTGAAACTCAATGCTGCAGCGGAAAACCAACAAGCTTGTGGACAGGTCGCTTCAGCTGGCCGTGCGAGGTTTTGACAGTAGCTACACGGGATACTTGGTCGTGTCCAGGATGTAGATGTATGATCCGACCCATAGGCCAATGAAGGGGGCTCGGATGCTCTCCAGTGATGAAGACGAGTTGATCCTCCTGAAGCGGTGAGGAGTTCTTGTGCCACTTGCGGCGTTGAATCTGCGAATGCAGGTACTGAGTAGACCAAGTCTTCCAGAAACGGTTGGTCATTTGCTGAATCATGGACCAACGAGATTTAAGAGGCGGTTCGGGGTAACATCTCTCCGGAAGTGCAAGGAGTGGACGTCCAATAAGAAAATGTCCGGGAGTGAGGAAAGACGATCCTTCGCTGGGGTCAGGCGAAACCTCGAAAATAGGGCGGCTGTTAAGAATAGCCTCTATCCGGGTAAACAACGTAGACAATTCCTCAGGGTTTAATACCGTATTACCAATCGTGCGGTGCATAAGTCCTTTAGCGGATTTGACGGCAGCCTCCCAAAGTCCGCCGAAATGTGGTGCGGCTGGAGGGTTGAAGTGCCATTCAATGCGTTGGTCGGCGAGTTTGCGCTTGATAAGCGATTTTGAGTGGTCAAGCAGTTGATAGACCTCACTCAGGCGGTTCGCGGCTCCAACAAAATTCGTGCCGTTGTCAGAATAAATATCAGAGGTAAGCCCTCGTCTTGACGTGAAACGGTGTAAAGCTGCGAGAAAGGCATCGGTGGATAGGTCGGATACCATCTCCAAGTGCACAGCCTTAGTAGACATGCAGACAAATAGACAAAGATAAGATTTTAAAAGCTTCGAGGTACGCAAATGATTTGCCTTTGTGTCGAAGGGTCCAGCGAAATCAATTCCCACCCTGCAGAAAGGCGGCGATGGAGTGACTCTAGATGATGGTAAAGCAGCCATCATAGGTGGACGAGGCTTAGATTGCAGACGGAAACACCGCATGCACGCATGAATGCGTTGTCGAAGTAAGGAGCGTAACGCAATAATCCAAAATTCGCCGTTAATCAGCGCTTGAGTGGTGCGCGGTCCGGCATGTAAGGCTAACTTGTGGTAATGATCGCAGATCAAGTTGACGTACTGATGATGTTTAGGAAGCAGAAGGGGGTGCTTAGATTCATACGACATCTCAGAATGATTAAGTCTTCCGCCCACCCTGAGTAAGCCCTGGGCGTCGACAAATGGCGTTAGGCTGCGGAGCGGATCGATGATTTGAGCGCCACGACGGAGCCGTTGCAATGTTGCGCTGAAGGCCAGCTCTTGTATGAGCTTGACGCAGAGATCTCTGGCGTTACTTAACTCCTGCACCGAAGGCGTAGTAAATGAAGTTTTACTCAAGGCGACTTTGGCCTTGTAGCGGGTGTTATGACCGTGGTTAGTAGTCTGGCCTTTACGACGGCAATTATTCACAAACCGCAGGACGTAAGCGAGAACATGGTGAAGAGTAATTAAATTCGAATGCCGTTCTATAGTTGTCAATAGTCGATTAGGCTCTTGAACGGCCGTACATAGCAGTCTAGGTTCAGATTTATGTTCGGTCTGGTCCGGGTTAAGGCCGGTCGGCTTAGACAAATGCCACGCAGTAGGACATTGTAGCGCCCATGGTGGGCCGTGCCACCACAGCGGATGTTCAGCAAGCTAGTTAGGTAGACACCCACGGGAAGCAACGTCCGCGGGGTTATCAGCAGTCGAGACATGGAACCAACGGTCCGTGGAGGTATTTGAAACGATTTCAGTGACGCGGTTGGCAGTAAAAGTCTTCAATAAATAAGGCGGGGTGTTGATCCAATACAACACAATTTCAGAATCGGTGAAGAAAAACGTCTCGGCGTCAGACACAAAATTCAAAACGGGCTGAACGGACTTGTAGAGTTTGGCCAGCAAGACTGCGCCACAAAGCTCCATGCGAGGTATGGTGATCGGTTTAACTGGAGCTACCCTGCTCTTAGCCTTCAGAATGCTAACGGTAACGACTCCATTCCATTCGGTTCTCAAATATATAGCTGCTGCGTATCCAGCTTCGGAAGCATCGCAAAACCCTAACAGGTGATGCTTGGCAGCTCGTGTGCCAACGTGTCGAGGTATTTGGATAGAAGACAAACTGGCGAATTGAACAATGAAGCTGTCCCATTGATTTAGAAGCGCGGTTGGCAAAGTTTGATCCCAAGATAACTTTTCGAGCCACAAACGTTTGAGAAAGCATTTGATCCAGAAAGTAATAGGTGTTAAGAAACCAAGCGGGTCGAAAGTCCGAGCGACATAAGATAGTATGGTGCGTTTCGTAGGCACCGAAACGAAATTCTGACTCTGGTAGGAGAACGAGTCCGAGGTAGGATTCCATTGCAGTCCCAGTATTTTGATGGCGGTAGAATCGTCCTGGAACAGTAGCGGGTTCTCCAGATGAGCGGAAGGTAGTGTTGACAATAGTGCAGGATCACTTGATGACCATTTCCTGAGTTCCAGGCCGGCGAGTGCGAAAATGTTAATGAGCTGCTGTATCAATTCCTTGGCATCTTCGGGTGTATCGGCGCCAGTGACAACATCATCAACATAAGTCTGCTGAAGTATTGCTTGCGACGCGGCAGGGTATCGGCTACCTTCGTCCTTTACGAGTTGTTCAAGCGTCCGCAACGCTAAATACGCAGACGGGGTTAGTCCGTACGTGACAGTAGCTAACTCGTATTCCACAAGCGGAGATTGAGGCGTCGGTCGGTATAATATGTGCTGATGACAGCGATCAGCTGGGCGCACGGCAATTTGTCGGTACATCATTTTAAGATCAGCACAAACGGCGTGAACATACAGGCGAAAGGAAATGATGACGTTAGACAGGTCCTTCTGAAGTTTAGGACCGGAAAGCAATTGCTGATTTAAAGAATTCGCGTTACAATCAGGCGAGGATGCGTTGAATACTACTCGTAACTTAGTAGTAGAACTGGTGGTCTTAAAAACACAATGATGCGGGATCAAATAGTTAGAAGTATTAAGTGCGGGGTACATATGACCCAGAGTCATATGTTCTGTCATGAATTGATGATATTGCCGAGCTACCTCCGGCTGACGACTTAAACGTCGTTCTAAAGCATGATAACTGGCGAGGACAACGTTGCGGTTTGACTTAAGTGTTACAGCGTCAGGTTTGAAGGGGAGGGCGACAACATATCTCCCGACTTCATCGCGTTCAGTAGTTGTAGTAAACAGGCTTTCACAAAGCTGTTCGTCAGGGCTCAAAGATTTAGCCTCAGTTACTTCTTCGACTTCCCAAAACCGTCGAATATTGTCATCAATAGACTGTAGCGAGGTAATGAACACTCTAGGTTGATGGGGCATACTATACGGTATGGATCCCATAATGACCCAACCTAAACGAGTGTTAAGCGCAGAGGGCTGGCCATGAATGATAGTGCAAGGCCCATTAGTGAGTATTTGGGTGAAAACATCTGCCCCCAGTATAATGTCAACACCGGCAGGCGAGTCGAAATGAGGGTCAGCTAAAGGTAGATGCTGGTATTGAGCACTTATTTGAGAGGCTAACCTAGTAGCCGGCAGCGGGTCAGTAATGTGGTTAAGCACGGCGGCTTCAGTAGTTAGCATTACACCAGGGTCATGCCTCGAGAATAAAATCAACGTAACGTACTCGTGGATACGTGTGGTCTTGGCGGCGACACCAATCAAAGACATATTTGAACTCCGAGTAGGTAGGCTCAACAGGACGCTTGCTTTCTTAGTAATGGCAGATATCTGACTGCCGGGGTCAATAATAGCTCTAAAGGAACGAGGTTGACCGTAATGGTCTTGGATGACGATTTGTGCGGTGCCGAACAGGGCGAGAGATTCCTGAATATTACATGACAGCGAATGAGGTTGAGCTTGAGTATCGGTTGCGCGTCTAGTTGCTGGCCTCGGGTGTCGCGGTGTTACTAGTCACTGTTGTGACGGCGGGTTGTTATGTAACAAAGTATGGTGTGCCTCGTTGCACTGCTTGCAGCGTTGGCTGGACTTACATTTAGCTTGGAAATGGGAGCCAAGACAATTGAAGCACCGTTGTAGTTTCATGATGGCATCCTGGCGTGCCACAGAAGGCAGTTCGAGAAAGGATTGACAGTCAATGATGCGATGTCCTTCTCCGCAATAATAACACATGCCTGCGTGTGTCGTAGAAACATGGGATTGATTCATGTGAAGCGGTGGTAATCGGTGACGGAATACTGACATCCTAGGAGTGTTCATAACAGGAGGTATATTTACGGGGCGCGGCCCGTTGAATGGCCGTGTAGGGCCTGACGCAGCACGTCTAGGCTCGTATACATATTGCGTAGCTTTAGGTGTAATAGAATTGTCGGGCGAAACCGAAGGCTGGACAATTGTACTATGTGCCGTGTTAAGGTTAGGTTCCAGTTGGTCAAAATTTAAATCACGGGCCCCTTGCGAATTCGACTCATTTACTGACGACACCAGTATGCGGGGTTGTTGAGCAGTTCTCGCGTTAGTAGAAGCTGCGGCAGGCGGTTGATCCAACAACTCTAGAGCCCTGGCCTGTTCCGTTATAAAATCATTCAACAATTTGTACGTAGGCATACGATTTGTGCCTAGCCTCGTTTCAAAATTTAATCTAGTCTGGGGGTCCAAGTTATTAATGGACATCTGAAAAAGCAGGAAATCAGCCAAATCATCTAGTTGGATAACCTTCAACGCACACACAGCATTTGAATGCGCGGTCAAGAAGCGGTTCAGTTCAGTTTGCGAAGCATTCTTAATTGGTTTAAAGTCTTGAATAATTTTAAAATAGTGGTCAGCCAAACGGCGTGGGTTAGCGTACCGATTGCGCAAAGCTTGATATGCAATGCTGTAATTTTGTTCAGATATTATCAAGCCTGTGACAATTGCTAAAGCGTCGCCTTTAAGTACAGATTTCAAATATTGGAATTTCTGTATATTATTAAGACTGTCGTTGCAATGGACTATTGAATCGTACATTGTTATAAAGTCCGTCCAGTCACTGTTGTTTCCTGAAAAAATAGGTAACGCAAGACTAGGGAGGTTAGGTGAACCTACAGCTGATTTGACGGGCGAGGTTGATGTCACTTCTGCCTTGATAAGGTTAGGATATTTTGCTAACATGGGCAAATACACGTCCTGAAATTGTCTTTTGATATTAAACGCACTTTCAGCTAAACTTGCCACCTGGGTGGCGAACGTTTGTTCTAATATCTCATAAGTATCCACGAAATTGGCCTGAATGCGTCTTATTTCTCGAGCGATGCCTTCCGGCATCTCTTTATCGTCAAGAAGGGTTTGTACTTGTTCCAAATCATTTAATATATTTTTTAATTTAGCGAGGTAATATTCAGTATTAATTGCCATCATAAATAATTTAATAAAGTTCACAAATAAAACGCAACACAAATTAATTTCACAAATTTTTTTTAAACAGCGGTAAGTGGACTGTATAGTTTAATAAACGTAAAATATTTCCTCATCACAAAGCAAATCAAAATCAAGTGACGTATACCTATGACGTCACGTATGACTAACTTCCCGCGCGTGTAACTCGCACAAAGGAAATCAGAAATCAAAGGTTGCGCAACACTTAGTAAGATTGCATGAATCATATAAATCAAATGAATTTGAATTCAATCTATCCGGCCCGGAGGACCAAATGAAGCGACTGGCGCTTAGCTAAAATGAGAAGAAAACGAGGTTCGAGAAAGATCCGAAATAATACAAGAGAGATGTTCAATAACAATAATAAGCTGAGGCAAATGTGCCTTACTTCAATCGCTGAGCACGCAATTACGAAAGTTTGAACGCCATAATTGGTTCCGTACAAGCACATTTAATAACAGAATAATTCGCACTGAATTTACACATAAATGAATTATAAGTACTTAAGCTTATGCAGCACTTACCCTCGTGGAGCAAGAAAGGGCAAAATTGAAGTGGTCGTAGATCTCGTAGCTGTAGAAGTCCTGGGTACCCAGTTTGCAGGAATCCTAGCCAGGCGAGGTCAAACTAGAACTTAAACGAGGAGTCAATAAGCTGCATTTAAAATCCTAAAGTCACTTATAACTATGGCGAGTAACGGCACAAAGGATCTTACAAACGGCGATTGTAAATTAAAGCCAATAACCCGCAAACAACGTATATAATAACGCGGTCACACTAACACACATTAAGACGAACAGTTTTAACACTTGTGCGAGGTTTTCACGGTCAAAACGGCACTTTGCACATGTGATGCAACTTTACGCAACGAGGTACTTTAACGAGGCTGTTAACTGTACGACGGTTCCAAGACAACGGGCAACTAACTTACGGAAATGCTAGCTAAGGGAGTGGGGCGAGAAGCCACCAAGAAATCAATACTCAAATCCATTCATCGATTGGCAGATCAGACATCACGTGACCATTACTGTACAGGCCAGCTGAGCGTTTGAATGTAGGCCGCGGTAAAACGTTCAAACTTCGAGCGCTGACTCGAACAAGTTATATGAACAATACCAAAACTACTACCAAGTCAGCATTTCTGATTTATATTATGAGCTTTAGAATAATATAATGAAATCAATTGTACATACCTTGATCTAAAATCTGTTTTCTTCATTTAAACAAAATAAAAATTTTAATTGTTTATAATTACTGAACCATATGACATACAAATATCAATGCAGGAAATATTTTACATGCACTATTTTATTAGGAAAAAATATCGTACTTACATATATAAGATAAAACTAAAACTCAAAACGTTGCAAGAAAAAAAACCCTATTCTGTCACTGGCATCATTGTCACTTTTTAACATCTTTTCTTCCCCCCTAGATAAGGTGGGCCTAAATAAATGTACCAGTACATAGTAACAAAGAGGAATGCCACAATTATAACTTATTTCTTTATTTCAATATTTATGAAATCATGAAAATCTTGAATTTTCAACCACAGATCAGAGTGTGTAGGTGAGAGCCAATGGTTGTTTTGTATTCCTGTGAAATATTTAAATAATTATTTGAAATTGATTCCATGAGATTGTTACAGAAAAAAATGATACCCACCTATTTCTCTTTGTATTCCAATCACTTAGAGTAAGAACATTTGAATTAATAACACTAGACTTACTTGGTTCATTTTTACTGTCACTATCAGCTGAGTAAGCAGAAGAAAATAACTTGTCATCAGAAGAAAGTATTCTTCATCCAGTAAGTCCCAAATATTGTCCAATTTACTTGAGTAAGCCATTTTACTTCTTATCAGAAAAAGAAAAACGCACACCAAATAAATTTAATATTGCACTAGCACTCACTGAATGGCAGCCCAAGGACTACTGAGGTATCATTACAGTTTGTTGGATACCGCACTTCTATTAATAGCTCAGCAACTCATAAATATATCACAAGTTATAGGTTTTTTATGGTGGCATAGCAATATAACACCTGAAGGAAATTATTTCTGTAGTCTTTGTCAAAATGTCAGGACATACAATGTAGGTTTGGCAACTAGATGGTTGTTTACTTGTAAAAGCAGTTGATATCAGTTCCAGGGTTAGTTACAATTATATAATATCGAAATCTTGTTGCTGTTCATGACGAGCTGGTTGTTAATTACTTATTACACTTTTGCTATTACTTGCGACCAGACTTTTTGTTAACTAAATGTTGTTAAATTGTTAACTTACACTTGGAAGACACGTTTTCGTTTTACAACTTCTTCAGCCTCGTATTTTTGCCACTAGGAATGCTGCAGTTGTGCTTCCTTGGTACCATTTATTTTTGAAAGTTAGAAGGGATGTGATCGAAGAGTATGTGTGATCTGTACCGTGTTTGTTGATTTAGGATGTCATTTTTATGTGTGTTGCTATATATATTCATACTGTTCTAGTGTGTTTAATTTATGGCCTTTGTTGCATGTGTGGAGGATGCTCATGTTATTTTCCATACCATGACAGACACACTGATACACAATTCATCGAACCACCCAATACAACATAAACACGCAGCATTCAAAAATTTACTACACAGACTAAATAAAATACCTATGTCAACAACTAACTACACAGAGAAACTAAACACAATCAAATATTTAGCCTACAAAAATGGATGTGACAATTATCTAATAGACAAACTATACAGAAAAATACTCAACAAGAACAGTAACAACAACAAAAACACAAACAAACAAATTCATCACCCTCACATACATAAACAAACTCATAAATAAAATAGCACACCAATTCAAAAAAGCAGAATACAATGTAGCTTACAGAAAAACAAATAAAAGCCAAACGGCTATCAGACACAGCATTAATAACAATACCAACACATACCCAAGAGTATACAAACTAAAATGCAACAACTGCAATAAGTTCTATATTGGACAAACAGGCAGATCTTTTGCCGAAAGATATAAAGAACACAAAAGCGCACTGCACACTACTATTGAATCCACCTTCGCAATCACCTCATGAACTCTAAACACTCATGCAAAAGTATGGAAAATAACATGAGCATCCTCTACACATACAACAAAGGACATAAATTAAACACACTAGAACAGTATGAAATATATAGACATAGCAACACACAAAAATGACATCCTAAATGAACAAACACGGCACAGATCACACATACTTTTCGATCATATCACTTCTAACTTTCAAAAAAATGGTACTGAGGAAGCAGAACTACAGCATTCCTAGCGGCAAAAATACGAGGGTGAAGAAGTCATAAGACAAAAACGTTTCCTCCAAGTGTAAATTAACAATTTAACAACTTTTAGTTAACAAAAATGTCTGGTTGCAAGTAATAGCAAAAGTGTAATAAGTAATTATATAATAATAGGCATTTAGTTATATTAATAAAGAAAATAAATGTTAAATAATTTATATTGTTGATTCAATCTTCACATGAGCTACTAGTTTTCACTAAAACCACTTGTAAATATTTTACAACTTGCAAATATATTAACACTTACTCGTATTTGTTGAGGACAGCCGTTACAGTCTGATTTGACAATGGGACACATCTCCCGAAATGGCCGCCTTCAACAAATATAAGTAAGGGCTACTATAGACAAGTTATAAAATATTTTAAAATGTTTTTAGTTTAATAATTTAAAATTAATTACTGCATTATTTACATTTTATATTTACCTAAATATTTCCAGCATTGATCAGTTTAAAATGTATGGATTATGGAGAGATTGAAAATGGGAATGTGACCATAATAGATGCAGATGATATTCAAATTCTCCACTTTACATGTCTTCCTGGGTATCAAATTATTGGCAGACCAAAAATTATGTGTGGCGATGGGCAGTGGGAAAGTGTTCCTAAACCAAAATGTGTGAGAGGTTAGTGTTGTTTATTAATGTTACTCTACATATATGTAATGGGTAGTTGTCCACAATATTAGTGTTGGAAAAAAAGAATTACAATTTCAAGTGGAAAAGCTTAAAATGAATATAATTTACTATTAAAGAGTATAATCTTCCCACCATTTTCCATTTTTTTCCTTTTACTTATGTTTTTAAACAATATATTCTAAAGAAGAATAACTAACCTAAATGAACTAAGACACAAGGAACTTTACGAAGTAAAGATTTCTTTGTATATATTTATAATATATATATTTATATTCGTAATATTTCCTGTTATCCATTATTTTTCCGTTGCACTGACTTTATGAAGTTATTATTATTAATTGTAAACAATTATTTCTACCACTAAGTGCAATAATTTTACGTAATGTGATGAGGCATCTTTCGGTCACTTAACCATTGTCGAATCACTGAATTAATTTCTCTATTTTTCTGGTGTGGTTGTTCGGTCCATGATGTTGGTATTTGTTGACGTCATACATGTTCCTTCTTGAGTCATGTGTATAATGTTTTTGAATAGTACGTCGTCTGCATATGTTATCTGTAGGTTCATTAAATTGTTGTTTATGTTTTTATAGATATAGTATTTTTCTAGTGAGTTTACTTCTATTGGGTTATTATTTATTTCAAGTACGGTTAGGATAGTTTTGTAATTTTCAAAACATGAAATAACAAATTATGAAAATAACCTAACCATACTTGAAATAAATAATAACCCAATAGAACTAAACTCACTAAAAAAATACCACATCTATAAAAACATACACAACAATTTAATGAATCTGTAGACAACATATGCAGACGACGTACTATTCAAAAACATTATACACACGACTCAAGACGGAATACGTATGACGTCAACAAATACCAACTTCACAGACCGAACAACCACACCAGAAAAATAGAGAAAATTAATTTAATGTTTCAACCGAAAGTTGCCTTATCACATAAAGTGAAATTATTGCACCTGGTGGTGGAAAGAATTGTTTACAATAAATAATACTTACTTCATATATAAATATATATATATATATATATATATATATTTTTTTTTTTTTTTTTCCAAATAGCTTTATCTCTTTTCCCCTGACAGACTTATATAAACTATAATCACTCATATGTTCATGGTAACAATATATATATCTTTAATCTGTGCTTCTGTGACATCTGATTTCTACTCTACACAATCTGTGATTACAATTATTATATTTCATTCTCTCGTATTTCTTTTTGTGTTTTCTCTTCGATTGACAAAGACCACTGTGTGGTTGAAATATATCATTGTTTAAGTGCTTTTATGTGTTTCTATTTCAAGACTACAGAGTGGACTCTTACCAAGGTAAGTCTATCAGTCTCCTAGTCCAAAAAATCTATCTATCTATCTATCTATATATATATATATATATATATATATATATATATATATATATATATATATATATATATATATATGCTGATACGTATTCCTTCACGGATGGAAAAATATGATGAAATGTTACTATCTGGAGTACATCCGTTCATTCTGCAGTCCATAAATTCGCAGTTCCGACGTTTCGCTAGAATCTCATCCAGCATTGACGAGGTGAACCTAACAACAGTAGAAGAGCAAGTGAAGAGCGCAGATAGCTCGGCTCCTATATATAGAGGAATGAAGCCACGCCAATTGACGTCAATACACACACTGACGTCAATCCACACACACCTGATCCAAACAATTACTCACATTCCTTTGCCTTTGTTCACCTTTCTGCCGATAAAATCTATCAATGACACACTTCCAAACTGCGGGCAAATTCAAAGTATCATCGCGTTTGTTAAGACTCCCTTGCTTCTCTATTTTGATAGCCTCACGAATAATTCTAGTCCTGTAGTTTTCCACTTGAGCAATCTGTCGGCAAGATTGGAAATCAATGGTATGCCCTGTATCGCAGTGGTGCCTGTACAGAGCCGACGTTTTCTACTTGTTTTTAAGGCCCAGTTTGTGCTCCTCAAGCCTAGCTGAGATACGTCTGTTCGTTTGGCCAATGTACGATTTCTTACAAACTCCACAAGAAACGCTGTAAACACCATGGTTTTCCAAGAAGATCTTATCTTTGGCGTTACCAAAAACCTTGTCGATGGTGAGGTAATTTTTATAAACGGAATGTAAACCATGCCTCCTAAAGAGACTGCCAATCCTGTCAGTAGTTCCTTTAATAAAGGGCAGGAAAACAGTACCAGCTTTCTCAGTCTCTTTTTTCATCCACGTCAACAGGAAGGGCACTTTGGCGGTGTAACGCTTTATTAATGGCATATTCCTTATAGCCATTGCTTCTAAGCACCTCTCTCATAGTAATAAGTTCTTCGTCCCTCGAATCGATGTCTGTTAACTTGTGAGACCGAGAGAAGAGCGTGTCGGCGACAGCCTGGATCTGAGATGGGTGGTGATGTGACTCAGCGTTAAGATATCTATTGGTATGAGTCGGTTTTCTGTAGATCGAATGGTGAACACAACCATTCTGACCCTTCCTAACCAAGACATCCAGAAACGGCAAGCAGCCATCACTCTCCAGTTTTAAAGTGAAAAATATCCTGGAGTGGCGAGAGTTGAGGTACGTAAGAAATTTATCAAGTTCTGTGCCACCATGTTGCCAAATCATAAAGACGTCATCTACATAACGAAACCAAGCTTTAGGCCTGAGAAAAGCATCATTCAGGGCGTCTTGCTCAAAGAACGTCATAAAAATATTGGCTACAGCTGGAGAAAGTGAAGATCCCATAGGGGCACCATCAAGTTGCCTGTAAAACTGTTCATTAAACAAAAAGTAAGTATTTTTGAGACAGTGCCTAGCCAGATCCAAGACATGCGGAGGGAGCTCTTCAAAAATAGACATCCTCTGAAGCACTTCATCAATGGGAACGCTGGGGAACAATGACTTGACATCCAAGCTAGCCATTATGTCACTTTCTCCAACTTGGATTCCTTGCAGCACTTGGACAAAATGTTCAGAGTTCTTGATATAGGAATCAGCCTTCTGAACCAATGGCTGCATAAGTTTAGCCAAATATTTCTCCAGTTTCTGAAGAGGTGAATTAATAGCACTCACTATAGGTCTCATAGGAGTGCCCGGTTTATGGATTTTAGGTAAACCATATAACTTAGGACATCTACTAGATTTTTCCCGAGGAATTATCCTGGATTGAGTTTCCTCATCGATAGGAGTCTGTTTAATAATCCACCTGGTAGTCTTAATCCGCCTCCGCATGTCTTGGATCTGGCTAGGCACTGTCTCAAAAATACTTACTTTTTGTTTAATGAACAGTTTTACAGGCAACTTGATGGTGCCCCTATGGGATCTTCACTTTCTCCAGCTGTAGCTAATATTTTTATGACGTTCTCTGAGCAAGACGCCCTGAATGATGCTTTTCTCAGGCCTAAAGCTTGGTTTCGTTATGTAGATGACGTCTTTATGATTTGGCAACATGGTGGCACAGAACTTGATAAATTTCTTACGTACCTCAACTCTCGCCACTCCAGGATATTTTTCATTTTGGAACTGGAGAGTGATGGCTGCTTGCCGTTTCTGGACGTCTTGGTTAGGAAGGGTCAGAATGGTTGTGTTCACCATTCGATCTACAGAAAACCGACTCATACCAATAGATATCTTAACGCTGAGTCACATCACCACCCATCTCAGATCCAGGCTGTCGCCGACACGCTCTTCTCTCGGTCTCACAAGTTAACAGACATCGATTCGAGGGACCAAGAACTTATTACTATGAGAGAGGTGCTTAGAAGCAATGGCTATAAGGAATATGCCATTAATAAAGCGTTACACCGCCAAAGTGCCCTTCCTGTTGACGTGGATGAAAAAGAGACTGAGAAAGCTGGTACTGTTTTTCTGCCCTTTATTAAAGGAACTACTGACAGGATTGGCAGACTCTTTAGGAGGCATGGTTTACATTCCGTTTATAAACCTTACCTCACCATCGACAAGGTTTTTGGTAACGCCAAAAAGGCTTGAGGAGCACAAACTGGGCCTTAAAAACAAGTAGAAAACGTCGGCTCTGTACAGGCACCACTGCGATACAGGGCATACCATTGATTTCCAATCTTGCCGACAGATTGCTCAAGTGGAAAACTACAGGACTAGAATTATTCGTGAGGCTATCGAAATAGAGAAGCAAGGGAGTCTTAACAAACGCGATGATACTTTGAATTTGCCCGCAGTTTGGAAGTGTGTCATTGATAGATTTTATCGGCAGAAAGGTGAACAAAGGCAAAGGAATGTGAGTAATTGTTTGGATCAGGTGTGTGTGGATTGACGTCAGTGTGTGTATTGACGTCAATGGGCGTGGCTTCATTCCTCTATATATAGGAGCTGAGCTATCTGCGCTCTTCACTCGCTCTTCTACTGTTGTTGGGTTCACCTCGTCAATGCTGGATGAGATTCTAGCGAAACGTCGGAACTGCGAATTTATGGACTGCAGAATGAACGGATGTACTCCAGATAGTAACATTTCATCATATATATATATATATATATATATATATATATATATATATATATATATATATATATATATATATATATATATATTAAATATGGTGATATGTTTTCTTGTATATATAGTTAATAAATTAAAAATATTTCAAAAACAAGAATACTTTTAATGAATATATTTATTCAAAGATTTTCGCCGATTAAATAGTATCAGCATCTTCAGGAAAAAAATTATCTAATAAAATACTTTTACAAAATTAAATTATATGTACTACAAAGAATCATATGTTTATAAGTATTGCACTTTATTTAAATTTTTCTATAACATCAATGACTTTATAAATAGTTTGGTGTCTTGATCTCACTTGAATTTGTCCATTAATTAATTTGTCTTTAACTTTATGCTTATAAATTTCCAATGTTCCAAATATATTCACTTTTAATCCTTTATTTAATTCTTTTATTAATTTCATATTTTCTATTTCTGGAAACTCATGTCCATTATTAATACAATGCGTAGCTAAATTGGATTTGTATATGTTTGGTTTGATATAAGCGTTTAAATGTTCTTTGTATCTTTCTTTTAATTTCTTTTTTGTTTGTCCTACATATAATTTATTACAAGTTTGACATTTTATATTATATACTCCATTTCTTTCGTGCATATTATTTTGATTTTTGTTATTGTTTATTAAATTTTTAATTTTATTATCGGTTTTATATGTAATTTGTAAATTTGTTTCTTTAAATAATCTTGTAATTTTATTTATTTCATTACCAGTGAATGTAAAAGTTGTCCAAATATTTTCTCTCTTATTAGGTACAAAATTATTTTCGAGTTTCTGTTTTCTTATTATATTATTATTTAATTTATCTATAGTGTTTCTTTTATATCCATTTTCTAAACCAATTTGATATATTATATTTTTCTCTTTTATTTGATCATTTAAGTTCATTGGTATTTTGTGCATTCTATGTAGTAAATTATAAAGCGCTGCCATTTTTTGGTTGTATGGATGGTTTGAATAATTAGGTATTATTTGATTTGTCTGCGTCGGTTTTCTATATATATTATATTCAAATGATTCTTTATTTCTAGTAATTGTAATATCTAAATAATTTAGTTTATTTTTTAATTCAAATTCATGAGTAAATTTTATATTTTCGTGTATATTATTTATACATTTTAATATTTTGTCAATATTTGAAACATTATTATTTGATATGTATAATCCATCATCTACATATCTAAACCAGTGTCCATTTTGATCATATGTTTTAATAATCTTATCTATATCAATGTCTATATTTTGTAAAAATATTTCCGATAATATGCTGGACATTGGAGAGCCCATTGTTAATCCATCCTTTTGTTTATACATTTTATTATTATATAAAAAATAATTTTGATTTAATATGATTTTTAATGTATTTATTATTTCTTGTGTTAATGTGTTATCTTTTTCAAATGTATCTATATTATTTTTTATTATTTCAAGTGTTTTCATTATAGGAATGTTATTATACATGTTAGTAACATCAAATGATATTAATTTTGTATTATTATCAATTTTAATATCTTTTAATTTTTCAATAAGCTCAATCGAGTTTTTTATATTATGAGTATTATTTAATTTTACCTTATCTTTAAGTAATAAAGCCAAATATTCTGAAATTTTATAAGAAGGAGCAGTTGTATAATTAACTAATGGCCTAATTGGTTTATCTTCTTTGTGCAACTTAATTAGTCCATTTAATTTTGGAATTTTAGGATTCTCATTTATGTAATTATTAGTATATTTTTGATTAAATAATTTAGACGATGTTTTTATTATATTTTTTATTTCATTTTGATATTTGTCTGTGGGATCTTTATTTATTTCTGTATATTGGTTTTTAGATATATAATTTTCAGTTTTATTTATATGTTCTTGTTTATCAATAATAACTACAGCATTACCTTTATCAACTTTTGTCAAAATAAGATCATTAGTTTGTAATTTTTGTTTAATTTGATGAATTTGCGAGTATTGCTTTATTTGTGTATGATTAGTTTTGTTATTTTTAATTAACTTTATTATTTCATGTGATGTGTTTATTCGCATGTTTTCTTGTTCCTCTACTTTTAATTTATTGATCGCCAATTCAGTATCTATTATTATTGTATCAATATTTCTTTTTATATCTTTTTTAAGGTTGACTTTATTATTATTTTCTAAAATTTTTATTTCATTTTGGCTGAATTTAGTATTTGTTAAATTAACATAATTGGGGTGAAACTTATGATGTTGTATGATTACTTCATTATTTTTATCTTTGTTCATTTTTAATATATCTAGTTTTTTGGTTAGAGTGTTCATTTTTCTTTGTCTATATTTAAACAAAAAGATATTAATTTTATTAAATTTTTCTACCCATTTTGTTTTATCCATAAAAAATGCTAGTTTTAAATGTAATTTATAAATTTCAAAAGTTATTTCATTTTGTTTCTTATATAAAAATTTGATTTCATTTCTAACCCACAGAATTTCTGCTTGTTTACATGTTTTTTGTGCTACATTACTTTTATTTTTAATATTAATTCGTGCATATTTAGGAACAATATTATTAATAATACATTGTTTTTTAAAAAATATATTACAATTAGTTTTCATTAATTGAATTTTACGTTTCTGATATAAATTTAAATCTTTTGTTAAAGATGGATTACTAATAGAACTAACCTCTGTAGAGCACATATTCACAACACCAATAGCCTAGTAAGGCAATATAATATATTAAATATGGTGATATATTTTCTTGTATATATAGTTAATAAATTAAAAATATTTCAAAAACAAGAATACTTTTAATGAATATATTTATTATATAATAATAAAATTTATAAACAAAAGGGTGGATTAACAATGGGCTCTCCAATGTCCAGCATATTATCAGAAATATTTTTACAAAATATAGACATTGATATAGATAAGATTATTAAAACATATGATCAAAATGGACACTGGTTTAGATATGTAGATGATGGATTATACATATCAAATAATAATGGTTCTAATATTGACAAAATATTAAAATGTATAAATAATATACACGAAAATATAAAATTTACTCATGAATTTGAATTAAAAAATAAACTAAATTATTTAGATATTACAATTACTAGAAATAAAGAATCATTTGAACATAATATATATAGAAAACCAACGCAGACAAATCAAATAATACCTAATTATTCAAACCATCCCTACAACCAAAAAATCGTAGCCCTTTATAATTTACTACATATAATGCACAAAATACCAATGAACTTAAATGATCAAATAAAAGAGAAAAATATAATATATCAAATTGGTTTAGAAAATGGATATAAAAGAAAAACTATAGATAAATTAAATAATAATATAATAAGAAAACAGAAACTCGAAAATAATTTTGTACCTAATAAGGGAGAAAATATTTGGACGACTTTTACATTCACTGGTAACGAAATAAATAAAATTACAAGATTATTTAAAGAAACAAATTTACAAATTACATATAAAACCGATAATAAAATTAAAAATTTAATAAACAATAACAAAAATCAAAATAATATGCACAAAAGAAATGGAGTATATAATATAAAATGTCAAACTTGTAATAAATTATATGTAGGACAAACAAAAAAGAAATTAAAAGAAAGATACGAAGAACATTTAAACGCTTATATCAAACCAAACATATACAAATCCAATTTAGCTACGCATTGTATTAATAATGGACATGAGTTTCCGGAAATAGAAAATATGAAATTAATAAAAGAATTAAATAAAGGATTAAAAATGAATATATTTGAAACAATGGAAATTTATAAGCATAAAGTTAAAGACAAATTAATTGATGAACAAATTCAAGTGAGATCAAGGCACCAAACTATTTATAAAGTCATTGATGTTATAGAAAAATTTACATAAAGTGCAATACTTATAAACATATGATTCTTTGTAGTACATATGATTTAATTTTGTAAAAGTATTTTATTAGATAATTTTTTTCCTGAAGATGCTGATACTATTTAATCGGCGAAAAGCTTTGAATAAATATATTCATTAAAAGTATTCTTGTTTTTGAAATATTTTTAATTTATTAAATATATATATATATATATATATATAGATTTTTTGGACTAGGAGACTGACAGACTTATCTTGGTAAGAGTCCACTCTGTAGTCATGAAATAGAAACACATAAAAGCACTTAACCAATGATATATTTCAACCACACAGCGGTCTTTGACAATCAAAGAGAAAACAAAAAGAAATGTGAGAATGAAAAAAAAGAAAAAAAAAAATATATATATATATATATATATATATATATATATATATATATATATATATATATATATTTATAGGTTAGTTTTTGTTGGTAAAGATTATTTAGATTTTTTGGACTAGGAGACTGACAGACTTACCTTGGTAATAGTCCACTCTGTAGTCTTTAAATAGAAACACATAAAAGCGCTTAACCAATGATATATTTCAACCACACAGAGGTGTTTGTCAATCAAAGAGAAAACACAAAAAGAAATATGAGAGAATGAAATAAAATAAATATAAGTTGTAATCATAGATTGTGTAGAAATCAGATGTCACAGATGCACAGATTAAAGATATATGTATTGTTTCCATGAGCATATGAGTGATTATAGTTTATATAAGTCTGTCAGGGGAAAAGAGATTGGAGACGTCTGATGAGGCTATTAGGAAAAAAAGAGAATGGATTTATCTGATGTTGAGGTTGGGGGATTCTCTGGACTTGGTATACCACTGGTATGATAGTTCCCATCTTCTCAGTTCTGAGGGATTGCAATCAGGGAGGAGTGATTTAATTATTTTTGTGGTATAGCAGTCATCAAAAGTTGTGATGTTGTGACTCGCAGCATGTTGAGCTGTTGGCCTATCCATATTCATAATGTTAAAATTATATTATATATATATATATAATATGTTTTCTTGTATAATAATTTTAAAAAACAGGTTATTCAAATACAGGAGTTATTTGTTTAATTTTATTCAAACATGTTGATGAGGGTAATGTTTATCAGAAAAAATCTTTCAATAAGTATTAATAAATAATTATTATATTTGGATAACCTCAGTTGTTTTTTTACACATACACAAACACAAAATACTCAAAACAAAATACACAATACAAAACACACACACAGTACACAACAAAAACACACCACATACACACAACACACAACAAAAACACACATACACACACAACAATTAACACACACACATCTGTATCACATACATATACACACATACACACAACAAAAAACACACATACATACACATACACCCACACCATACACACACACTCACACACTCTCACGCTCACAAATTTCATACAATATTAAATTATTACATACTTATTTTATTTGGTAACAAGAAAATAATCAGTTAGATTGATTTGGTAAATAAAAATATAATCACTTTGTTAAGGATTATTTTGAATAATAAAAACCTTTAGGACGTAATCTGTCTATAAAATAATATGATAGTAAAAAAGCATAATAGAGAACAAAAACAGCTAAATGAAATGTTGATAATGTTTATCATTAAGGGATTTAATTTACCACAAAATATAAAAAATGCAATGTTTGAAGTAATACATCAAACTTGACCACCAAACAGCATTTGATTTATACATCTATTTTCATATGCCTGCTGGGTGACTAAAAATGTATGAAAATTATAAATTTTAAATGAATTAAAACATGTAATGTTTTGTACAAATTTTATTATTGTCATTTTGAACATGAAAATAATACAAATAATTCTAAAGTAACATAATAATAATATCAGAAATTTTAAAAGGATTTATGAAAAGATAGGAAGGTAACTACTGTATTTTATATGTGCATTATTGTATCAATGACACTCTCGATCTTTGAGCCACTAAGTCAGAACTGACTATTAGGTTTAACGTTTTTACTTTAAATTCCTTCTATTAATGTTAATGAAGTTTATCTTATATTATTTATAAACAAATTTTTACTAACTGGATACTTTTTAGATTTATTTTATTAAAGCTTAGTAGTAATGTGCTATATAAATAACATCATGTGGCAATTCCTCAGTGATTAATGCTTGAAGGTTATGTTTATATGTCATTATTTAACACAAGTTTTAACTATTATTGGTCCTTTCCGACATTTAAATTTACTTCATTCTCTTTAATAAAGTGAATTACTAATTAACATATGTTAAATAGGGGTAAAAATCAAAGGTAATGGAAAAAACAATAATTTTTCTACTAAAAACAATTGGAACATTTGTTAATATGTTACTCTTGCTTATAGTAGTATTTTTTTTTTAAATTTTGAGGAATCCTGTTTCGGGAGATGTGTGTCATTGTTAACTCAGGCTGTAACTGTCAGTGAGACACATGTCCCAAAATACCCATCTTCAATAATCAAAAAAGTAACTGCTACTATAGGCAAGTGTAACATACTAACACATGTTCAAGTGTTTTTAGTAGCTTAAGTGTAGATGGAATCGAATAATATTAAGCCTTTATTATGATTTATTTAAAAAATTAAATCTTACATTAATATACAATACACATAACACTGAATAAAGTATATGTTTCTTTATAAAATAGCATTATTTTACACTGCAATAAAATATAGTTATTTCATTGTACTTGCAACATACCTACAAAGCGTCTGGTTATGATAGTCTAGGTAATTAAAAAATAATAAGTCTGTTAACAGTAACATTGAACTCAACAAACCGTCACAAACTCAACAAACATGCCACAACAATTTATTAATTTAAACACAATTCTTAATAAGCTCAAAATTTCATAATTAATCCATACACTATATTATTATGAAGCTTTAATAAAATATAACTACAATGTATCCAGTTAGGATAAATTTGAGATAAAAAAACTCAAAATTAGGTTTCAGTACAATTTCATTGTAGGAAAATTTTTTATTTCTCTTTTGTTTTTAAAATTTAAAAATAAAAGGATTGTAATTGTTATAAAATTAGTTAAACAACTTGTTAGATGGAAGTTATTAAAAGTAAAAGAAAGTCTCAGGTAGATATGCTTCTTCATTTTACTTTTTAAATTTTACTCTCTTTTATTATTAAACATATAGTTATTAATTTAATTTGTAAAATAAAAGGTTGTGGAGAACCACCAATGTTGGAAAATGGTGAAGTAAAGATTGAAAACTACAAAACAAAAGACACTTTTGATGAAGGAGTTACAGCCATATATAAATGTATACGGGGCTTCCAACTAGATCCACCTGGTTCAAAATATAGAGTTTGTCAAGGTGGAAAATGGAATGGTAGTGAAGTTAATTGTCGTAAGTACAATTTGTGCTTGATATTTAATGGAATTACCTTCATATTTCTATCTTATATTATATCAATGCCTTGACTGTGTTTTTAATTTCATGTTAAAACCGTAGAATTCATTTATCTGGGTGAATAATCTAGTTATCAAGATAAATGGACCAATAACTCAATTTAGTTGTGGTTATGTTGTTTAGTAAACATAATAATATCAAACATTTACAAATATAATATTATTATTATTTTACAATATAGTAAAAATAACACACAACTCAATTTAAATTACTAAATTTTGTTATGATATTTTAACAATGCTATTATGATATTTTGGACAGTGAAGCAGAAATTATTACTGATTTTACAGAAGTGGAAAAGATGTGGGCAAGCTATATAAAACACTTTTTTGGTACATTAGACCAGTGTTTTCTATACTTGCCAATTAGAATGGAGAAAAAATAACCATACATGAGGTAAAACATGCAGTAAAAGAAGATAGGCCTCTGGTTCAGACAATGTTTAGATGGAATTTTTAAAGCTGTTGTTTGATAACAATGGCTGACTACAATGTTTAGCAGCATATATACAGCGGTATACAAACCAACATTCAAACCTGTGTGGATAGGAACTATCAGGAGATGATGATACTGTGTTAGGAAGCTATGAACATATAGTAAATAAATACAGTTCAGAATATAAAATGTTTACCTGTAAATGTCTAAATCCCACATGTACTTGACGGGAACAGGACAGATACATTCCCATAACCGCTCTATCCATTTTAGAGCTGTGCCAAGGAAAACCAATGCCTCATTACTTGTTATAGTCTGATGTCCTCTTCTTCCATTACTTTCAGTAATATCTTCATCAATTAACAGTTAAATAGAAAGAAATCCTCATTTTGTAATAAACCTCAGTCCAATTGGAAATTCAATCATTTTTCAAAGCTGTTTATGTCCCATTTACTGTTACTTGAAACTTTTTAGTTTAATTTTATATCAGTAAAATATAAGTGCAAAGTAAAAACTGGCTTTTAATAGTATGTAGTTATAAGTAAACTAAAAATATCCAATATATTTATAATTTTGAATTCATTATCACTAATCTAATTTTATACTGTGATATGATCCTGTTTATTTTTAGTAGACTTACATTTTTGTTATTTTACAAGTTCCTATTCTTTTAATTGTCATCTATCATCCATTGAATGCGACAAATTAGCAACTTTATTCTGATGTAAAAATATATTTATTTTAAAAAACACAAGTGAATAATGTTTTTTTAAAGATATGTTTAAATAATAGAATATTTATTATCATATTAAGAAAATAAACTCGTAAAGATAAATGGTTTTCTAGATATCAGAAATGAACTATTAGTTTTACTACATGGACAATTATTTTACCAATAATTGTTAGTTATAGTCAGTCAGTCACTTAGAGGAGGACTGACTTTGGTGCCCCTTGTGGTTTTGCGCAACTGTCTTACGATACTGGTTACAGACAAAGTTATGGGAACAGAACTTTTGGACTGGGATGCAATATAGAAGGACAATAATGTTGTTGAAACAGCTATAAGGTTTTTATTCTAGGGTGCTGATTTGACTTATCACACAAAGGGAAGGCTGGCCTATTGACTAATTTTTTTTGTGTACTAATTTACAATTGTGAAAAGTACAAAAGTGTAAGTAGTAAATATATGTATTAAATCTGTGCATATTTATAAGCATGTTAATACATATTGTGAACAAAGTATGCCCAATCGTTTAAAACTAACAAAAGTGTAGAGACATTTATTTTTAATGCAACTTATTAACTAAAAAAATTATATTACAGAAGAAAAGAGTCTAATTTGTATGTGTGAGATAGGAAGAGATGAGAAAAAGTAATGGCAAAGTTGAGGAAGTACTGTAGGATCGGGTCTGAAGGATTGGTGGTAGTCCAGTCGAGTTAATGAGACTCTGGATATGAATGTAGGTTGAGCATACACCTCTACAGAAAAGTTGCTTGATTTAATCATCTTTAATTCATTGATTAAACTATAATTAAAAAGTACTTAACTAAGTGAATACTTAATGGTTTACTAGCTGACTCGTTTCAAAACATTTGTTCCTATTACGAAGCTAACCCTCTACTGTTGGCATCGTGTTAGGTACAAAGGCTGTAATGGGATGGATTTATGACTGTGGAAAGGGTGGGGTATTTTGGTAATGGAAAAAGCTGTTGCTTCAAAATGTGTGTGATCATATAATATGTTTTCTTTATCTGTTGTGTAGTGTTTGTATATCTTGTATTTTTCTAAACAATACTCGAGTAGAGGGTTAGGTTCGTAAAAGGAACAAATGTTTTGAAATGCGTCATGAAGTAAGCCTTTATGTTTGCACTTAGTGAGTACTTTTTAATTATAGTCTACAGAAAAGTTTAACAAAGAGGAAGGATATGAATTCTGCAAAGGTGAGGACTTTAAAGGATTAAACCTTTGAGCACTAACAATACACCAATCATTTTTGTTGTATTATAAGCCACCGATAGTAACAATATCACTGTTGCATTTTTATATTTATCATGAACCGTTATGAATAGATATGTTGCAATCCACTTATTTTTATTAGTCAACTACCCAGCCATCCCTTGACGATTTTTAGAAGCAAATTGTTGCGCAAAAAAGAAAAGAAATGCCATAAATATGCAGGGTTGAGATGTCAGTTTTGAATGCTGTTTTAGTATTTGCATACCATACTAAAAAAACTTTCAAGCTAGTAAAAACTTATGTTTTTTTTTATAATGTGGACTTATAAAACTGAATGACTATAGGTTAAAAATAAAACTACTATAATCTTTGTGTAGAGAGTTTCTCTCTGTTTTTCCTATTGGTTACTACAAAAATCAGTTTGTTTCATATAAAAAAGTGGTTAATGACATTTTTCCCACAAAATGTCATAATTTCTTAACTCAGACACTATAAAGTGTCAATATAATGATAAAAAAGTTATTTATCAAATTTAAAAATACCTCACTTTTTGGGTAGTTGGATGTTTTGAAAGTTATTGGTAGAAAGGGTTAACGGCTAGTAGAGTTGGAAACAAAAAAAAGTTATTTGAATTTTGCCTGCAGCGATTTTAACTGGAAGGATTCAAGGTATTTTTGGATGTTGAAATCCAGATTGACAACCAGACAAGGTCGATGTAAATAATGACAGGTCAAAGAAAAGTAAGATACTTTATTTTCAGAGGCTAGAAAGTAGTGAGCTAGAAGCTAAAAACAGTGAGGAGAGCTTAGCACAAATAGCTCTGAAATTCTTTTGACGGAGGATGCTTGTTTGAAGAAGGAAACACGCTTGTCAAGGATGACGCCGAAGTTTTAGTAATAGAGAAGTTTTTTTAAAATGAATACTTTTGAATTTTTTTAAAATAATACTTTCATGTATAACTGAAAGAAAAATCAGTGCATTGTTTATGGTGTTACAAATAAAATACCTCTATAAGTAGACAAATTAATGTTAAACGCAATATCTGATTCCTTTACCAACAATTTGCTTTTGTTGAATCTGGCTCTCCAGATTCTCAACACCCAACTTACAGTTTGTTTTGCCTAACCTCTGTAAACTTGTTTATATCAATACTTTTACAAAGTGAGATAATTTTGTTACTCTCAGGTTTTACAGGATGCAGTAGTCCTCCACTTTTGACTAATGGCTATTTTAATAGTGAATCCTCTGGTATGTTTGGTCCACACTATGTAACAGATGAAAGAGTACATTATACATGTAACAGAGGTTATAAATTAGAAGGTCCATCCTTAATTCAATGTCAAGCATCAGGTGCTTGGTCTCCTGATTTACTGCCACAGTGTATACGATACCCTCCAGGTAATTTAATATAAAGACAAAATACACTTACTTTCAAAATTTTGAAATAGTTTTATTAATATATGAGATATTTTTTTATCTTATGCACAAACTTGTGTAAATTTTACTGGGTTGCTAAGAGTCAGATAGATTAGATTTCTGGCTTTGCTATGAGAAAAAAATATGAACATAATTGAGAAATAAAATGATATCCATAATGTGCTATTCCTGGCTAACTATGAAAAACTTAACATTTGACATTTCAATGTAATTTTGTTATATTCATTCTAGTTTGGTGATAGATTATAGGATGCAATCCTGTCAACATTGGCTTCATCCATTGTGAAATAAAACTTTTAACACTTTGAGGACCATAACCTATAACTATGATTTTTGCCACAGAAAATTTTCACCAATTTAAAAAGTGTACTTTTATCTAAACAAAATATATATATATATATATATATATATATATATATATATATATATATATATATATAGATAGATAGATAGATAGATAGATAGATAGATAGATAGATAGATAGATTTTTTGGACTAGGAGACTGACAGACTTACCTTGGTAAGAGTCCACTCTGTAGTCTTGAAATAGAAACACATAAAAGCACTTAAACAATGATATATTTCAACCACACAGTGGTCTTTGTCAATCGAAGAGAAAACACAAAAAGAATTATGAGAGAATGAAATAAAATAATTGTAATCATTACAATTATTTTATTTCATTCTCTCATATTTCTTTTTGTGTTTTCTCTTCGATTGACAAAGACCACTGTGTGGTTGAAATATATCATTGTTTAAGTGCTTTTATGTGTTTCTATTTCAAGACTACAGAGTGGACTCTTACCAAGGTAAGTCTGTCAGTCTCCTAGTCCAAAAAATCTAAATAATCTTTACCAACCAAAACTATATATATATATATATATATATATATATATATATATATATATATATATATATATATATATATATATATATAGTTATATATATATATATATATATATATATATATATATATATATATATGTTCGAGTCAGCGCTCGAAGTTTCAATTTGCTTTGACCTACCTAACAGCTGTACCGTGACGTATTGGTCACGTGATCTCTGACCCGCTAATCGATATCCGAAAACTATTGATTTTCTTGGATGATCTCTATGCACCCCCACTCCCTTCTTATTTTCTGAGCTACTTTCCGCTTCAACACAAAAAAGAATCGTTCTGACCCTCGAATAGTGCAGTCCTACGTTAAACCTCGTAGCCTATTCCGCATGGCTTTTGTTTCAGACAATTTAAAGTACCGCTTTCGTTCGTTAATTGTGCTTAAGGTGCGGACCGCGTTAATGAACTTTTAATGAACATTTTAACTGTATATTTTCGCCGTGTTAGTAAAAGTGTCGCCCGATTTCGCCGGTTGCGCAATCTTAGTGCGTGTACTCGCGGCAATAAACTAAGTGCTTTGTAAGCTTAACTTTTACGTTTACTCATAATTTCAATTGAGTTTTTTAGTTGCGTGATCGCCTTCAAGAATTCTACGCTGCCCAAGACGACCACAGTACTGTGGAGACTTCACCTCGATTCCAACGTTGCATCACTTCTTACCTAGGGTAAGTGCGTAGTTAAGGAATATGAACAATTTATAATTTATTTGTATTAAATTCAGTGTCGTTGCGTTTTTATTGTTAAATGACTCGGTTTTGCTCAGAACTGTGCTTAAACTTGCTATGTTAAATATTAACGTAAATTACGCAATCCAGAGTAACCTTGTTAACAATAGGGTTTACCGCACCTCGTGGTTTTAATTCTAACCCTTTTAATCTGCGGATTAAACATTGGTCCCCACTGGGCCGGATTATTTGAATTATTTCAGTGACCTAGGGTTTTTCTTTAAATTTCACGATAATCGTATTAGTGACCACGTGGTTCCTTTGTAACCAAATTAAACATTTGTTGAGTTATTTCAGCGATAAAAATTTATAAATTTTTAAAGCTGTGACTAACGTAAGCATGTGCTTACCGCGACGTGGAGAAATGTGCGTCACATCGATACAGGAAAATGGTAACGATAATTACCGGTGCCACATTGCGCAATAAGCCACGTGGCTCATAGTTGCACGATTACGAGCAAGGAAGTGTTTATGCTTGCTACGACTTACAAATTTTATACAGTCCACTTTATTATCGCGTTTGAACTTATAGTGAGGTTTTTAATTTCAATTGTTTGTGGTTTTTTGAAATTTATTAAAATGGAAATTAATACGGAGTATTATTTGTCTAAATTGAGAGATATTGTAGGCGAGCTGGAACAAGTGAAAAATGTGCTTAACGATAAAGAAATACCAGAAGGCCTCGCACGGGAAATTCGTCGAATTCAATCCAATTTTATTGAAACTTATGATATATTAGAGAAAACGTTCGCCAGTCAAGTTGCCGATCTTGCTGAAAACGCATTTAAAATTAAAAAGCAATTTCAAGATATGTATTTGCCAATGTTGGCTAAATATCCGAACATTATTAAGACCGAGGTGAAGTTAACCTCGCAGGTCAACCCCGGCACAAGTTCGCCTCACTTACCTAACCTTACAATGCCTAGCTTTTCAGGCAATAGTAATGAATGGATTGACTTTATAACAATGTTTGACTCAATGGTGCATTGCAATAGCAATATTAATGCCATACAGAAATTTCAGTATTTGAAGTCAGCGCTTAAAGGAGACGCTTTAGCCATCGTTACGGGACTTACAATATCTGAGCATAATTATGATATCGCATATCAAGCCTTACGCAATCGTTATGCTAACCCTCGCCGTTTAGCCGATCATTATTTTCAAATCATTAAAGACTTTAAGCCTATTAAGAACGCGTCTCAGAGTGAACTTAACCGATTTTTAACCGCACATTCAAATGCTGTGTGCGCACTAAAGGCTGTCCAGTTAGACGATTTAGCGGACTTCTTACTTTTTCAAATGTCTGTTGGTAACTTAGATGCACAGACTCGACTTAACTTTGAAACCAGATTGGGAACAAATCAAATGCCCACGTACAGACTTTTAAATGATTTCGTCACTGAGCAGGCTAGAGCAATGGAGTTGCTCAATCAACCCTCTGCCGCGACTGCAGTTAACTCAAGATTAGGTCAGCAACCTCGAGTGATGGTCTCTGCGTTGAATGACTCAAATAACAGCGGTGCCCCTAATTTAAATATTGACCATGTCAAAGCTAACCTCGAAGCTGAACATAGTCCAACGGTCCAGCCGTCGACGTCTTATGTTAGTACGGCTACGTCTCATATGCTACCACGCACTTATGCGCCCAGACCTATGATGCAAAGCCCCATACGGCCGTCTGCAGGAGGGAGACAAGGAAATGTGCCGCCAATTATGAACGCGCCTAGGCTTTCAGTTTTCCGACATCGGTTGCCACCGCTTCACATGGCTCAAGCCAACATATCAACCACTCATACTGGGATGTGTTATTATTGCGGCTCAAACCATAATGTTTTTAATTGCCCGTCGTTTCTGGAATTAACTGTGTCCGAACGTAAAAGTGCCATTGTAAAATTACGACGTTGTTTTAACTGTCTTGGATCACACTTTCAGTCCAAATGTAAATCTATGAAACAGTGTAAACATTGTGGAGAGTCACACCACACATTGTTACACGACAACTCTCCTGCACAACAATGACTAGTTTCACCGCGACACCCTCGTTCAACAGCCAGACCCGACCTCGCTACTCAATCGCTACCGCATGCTCTTTCTTGTAATATTGAAGCTTCTCTCGCCCTGTTAGGCACCGCGCAGGTCATCATTCAGGACCAATTTGGCCGACCGCTTCCATTTAGAGCACTTATAGATCCAGGCAGTCAAATCTCTGTCATAACTAAGCATGCGAGCACTCTGTTGAATTTACCCGCTCGGAAATCAAATCTTTCTTTGATTGGTGTCGCAGCCAAGACAACCCGCATTCATGAGTACGTCACTTTGCTTATTTTCTCGAGACATGACCCAGGTGTCATGCTCACCGCAGAAGCCGCTGTGCTTCCCCGCATTACTGACCCGCTTCCATCTACCGCTTTGGCGTCTTGCATACGCGCTCAATATCAGCACTTACCGCTGGCTGACCCTCAGTTCGACACCCCTTCCGGTGTTGACATCATTCTAGGTGCTGACATTTTTACACAGATACTTGTGAACGGACCTTGCAATATTATCCACGGACAACCCTCGGCACTCAACACCAGGTTAGGTTGGGTCATCATGGGTTCCATACCTTATAGCATGCCTCAGCAGCCACGTGTATTCATCACTACTCTGAAGTCAATCGATGACAACATTAGACGCTTTTGGGAAGTTGAGGAAGTCGCACCAGCAAATCACCTCAGCCCTGAAGATCAACTGTGTGAGGAACTGTTCGCAACCACTACTGATCGTGACGCAACGGGAAGATACATCGTAGCACTTCCATTTAAGCCGGAAGCTATCTCGCTTAAGTCTAACCGTAACACTGTTCTTGCGAGTTATCATGCGTTAGAAAGACGTTTAAGCCGCCAGCCTGAGGTAGCCATACAATATCATCAGTTTATGGCCGAGTATATCGCTCTAGGGCACATGTACCCTGCCCTCAAGGCTTCTGACTATCTTATTCCGCACCATTGCGTATTTAAGACCACCAGCTCTACTACTAAGCTTAGAGTGGTATTCAACGCGTCGTCACCCGATTGCCACGCAAACACTCTGAATCAGCAAATGTTATCCGGTCCTAAACTGCAAAGGGACTTGGCTAATTTAATCATATCTTTCCGTTTATATATCTACGCTGTCTGCACCGACATCAAGATGATGTACCGTCAAATTTTGGTCCGACCTGAGGATTGTTCTTACCAACACATACTTTACCGTGCTTCACCTCAATCTCCGTTAACTGAGTATGAACTTGCTACGGTCACCTATGGCCTAACCCCTTCCGCTTACTTAGCTTTGCGAACGCTTGAACAACTAGTAAAGGATGAAGGAACCCGCTATCCTACAGCCTCCGAAGTAATCCTTCATCAGACCTACGTAGATGACGTCGTCGCTGGAGCCGACACGCCCGAGGCCGCTAAGACGCTAATACAAGAACTTATTGACATTTTCGCTCGCGCCGGCCTGGAACTCAGAAAATGGTCGTCGAATGAACCCTCGCTACTCGCAACGCTACCTTCCTCTCACTTGGAAAATCCGCTGTTGTTTCAGGACGAATCCGCTGCCATCAAAATATTGGGCTTGCAATGGAACCCCTCGTCAGACTCGTTCTCGTATCAAACTCAAACTTTCACGCTGGTGCCTACCAAACGCACCATCTTATCCTACGTCGCTCGCACCTTTGACCCGCTTGGCTTCTTAACGCCTATTACCTTTTGGATTAAGTCTTTTCTTAAACGCTTGTGGTTGGAGAAACTGGACTGGGACCAGCCTCTGCCAACCCCTCTACTCGATCAATGGGACAGCTTCCTTGTCCATTTCGCTTGTTTGTCCGATATTCAAATTCCTCGCCATGTAGGCACGCGATCAGCCAGTCATCGCATCGTTGGGTTTTGTGATGGTTCCGAAGCAGGCTATGCTGCGTCTATCTATTTGAGATCTGAGCTTAACGGGTCCGTCAACGTCAGCCTGTTGAAAGCTAAAAGTAAGGTAGCCCCTGTTAAATTACTTACCATACCTCGTTTGGAACTTTGCGGCGCAGTACTGCTGGCTAAGTTATACAAATCAATTCAACCAGCTCTTGATTTCATTCCAATCGCTAACACTCTCTTCTTTACTGATTCTGAGATAGTACTTCATTGGGTTCAGACCCCGCCTCATCAATTGAAAACTTTCGTAGCTAACCGCATCACTGAGATTGTGTCAATCACCTCCATGGATCTTTGGTTTCATGTCTCGACTCTTGATAACCCCGCAGACGTCGCGTCTCGCGGTTGTTTGCCTGATCAACTTGCTACACACCCGCTCTGGTGGCATGGACCTCCTTGGTTAATACATTGTCCTACCACTTGGAATCTGTCTAGGCCTAAAGGCACTAACCCGGATCAGACGGAAACAAAGGTTGAGGCTAAGGTTAATTGTACCGCTGTGCAAGAGCCCAACCGTCTTATGGAAATCATTGAACAGCATTCGAGCTTAACTACTCTTCATCATGTCTTCGCGTACGTATTACGATTCATCGACCACTGTCGCAACAAGAGCCTGGCGATCGGCCATCATCACAACACACGCTATAAGGCCAAAGCAGCCTCAGTTAAACCTACGTTACGACCGCTGTCAGTACAGGAGTTGGATAACGCAAAAGCTGTATGCGTTAAGCTGGTACAAACCTCTGTCTTCAGTGAAGCTTTGCAAAAGCTTCAAACTGGTAAACGCGTCAACGACCATTTACGCAACCTAACACCATTCATCGACGCCCATGGTCTACTCAGGGTGGGCGGTAGACTTGATCATTCGTCTCTTAGTTACGATTCTAAACACCCGCTTCTGTTACCAAAGCGCCATCATTACGTTGACCTCATCTGTGACCATTATCACAAGCTGGCCTTGCATGCTGGACCGCGTACCACTCAAGCCTTGATCAACAGTGAATTTTGGGTCATAGCTCTGCGATCATTACTTCGCCAACGCATCCATGCGTGCATTCGATGTTTCCGCATGCAAACTAAACCACGCCAGCCCATGATGGCACCTTTGCCCTCATCAAGAGTTACGCCGTCTCCACCTTTCTATAGAGTCGGAGTAGATTTCGCTGGACCTTTTGACACAAAGGCCAACCATTTGCGCACCTCCAAGCTATTGAAAGCTTACCTCTGCTTATTTGTATGTATGACTACTAAAGCAGTTCATTTGGAATTGGTGACCGACTTATCTACTGATGCCTTCCTCGCCGCATTACACCGCTTCACCGCTAGACGAGGTTTACCTTCAGAAATTTATTCCGATAACGGCACGAATTTTACTGGCGCTGCTAACCGACTTAACGATGTCTACAAGTTTCTGGACCGCTCTAGCTCACTTATTGAACGCAAGCTAGTTGACCAACGCATCAGTTGGCATTTCAACCCTCCAGCTGCCCCTCATTTTGGAGGACTTTGGGAAGCCGCTGTCAAATCCGCTAAGTTGTTATTGCGACGCACTGTAGGCAACACCACTCTCACCGCTGAAGAGCTATCTACTCTGTTCATCCGGATAGAAGCCATTTTGAACAGTCGTCCTATTTTCGAAGTTTCGCCAGACCCCAGTGAAGGAGCGTCCTTTCTCACTCCTGGACACTTTCTGATTGGCCGTCCACTACTGTCACTTCCCGAAGAATGTTATACTGAGCCTCCGCTTAAATCTCGATGGTCTATGCTCCAACAAATGTCCAACCGCTTTTGGAAAATTTGGTCCACTCAGTATCTACACACTCAGATTCAACGACACAAGTGGAATAAGGACTCGACGCCACTTAAGGAAAATCAACTCGTCTTCATAACTGGAGAACACTCAAGCCCCCTTCATTGGCCTATGGGAAGGATCATCAGTCTGCATCCTGGAAAAGACCACGTCTCTAGAGTAGCTACGATCCAGACCGCTCACGGACAGCTGAGACGACCAGTCAACAAGCTCGTCGGCTTTCCGCATCATCCTTAGTTTTCACCGCTTTTATACAGCCTCTTTCTTCGGCGCTCTTGCCCCTGTTGTTTCTTTTGGTTGTCTTCGTTTTCCCTACCACTTTCTTCTTCGGCACCCTCGGGTCCCGGTGCTTTATGGTTCTTCGCCCCCCACCCACCTGGCGGATTAAAAACATTCGTTTTGGTGGGCGGTATGTTCGAGTCAGCGCTCGAAGTTTCAATTTGCTTTGACCTACCTAACAGCTGTACCGTGACGTATTGGTCACGTGATCTCTGACCCGCTAATCGATATCCGAAAACTATTGATTTTCTTGGATGATCTCTATGCACCCCCACTCCCTTCTTATTTTCTGAGCTACTTTCCGCTTCAACACAAAAAAGAATCGTTCTGACCCTCGAATAGTGCAGTCCTACGTTAAACCTCGTAGCCTATTCCGCATGGCTTTTGTTTCAGACAATTTAAAGTACCGCTTTCGTTCGTTAATTGTGCTTAAGGTGCGGACCGCGTTAATGAACTTTTAATGAACATTTTAACTGTATATTTTCGCCGTGTTAGTAAAAGTGTCGCCCGATTTCGCCGGTTGCGCAATCTTAGTGCGTGTACTCGCGGCAATAAACTAAGTGCTTTGTAAGCTTAACTTTTACGTTTACTCATAATTTCAATTGAGTTTTTTAGTTGCGTGATCGCCTTCAAGAATTCTACGCTGCCTAAGACGACCACAGTACTGTGGAGACTTCACCTCGATTCCAACGTTGCATCACTTCTTACCTAGGGTAAGTGCGTAGTTAAGGAATATGAACAATTTATAATTTATTTGTATTAAATTCAGTGTCGTTGCGTTTTTATTGTTAAATGACTCGGTTTTGCTCAGAACTGTGCTTAAACTTGCTATGTTAAATATTAACGTAAATTACGCAATCCAGAGTAACCTTGTTAACAATAGGGTTTACCGCACCTCGTGGTTTTAATTCTAACCTTTTTAATCTGCGGATTAAACAATATATATATATTAATACATTCTTGATATTTTATGTTATCCATTGTTTTTCCATTGCACTAACTTTATGAAGTTAATATATTACTATTGTAAGTAATTTTATCCACCATTAAGTGCAATTGTTTACCTTGGTAGGTGTTAAATTCTTGATATTTTATGTTATCCATTGTTTTTCCGTTGCACTGACTTTATGAAGATAATATATTACTATTGTAAGTAATTTTATCCACCATTAAGTGCAATATATTAAGTAATATATTAACTTCATGTTAATACATATGTACGTTATATACATATAATATAATCTTGATATTTTATGTTGTCCATTGTTTTTCCGTTGCACTGACTTTATGAAGTTAATGGTGGATAAAATTACTTACAATAGTAATATATTAATATTACTATTGTAAGTAATTTTATCCACCATTAAGTGCAATGATTTTACCTTGTGTGATGAGGCACCTTTCGGTCATTTGACAATTGTCGAATCACTGATTACTTTTTCTCAATTTTTCTGGTGTGGATGTTCGGTCCGTCGTGTTGGTACTTGTTGACGTCATACACTTTTCCTCTTGAGTCTCGTGTATAATATTTTTAAATAGTACGTCTTCTGCATATGTTGTTTTTAGATTCATTAAATTGTTGTGTATGTTTTTATAAATGTGGTATTTTTCTAGTGAGTTTAGTTCTATTGGGTTATTATTTATTTCAAGTATGGTTAGGTTATTTTCGTAATTTGTTATTTCATGTTTATGTGACATTAGTGTGCTGTAACATTTGATACTCTTGAATTTTTGTTTTTGAATGTTCTATAATGCTCTTCAAATCTTATTTTAAAAGATCTGGTTGTTTTCCCTATGTAAAATGTGTTACAGTTGTTACATGTAATTTTGTAAATTCCTGATAGGTTATGTTTTTCTGAATTTGTTTTGTGGTTTGTGTTATTAAGATATTTTATTATTTTGTTGTTTGGTTTGTATGTTGGAGTGTAGTATTCTTTGTTGTATATATTTGTTATTTTTTCTATTTTGTTATTGATGTATTTATATTTTAGGTAGATTTTTTTATTTTTATAATTTTTGTGTTCCGGTTGTAGTGTTGTGTTGAGGTTAGGTTTTTTTGTGAATTTATTGTATATATTTTTTATAAGGTGTTTGTTGTATCCATTTTCTATTGCTATTTTTGCAATGTTATCTAATTCTTCATTTCATTTTTGTTTGTTATCTTATGTGTATTTTATTGCTTTATTTATCATATTACTGTAAGTGTTAATTTTGTGTGTCCAGGGGTGGTTAGATTTGTAGTGTATTGTGATGTTGTTGGAAGTAGGTTTCCTGTGTACTGTAGTTTCTATTTTATTATTATTTATATTTAATGTAATGTCGAGATAGTTAATTGTTCTGTTTGTTTCTGTTTTGTAGGTGAATTGTATGTTTTCATTGTATGTATTTAATTTGTTTAGTATTATGATGTGTTCGTTGTGAATGGTAGTTTGGTATATTATAAGTATATCGTCTACGTACCTTGTCCATAGTGAAATATTATGTGTGTTTAGTATAGGTTTAATTATTATTTGTTCAAAGTGTTGTATATATATTTCTGACATCTCGATGATATGGGTGATTCCATGGGGAGTCCAGTTGTTTGTTTATAGTACTTATGTTAAATTGGAAGTAATTTTGGTCCTCAAAGTGTTAAACCCCAAAACTTGAGCAAAATGAAACAATACAAATAAATAATAAATTCACCAAAGAGAGACTTTAAACTTCAACAATGTTAGCCTTTAAAAAAATGAAAAAAATAATTTATAAATAATATAATTATATAATAATTTATATTATAATATAAATAATATATTCCGCAAACAAACATTTGAAACTTAGTACTTGTGTATAAAAAACACAGATGCGTTTTTTACAATGTGAAGGAGCAGGGCGTGTTTTTCTATTAAAAGCTTCCCCTTTTAGTGATATTTCTATACTAATATTTTATTTCTCTGTCAAATGCCATTTAATTCAAATCAATTGCAAATGGTATTACAGAATTACAGAAGATGTGTCAACCACCTCCTCCATTGCAACATGTTGTATTTACTGTGGTACGAGGTTTACACACTGCCAACACTGCATTGGCTGGCACTACTTTGAAAGCAAGTTGTAAAAATGGATATCGCGATGAACATTCTCCATGCGAGCCACAAAGACTCCAATGTATTGATGGTTCTTGGGAAGGACAGATACCAAATTGTGGTACGTTAACTTATTTAAAATAATTGTTCATTATGAATTATTTCAAATGTTTTTGCTGTGGCTTGACTAGTTTAATTACATGAGAGAGTAACCATCTCCATGCCAAAAATCATAAATGTTAGAAGTAAGATTTTGTAAAAGCATATAAAACAATTTTGAATAAAAACAAGTTTATTCGGCTGTTAATGCTGTGAGGGAGGAGGCTTTGTATTGAATACTTGAATAAACTTGCAGTGGGACTTTGTAATATTTAAATAATTTTAAATTTTGTGTTTTTATTATAAAGAAAATAAAAATTAGTAACAAAGGGGATAAATATGTGATATTTTTTTCCTCATTGAGGTTTTTTTATAAATCAGTTTTAATAATTTAGATTTCTGACTAAAATATTAAACTTAACACTAACACAAATCTAAACTTTCTACACATAAATAAAACCAAGTAGCTTTAACACAACTAACAATTTTTTAAATTCAGTCAGATTATATTTTAAACAACAAACTCCACTTTGAATCGAATAACTTTTTGATACATAAAACAAAACCAAATCGCACTACTTGATAATAATCAATTATAATTTTCAACATTTTACAAAATAACCAGAAAGGCAACTAACAAATGCAAATATTTAGAACAAAGTACTGAACCTAATATTAACCTGATTCGAAACATGTTTGTGTGGAATAAAGCACTATATTCAAAATACAATTTTTGTGTAGCTCTAATTGGCTACAGATTTACAGAACACATTTTTACGTTTACAGTAATGGTACAAATAATGAGAGTTTGTAAGTCTCACTACTTGTAAGATTGAAGTATAAATTACATTTAATGATAATATCTTTGTACTTACTTCATTTGTTCATAGTTCCAGTGTTTGAGTGTATGTACCCTCTAGCCATACCCATTGTTAATATCTTTGTGCTTACTTCATTTGTTTGGTTTGTTCACAGTTCCAGTGTTTGAGTGTATGTACCATCTAGCCATACCCAATGCTAATATCTTTGTACTTACTTCATTTGTTTGGTCTGTTCACAGTTCCAGTGTTTGAGTGTATGTACCCTCTAGCCATACCCAATGCTAATATCTTTGTACTTACTTCATTTGTTTGGTCTGTTCACAGTTCCAGTGTTTGAGTGTATGTACCCTCTGGCCATACCCAATGCTAATATCTTTGTACTTACTTCATTTGTTTCATCTGTTCACAGTTCCAGTGTTTGAGTGTATGTACCCTCTGGCCATACCCAATGCTAATATCTTTGTACTTGCTTCATTTGTTTGGTCTGTTCACAGTTCCAGTGTTTGAGTGTATGTACCCTCTGGCCATACCCAATGCTAATATCTTTGTGCTTACTTCATTTGTTTGGTTTGTTCACAGTTCCAGTGTTTGAGTGTATGTACCATCTAGCCATACCCAATGCTAATATCTTTGTACTTACTTCATTTGTTTGGTCTGTTCACAGTTCCAGTGTTTGAGTGTATGTACCCTCTAGCCATACCCAATGCTAATATCTTTGTACTTACTTCATTTGTTTGGTCTGTTCACAGTTCCAGTGTTTGAGTGTATGTACCCTCTGGCCATACCCAATGCTAATATCTTTGTACTTACTTCATTTGTTTCATCTGTTCACAGTTCCAGTGTTTGAGTGTATGTACCCTCTGGCCATACCCAATGCTAATATCTTTGTACTTGCTTCATTTGTTTGGTCTGTTCACAGTTCCATTGTTTGAGTGTATGTACCCTCTGGCCATACCCAATGCTAATATCTTTGTGCTTACTTCATTTGTTTGGTTTGTTCACAGTTCCAGTGTTTGAGTGTATGTACCCTCTGCCCATTCCCAATGCTAATATCTTTGTACCTACTTCATTTGTTTGGTCTGATCACAGTTCCAGTGTTTGAGTGTATTTACCCTCTAGCCATACCCAATGCTAATATCTTTGTACTTACTTCATTTGTTTGGTCTGATCACAGTTCCAGTGTTTGAGTGTATTTACCATCTGGCCATACCCAATGCTAATATCTTTGTACTTACTTCATTTGTTTGGTCTGATCACAGTTCCAGTGTATGTACCCTCTGGCCATTCCCAATGCTAATATCTTTGTACTTACTTCATTTGTATGGTCTGTTCACAGTTCCAGTGTTTGAGTGTATGTACCCTCTGGCCATACCCAATGCTAATATCTTTGTACCTACTTCATTTGTTTGGTCTGATCACAGTTCCAGTGTTTGAGTGTATGTACCCTCTAGCCATACCCAATGCTAATATCTTTGTACTTACTTCATTTGTTTGGTCTGTTCACAGTTCCAGTGTTTGAGTGTATGTACCCTCTGGCCATACCCAATGCTAATATCTTTGTGCTTACTTCATTTGTTTGGTTTGTTCACAGTTCCAGTGTTTGAGTGTATGTACCCTCTGGCCATTCCCAATGCTAATATCTTTGTACCTACTTCATTTGTTTGGTCTGATCACAGTTCCAGTGTTTGAGTGTATTTACCCTCTAGCCATACCCAATGCTAATATCTTTGTACTTACTTCATTTGTTTGGTCTGATCTCAGTTCCAGTGTTTGAGTGTATTTACCCTCTGGCCATACCCAATGCTAATATCTTTGTACTTACTTCATTTGTTTGGTCTGATCACAGTTCCAGTGTATGGACCCTCTGGCCATTCCCAATGCTAATATCTTTTTGTACTTACTTCATTTGTTTGGTCTGATCACAGTTCCAGTGTTTGAGTGTATATACCGTCTGGCCATTCCCAATGCTATTATCTTTGTACTTACTTCATTTATTTGGTCTGTTCACAGTTCCAGTGTTTGAGTGTATGTACCCTCTGGCCATAACCAATGCTAATATCTTTGTACTTACTTCATTTATTTTGTCTGTTCACAGTTCCAGTGTTTGAGTGTATGTACCCTCTGGCCATAATCAATCCTAATATCTTTGTACTTGCTTCATTTATTTGGTCTGTTCACAGTTCCAGTGTTTGAGTGTATGTACCCTCTAGCCATACCCAATGCTAATATCTTTGTACTTAACTTCATTTGTTTGGCCTGTTCACAGTTCCAGTGTCTGAGTGTAAGTACCCTCTGGCCATACCCAATGCTAATATCTTTGTACTTGCTTCATTTGTTTGGTCTGTTCATAGTTCCAGTGTTTGAGTGTATGTACCCTCTGGCCATACCCAATGCTAATATCTTTGTACTTACTTCATTTGTTTCATCTGTTCACAGTTCCAGTGTTTGAGTGTATGTACCCTCTGGCCATACCCAATGCTAATATCTTTGTGCTTACTTCATTTGTTTGGTTTGTTCACAGTTCCAGTGTTTGAGTGTATGTACCCTCTGGCCATTCCCAATGCTAATATCTTTGTACCTACTTCATTTGTTTGGTCTGATCACAGTTCCAGTGTTTGAGTGTATTTACCCTCTAGCCATACCCAATGCTAATATCTTTGTACTTACTTCATTTGTTTGGTCTGATCTCAGTTCCAGTGTTTGAGTGTATTTACCCTCTGGCCATACCCAATGCTAATATCTTTGTACTTACTTCATTTGTTTGGTCTGATCACAGTTCCAGTGTATGGACCCTCTGGCCATTCCCAATGCTAATATCTTTTTGTACTTACTTCATTTGTTTGGTCTGATCACAGTTCCAGTGTTTGAGTGTATATACCGTCTGGCCATTCCCAATGCTATTATCTTTGTACTTACTTCATTTATTTGGTCTGTTCACAGTTCCAGTGTTTGAGTGTATGTACCCTCTGGCCATAACCAATGCTAATATCTTTGTACTTACTTCATTTATTTTGTCTGTTCACAGTTCCAGTGTTTGAGTGTATGTACCCTCTGGCCATAATCAATCCTAATATCTTTGTACTTGCTTCATTTATTTGGTCTGTTCACAGTTCCAGTGTTTGAGTGTATGTACCCTCTAGCCATACCCAATGCTAATATCTTTGTACTTAACTTCATTTGTTTGGCCTGTTCACAGTTCCAGTGTCTGAGTGTAAGTACCCTCTGGCCATACCCAATGCTAATATCTTTGTACTTACTTCATTTGTTTGGTCTGTTCACAGTTCCAGTGTTTGAGTGTATGTACCCTCTGGCCATACCCAATGCTAATATCTTTGTACTTACTTCATTTGTTTCATCTGTTCACAGTTCCAGTGTTTGAGTGTATGTACCCTCTGGCCATACCCAATGCTAATATCTTTGTGCTTACTTCATTTGTTTGGTTTGTTCACAGTTCCAGTGTTTGAGTGTATGTACCCTCTGGCCATTCCCAATACTAATATATTTGTACCTACTTCATTTGTTTGGTCTGATCACAGTTCCAGTGTTTGAGTGTATTTACCCTCTAGTCATACCCAATGCTAATATCTTTGTACTTACTTCATTTGTTTGGTCTGATCACAGTTCCAGTGTTTGAGTGTATTTACCCTCTGGCCATACCCAATGCTAATATCTTTGTACTTACTTCATTTGTTTGGTCTGATCACAGTTCCAGTGTATGTACCCTCTGGCCATTCCCAATGCTAATATCTTTTTGTACTTACTTCATTTGTTTGGTCTGATCACAGTTCCAGTGTTTGAGTGTATATACCATCTGGCCATTCCCAATGCTATTATCTTTGTACTTACTTCATTTGTTTGGTCTGTTCACAGTTCCAGTGTTTGAGTGTATGTACCCTCTGGCCATTCCCAATGCTAATATCTTTTTGTATTTACTTCATTTGTTTGGTCTGATCACAGTTCCAGTGTTTGAGTGTATATACCGTCTGGCCATTCCCAATGCTATTATCTTTGTACTTACTTCATTTATTTGGTCTGTTCACAGTTCCAGTGTTTGAGTGTATGTACCCTCTGGCCATAACCAATGCTAATATCTTTGTACTTACTTCATTTATTTTGTCTGTTCACAGTTCCAGTGTTTGAGTGTATGTACCCTTTGGCCATAATCAATCCTAATATCTTTGTACTTGCTTCATTTATTTGGTCTGTTCACAGTTCCAGTGTTTGAGTGTATGTACCCTCTAGCCATACCCAATGCTAATATCTTTGTACTTAACTTCATTTGTTTGGCCTGTTCACAGTTCCGGTGTTTGAGTGTATGTATTCTCTGGCCATACCCAATGCTAATATCTTTGTACTTGCTTCATTTGTTTGGTCTGTTCATAGTTCCAGTGTTTGAGTGTATGTACCCTCTAGCCATACCCAATGCTAATATCTTTGTACTTACTTCATTTGTTTGGTCTGTTCACAGTTCCAGTGTTTGAGTGTATGTACCCTCTGGCCATACCCAATGCTAATATCGTCAGTCTTCAGTTGAATTATCACTACCCCTTAGGATCTAGTGCTGTGTACACATGTTTGGCTGGATATGACTTAGTCGGGAACTCTACATTTAAATGTAAAGCCAATGGATGCTGGGATCCTGAAGCCTTGCCTGTTTGTCATCCACAACAGACTTCACATATATATTGTAAGACTCGTATCTTTATTATTTAACACAGGTTTATCTACCATTGCCATTATTAGATGTATTTGATGTGTGCAACCTACTATTATAAGTAATTTTATCCACCATTAGGTGGTTAGATTTGTAATGTATTGTGGTGTTGTTGGAAGTTGGTTTCCTGTATACACAATATTTCACTATGGACAAGGTATGTAGACGATATACTTGTAATAAACCAACCTACCATTCACAACGAACACATCATAATGTTAAAAAAACTAAATACATACAACGAAAACATACAATTCACTGTCGAAACAGAAACAAATAGAACAATTAACTATTTAGACATCACATTAAATATAAATGATAATAAAATAGAAACTATAGTATACAGGAAACCTACTTCCAACAACACCACAATACACTACAAATCTAACCACCCCTGGACACACAAAATTAACACTTAGAGTAACATGATAAATAAAGCAATAAAATGCACACAGGGTAACAAACAAAAATTAAATGAAGAATTAGATAACATTACAAAAATAGCAATAGAAAATGGATACAACAAACACCTTATAAAAAATATATACAATAAATTCACAAAAAACCTAACCTCAGCACAACACTACAACCGGAACACAAAAATAATGAAAATAAAAAAATCTACCTAAAATATAAATACACCAATAACAAATATATACAACAAAGAATACTACATTCCAACATACAAACCAAATAAGAAAATAATAAAATATCTTAATAACACATACCACAAAACAAATTCAGAAAAACATAACCTATCAGGAATTTACAAAATTACATGTAACAACTGTAATGCATTTTACATAGGGAAAACAACCAGATCATTTGAAATAAGATTTGAAGAACATTATAGAGCATTCAAAAACAAAAATTCAAAAGTATCAAATGTTGCAGCACACCTAATATCACATAAACCTGAAATAACAAATTACGAAAATAACCTAACCATACTTGAAATAAATAATAACCCAATAGAACTAAACTCAATAGAAAAATAACACATTTATAAAAACATACACAACAATTTAATGAATCTACAAACAACGTATACAGAAGACTTACTATTCAAAAACACTATACACAAGACTCAAGAGGAAACGTGTATGATGTCAACAATTACCAACACGACGGACCGAACATCCACACCAGAAAAATTGAGAAAAAGTAATCAGTGATTCGACAATAGTCAAGTGACCGAAAGGCGCCTCATCACACAAGGTAAAATCATTGAACTTAATGGTGGATAAAATTACATACAATAGTATTATATTAACTTTATAAAGTCAGTGCAACGGAAAAACAATGGATAACGTAAAATATCAAAAAAAAAAAAAAAAAAATATATGTATATATATATATATATATATATATATATATATATATATATATAGAGAGAGAGAGAGAGAGAGAGAGAGAGAGAGAGAGAGAGAGAGAGAAATTATTGGACTAGATAGGAGTCTGACAGATACAACTTGTAGCAATAGTCCAAAAATGCAATCTCTTTCAAATAAATAAATAGACACTCATAAAAAAACATTGCACTTTTGAAATAGCTATTTCGATCACACAATGATCTTTATCATTCAAAAAAGAAAAAGACTGAAGTGAACCACAGATGTGTATAAATATCCAAATGTCACAGATTTATAGTTTATGATATAGTACTAAAGGAGGCTCTTTAGATTTGGTATATTACTGTATGACAGTAATCTTCTCAATTCTGAATGGTTGCAATCAAGGAAAGGCCTTAATTATTTTGGTGGTATAACAATCATTGAAAGATATGATGTTGTGACTAGCAGCGTGTTGAGCAGTTGGCCTGTCTATGTTCATGGTTCCAACGTTATGTCTGTAGACATTAATTCTGATGCTCAGACCATCCGTGGTATGGCTTAAGTACTGTGGCGCGCAATTTATACTATATTATACAAATTTATACTATATCATAAGCTATAAATCTGTGCTTCTGTGTTATTTGGATAATTATACACAACTGTGGTTCACTTCAGTCTTTTCTGTTTTGATTGATAAAGATTATTGTGTGATCGAAATATTTCAATAGTGTAATGTGTTTTTATGTTGTATATATATATATATATATATATATACAGTCGAACCTCTGTTTAACGAAGTCGATTATCCAGAGAAAAAATTCGTTGTAGAGAGGTATTCGTTATTGAGAGGTTGTGTTGTAAAGAATGCTTCCACCCCATCTTACGCATATCACACTACCTGCGGTATTAAAAGGGTTACAGTATAATATCGCGAGCGTAGTTAGTGTAATAGGCCAATGTTAATATAGGATAATGTTTTATAAAGTCTCAATTTATTTGAAATTCATGTTGTTAAAAATGTTTTATTGATGTGTCTTCATTGTATTAGATATCCACATTCAATATTTTTCATAGGGTCTACTCTGTATTGGTTATTATGATAAGTTATCTAATGCTTATGAAAACTTACTGTTAAATAAGTACACTCACTAATTCATTTTCAGGAAGCATGACTTGAACGTAGTGGAATTTAATCGAAGCAAACTCAGTAAGCCGTAATTTAGTAACTGTATTATTGATTAACCATATTACATTTATTAACTGCCTATACTGATTTTATTTGAATACACACAATCTATCAGTATTTTATTTTTATATACACAATTCAATTTTAAACAACACAAACTGTTTTATACACTACACAGACCGTATCCGGAGAAACAAATACTGTATTAAATTAAACATAAAATACGATGTACAGTAATACAGTACTGTAAATACAGTAACTTCGTATAGGTACTTTTTAAATCGTTTCTAGTTTTCAAAATTTTACTTGAAAAAGTTAGTAATTTTTTGTTGCACTTTACGTTTGAATAAAACATCACGTTCAATGAATGTTTCACATTAATCAGACAATCAAAAATGTTGTCTGGTACACCATCTTTCAGTTGAAATCCTCGCTTGATGATTTTGAAAGCTTGTAAAACTTCATGATCTGTAGGGTTCTTCTCTTCAGGTTCATCACAATCATCTTCATAGTCGTCGTCATCATCTTTCAAAAGTTCAATTGAGTTTGTCATCTGGACGCTTTGGAGTACGTCTTTGGAAAATTGGAAACAGCCAAATCTTCTTCCAGACAAATAAAATCTTCAAGTGGAACGTCATCAGCTACGCTTCCTGAACTCTTCAGAAAATCCCATTGCTTTTTTAATTCACTTAAAGTCATGTTGTCCTCACTGTCCTCTTCATGTGTGACCAAATTAAATCCAGCTCTGGAGAAACGATTAAAAACTGTTGTTTTCTTACGTCATTCGTCCAAACTTTTGCCAATTCAGCGATGCAGTCCCTTAGATTAACAATGTTTTTGGGTACGATTTCATTGTTCTCTACGGTAGTCACAATCTTTTTTAAAATTCTTTTTCTGTAATGTAGCTTCAAATTTTTTATTACTCCCTGATCGAGTGGTTGAAGTATCGATATAACATTTGGTGGAAAGAAAAACACATTGACACTCTTCAGTTTGGAATTGATGTCATGCGGATGTGCAGGACAGTTGTCAATGAAAAGAGCAATTTTCATTTTCTCTTTGAAGATCTGCTTCTCCAGCTTCAATATCCATTCAATGAAAATTTTGCTCGTCATCCACGCCTTTTTGTTAAACGAGTAATCAACTTCTAACGACTTGACAGATCGGAAACATCGCGGAGATTTGCTTTTTCCAATCACAAGCAATTTGAGTTTTTCTGTCCCTAACATGTTAGCTGCCACTAATACGGTGATCCTTTCTTTGCTTCCTTTTCCTCCAAAACAAGGGTCGGTTTTAAAAGTTAGTGTCTTGTTGGGCAAACATTTAAAAAACGGACCAGTCTCATCAGCATTGAAAATGTCTTTTGGTTCATAATCATTTAAAACTTTTTCCAACACATTTCCTTTCCAAAATTCACAAGTGGGGATATTAACACTAGCACTTTCTCCCGAAATGACTTTTTGAACAATTTTATGGCGTTTTTTGAAGTTTTCTATCCAACTGTTACTTGCGTTAAAGCCACTGTGTCTTAATGATACTGCAAATTCCAAAGGCTTTTCTTTAATAAGATTTCCTGACAATGGAAGATTTTTCTCGCGCATTACTGTAATCCATTTAATCGAATGTACAAAGTTTCATTTTCTTTCTTTCCAAATCATGAGAAATATTTTGTTTTAGAATTTGATCCTGGTTTTTTAGAATAGTGGATAGCAAACTCTGAGGTATACCGAATTTTTTCGCAACATCCAATTTTTTTACACCTTCATCAACCTCTCGTAAAACATTCACTTTTTCTGCTACACTAAACACTTTCTTTTTGACATTTTTTCACAACACAACAAACTCACTACACAAATAAAAATAAGTAACTGAGCTAGCAACATTTGTGCCACGTGTTCCACAAAGCCATAGAGATCGATAATGTAAACGGAAATATAGATAATACATATGTCACGTCCGAGACTATTTATAGCCGAGATTAGCTGACATTTGTTTACTACAACCTTATGTTGACACATTAGGTTTTCGGGCGTCCAAGCATTTTGTCAATGACTCATATTTACAATAGTCTTTTCCCACCTCCAGTTGGTTTATTAACTCTAATAGGACAGTTATTGTTTATTCTTGCGTTAGTTCAGAAAGCTTAGTTAATTTTTATGATCGTTGTTTTTACCGGATATTCTGCTGCGTTAAATGGTTTAAACTAAAAAAACCATTAAAATATAAAAGTTAAACCAAATTAAATCTGTTCATAAAACTTCCTGAATCATTGTTTCAGTTGAAGCATCAAAAGTTAACTTGGGATGGTCGGATTTAAAAACAACTCGGGCACAATGTTCTCCAAACTCTTTTAAAGCACTGATGTAAAAATCAAACCTTTATATAGATATCGACACTAGAGAAGTTTCAATTAGCCTGGGAGTGAGCATGCTGGTGAGCTCGCCGTATCTAAGGAAATAAGCTGGGAGCGCATCTGTAAGGGAACCCAGAGCGTGCCGGAACGCTAGCCGTGCTGAACGTGTTAACTGAACTGAACTATAACATGCAGTCAATTGCCGACATGTGTTTCGCCTACCATTCTTGGTTTTGTTGACCTTCCTGCTGAAAATAAACAATTTCCTGGTAATGTCATTTTGAGCTGCCTATAAAACACTACGAAATGAAAAAAAACGTCGTTATTGAGAGGTCCGAAATTTGTTACATAGAGGTAAATAAGCAGTATAACTTTTAAAATTTCATGGGACAAGATAAAAATTTGTTATATAGAGTATTTCGTTATCTGGAGGATCGTTATATAGAGGTCCGACTATATATATATATATATAGAGATTTTTTGGACTAGGAGACTGACAGACTTACCTTGGTAAGAGTCCACTCTGTAGTCTTGAAATAGAAACACATAAAAGCACTTAAACAATGATATATTTCAACCACAAAGTGGTCTTTGTCAATCGAAGAGAAAACACAAAAAGAAATATGAGAGAATGAAATAAAATAAACAAATAAAATAGATTTATTTTATTTTATTTCATTCTCTCATATTTCTTTTTTTGTTTTCTCTTTGATTGACAAAGACCACTGTGTGGTTGAAATATATCATTGGTTAAGTGCTTTTATGTGTTTCTATTTCAAGACTACAGAGTGGACTCTTACCAAGGTAAGTCTGTCAGTCTCCCAGTCCAAAAAATCTAAATAATCTTTACCAACCAAAACTAACCTAAATATATATATATATTAAATCACCATATTTAATATATTATATTGCCTTACTAGGCTACTGGTGTTGTGAATATGTGCTCTACAGAGGTTAGTTCTATTAGTAATCCATCTTTAACAAAAGATTTAAATTTGTATCAGAAACTTAAAATTCAATTAATGAAAACTAATTGTAATATATTTTTTAACAAACAATGTATTATTAATAATATTGTTCCTCAATATGCACGAATTAATATTAAAAATAAATGTAATGTAGCACAAAAAACATGTAAACAAGCAGAAAAATTGTGGGTTAGAAATGAAATCAAATTTTTATATAAGAAACAAAATGAAATAACTTTTTGAAATTTATAAATTACATTTAAAACTAGCATTTTTTATGGATAAAACAAAATGGGAAGAAAAATTTAATAAAATTAATATCTTTTTGTTTAAATATAGACAAAGATAAATGAACACTCTAACCAAAAAACTAGATATATTAAAAATTAACATAGATAAAAATAATGAAGTAATCATACAACATCATAAGTTTCACCCCAATTTTGTTAATTTAACAAATACAAAATTCAGCCAAAATGAAATAAAGATTTTAGAAAATAATAATAAAGTCAACCTTAAAAAAGATATAAAAAGAAATATTGATACAATAATAATAGATACTGAATTGGCTATCAATAAATTAAAAGTAGAGGAACAAGAAAACATGCGAATAAAACATCATATGAAATAATAAAGTTAATTAAAAATGACAAAACTAATCATACACAAATAAAACAATACTCGCAAATGCATCAAATTAAACAAAAATTACAAACTAATGATCTTATTTTGACAAAAGCTGATTAAGGTAATGCTGTAGTTATTATTGATAAACAAGAACATATAAATAAAACTGAAAATTATATATCTAAAAACCAATATACAGAAATAAATAAAGATCCCGCTGACAAATATCAAAATGAAATAAATAATTTAAGAAAAACATCATCTAAATTATTTAATCAAAAATATACTAATAATTACATAAATGATAATCCTAAAATTCCAATATTAAATGGACTAATTAAATTGCACAAAGAAGATAAACCAATTAGGCCATTAGTTAATTTTACAACTGCTCCTTCTTATAAAATTTCAAAACATTTGGCTTTATTACTTAAAGGTAAGGTAAAATTAAATAATACTCATAATATAAAAAACTCGATTGAACTTATTGAAAAATTAAAAGACATTAAAATTGATAATAATACAAAATTAATATCATTTGATGTTACTAACATGTATAATAACATACCTATAATGAAAACACTTGAAATAATAAAAAAATAATATAGATACATTTGAAAAAGATAACACATTAACACAAGAAATAATAAATACATTAAAAATCATATTAAATCAAAATTATTTTTTATATAATAATAAAATTTATAAACAAAAGGATGGATTAACAATGGGCTCTCCAATGTCCAGCATATTATCGGAAATATTTTTACAAAATATAGACATTGATATAGATAAGATTATTAAAACATATGATTAAAATGGACACTGGTTTAGATATGTAGATGATGGATTATACATATCAAATAATAATGGTTCAAATATTGACAAAATATTAAAATGTATAAATAATATACACGAAAATATAAAATTTACTCATGAATTTGAATTAAAAAATAAACTAAATTAAAAAGGATTCTTTGTAGTACATATGATTTAATTTTGTAAAAGTATTTTATTAGATAATTTTTTTCCTGAAGATGCTGATACTATTTTATCGGCGAAAAGCTTTGAATAAATGTATTCATTAAAAGTATTCTTGTTTTTGAAATATTTTTAATTTATTAACTATATATACAAGAAAACATATCGCCATATTTAATATTATATATATATATATATATATATATATATATATATATATATATTTATATATATAAAAAGAACTAAGTCAAAATACAAATACAAGAATTTTAATTGAATTTACAATTCAATATATATATAGATTTTTTGGAATAGGAGACTGACAGACTTACCTTGGTAAGAGTCCACTCTGTAGTCTTGAAATAGAAACACATAAAAGCACTTAACCAATGATATATTTCAACCACACAGTGGTTTTTGTCAATCAAAGAGAAAACACAAAAAGAAATATGAGAGAATGAAATAAAATAAACATATAAAATAGATTGATTTTATTTTATTATATATATATATATATATATATATATATATATATATATATATTAAAACAACATAGGTTATTCAAATACAAGAATATTTATTAATTTATATCCAAAGCTTTTCGTTGGCAAACAGTACCAACATCATCAGAAATGAAAATTATTGTTGGTATGTAGATGTAGATGTAGTAGATGTTGGTACTGTTTGCCAACGAAAAGCTTTGGATATAAATTAATAAATATTCTTGTATTTGAATAACCTATGTTGTTTTAAATTATTAAACAAGAAAACGTATTTTATATTTATATATATATTTAAAGGAATTTTGGACTAGATAGGAAACTGACAGACTTACCTAGTGGCAATAGGCTGAAAATGCAATCCTTTGATAATATACACACATGAAAACACATTAAACTATTTAAATATTTCGATCACACAATGATCTTTATCAATCAAAAAAGAGAAAAAGAAAAGACTGAAGTGAACCACAGTTGTGTATAAATATCCAAATGTCACAGAGTCACAAATTTATAGTTATATTTAGTGTAAATTTATATATGTTATTTGTATAATTGTTGATATTGATTAATTGAAATCAGGTATTAATATTAATAGTCTGAGAGAAGGAAGGTATATGGAGTTTTTTTTTAAAATGGTAGAAGTTGGGGGAAAGTAAAAGGAGTTTTATCTGATGTTGAGGTTCTCTAGATTTGGTGTACCACTGGTATGACAACTCCCATCTTCTTAATTCCGAAGGGTTGCAATCAGGGGGGAAGGCCTTAATCATTTTAGTGGTATAACAATCATTGAAAGATATGATGTTGTGACTAGCAGCATGTTGAGCGGTTGGCCTGTCTATGTTCATGGTTCCAACGTCATGTCTGTGACTATTCATTCTGATGCTCAGACCATCTGGGGTAAGGCCTATGTACAGTGTGGGGCAAAATTTACATTCCAACTGGTATATTACATTTTTGGATGTACAAGTATGATGACCCTGAATCTTGAAGTCCACATTGGTTGCTAGGCTATGGAAACTATTTGTTGGGATATATATTGGGCAGCATCTAGGTCTATTGTATGGAAAGGAGCCATAAGGAGGTTTAGGCGGTTTTTCAGTACTTGGATCTGGTGGTTTTGGATGTACTGAAATATTTTTCGAATTGAAAGGTTGTCTAAACCAAATATTTGGTGGATTTGAGAAAAAAAACCTTGGTGTGGGTGCAAGCTTGAAGAATCTTGAAGCCAACCTTTAATATTTTGTTCAGCTTCTGTAGGCCTGAATTGTAATCTGTAACTAAAGACAGTTTGTTGTCTTCAATAGGTGGTCTGGGTTCATCATATGATTGAGCTAAGCGGATTTGATCCTCAACAAGCTGTTTAGGATATCCTCTTTTTCGGAAAGCTAGTAAGGTCTTTCTATTAAAGTCCTCCAATGTTCTATTGTTGGAACAAATTCTCTTGCCCCTGATTACCTGACTGTACGGAATGGATCTTTATATTCATAGGGTGGTTGCTATTGAAATGGAGGTATTGTAGGTGGTTTGTCAGTTTGATGTGGACACCTGTATAGATATTCCCATCTCTGATTGTTATATCTACATCCAAGAAGGTGATAGCTGCTGTAGATTTCTCCCAGGTGAATTGAAGTGTAGAAAATAGTGATAAGGCCTACAAAAAACTATCCAGTGTTGAAATTTTTTGAGTCCAAATTACGAACATGTCGTCTATATATCTGTACCAACATAATGGATGGTGTGTTTGAGTTTTTACGAATTCCGCTTCTATATTACCCATGTACAGGTTTGCCAATGACAGGGCCATCCTAGTACCCATTGTTGTTCCTTTTATTTACAAGTAATTTCTTCCCTCAAAATGAAAATTATTCCTTTCAAGAATGAATTTGTTGAGGTGAACAAGGAAACGTGTAGTGGGGTAAAGATTGTCTGAGCGTTTATAGATCTTTGGCAGTATGTAAAATATCGTACCTCCACCTGGTAGGCCAATAATCGCTGGTTGTAATTCGGTCACAGAAAGAATCTCAGCTCTTCTGGATTCGTATATTCAACCTTTGATGAAATATCAAATAGCGTCATACATTCAGGATACGAATCATTTCATAGTCGGGCTGTCTCAAATACCTGTACCTCTACCTTCTGAAACAATTTTGGTCACAATAGATGTTACCTCTCTTTATACAAACATCCCTCACGCACATGGTCTATCAGCTTTCGAATGTTCCCTCAGACATCCAATTTGGACACAGGAAATTTCAACACTGGATAGTTTTTTGTAAGCCTTATCACTATTTTCTACATTTCAATTCACTTTTGAGAAATCTACAGCAGCTATCACCTTCTTGGATGTAGATGTAACAATCAGAGATGGGAGTATCTATACAGGTGTCCACATGAAACCAACAAACCACCTACAATACCTCCATTTCAATAGCAACCCCCCTATGAATATAAAAAGATCCATTTCGTACAGTCAGGCAATCAAGGGAATGAGAATTTGTGTCAACGATAGAGCATTGGAGGACTTTAATAGAAATATATTACTAGCTTTCCAAAAAAGAAGGTATCCTAAACAACTTGTTGAGGATCAAATCCGCTTAGCTCAATCATCTGATGAACCCAGACGACCTATGGAAGATAACAAACTGTCTTTAGTTACAGATTACCATCCAGGCCTACAGAAGCTGAAAAAAATATTAAAGGTTGGCTTCAAGATTCTTCAAGCTTGCACCCACACCATAGTTTTTTTCTCAAATCCACCACATATTTGGTTCAGACAACTTTATAATTTAAAAAATATTTCAGTACATCCAAAACCACCACATCCAAGAACTGAAAAACCTCCTAAACCTCCTCATGGCTCCTTTCCATACAATAGAGCTAGATGCAAGACTTGCCCAATACATATCCCAACAATAGTTTCCATAGCCTAGCAACCAATGTGGACTTCGAGATTCAGGGTCATCATACTTGTACATCCAAAAATGTAATATACCAGTTGGAATGTAAATTTTACCCCTCACAGTACATAGGCCTTACCATGGATGGTCTGAGCATCAGAATGAATAGTCACAGACATGACGTTGGAACCATGAACATAGACAGGCCAACCGCTCAACACACTGGTAGTCACAACATCATATCTTTCAATGATTGTTATACCACCAAAATGATTAAGGCCTTCCCCCCTGATTGCAACCCTTCGGAATTAAGAAGATGGGAGTTGTAATACCAGTGGTACACCAAATCTAGAGAACCTCAACATCAGATAAAACTCCTTTTACTTTCCCCCTAACTTCTACCATTTAAAAAAAAAAAACTCCATATACCTTCCTTCTCTCAGACTATTAATATTAATACCTGATTTCAATTAATCAATATCAACAATTATACAAATAACATATATAAATTTACACTAAATATAACTATAAATTTGTGCATCTGTGACATTTGGATATTTATACACAACTGTGGTTCACTTCAGTCTTTTCTTTTTTCTTTTTTGATTGACAAAGATCATTTTTGATCGAAATATTTCAATATTGTGTAAAGATTTTATATGTGTCTATTTATTTATTTCCAAAAGATTGCAGTTTTGGACTATTGCTATTAGGTAAATCTGTCAGTCCAAAAATTCCTAGATAAGCTTTAAGCTCTACTAGAACTAACCTAAATATATATATATATATATATATATATATATATATATATATATATAGGTTAGTTCTAGTAGAGCTTAAAGCTTATTTTAGGAATTTTTTGGACTTGATAGGAGACTGACAGACTTACCTAAAGGCAATAGTCCAAAACTGCAATCACTTGGAAATAAGCACATATAAAACACTTAATACACTTTTATTTGAAATATTTCGATCAACATGATCTTCTTCAGTCAAGAAAGACAAAAACTTTTTTGTCAGAAAGACAGTTTTTGTCTTTCTTGACTGAAGAAGATCATGTTGATCGAAATATTTCAAATAAAAGTGTATTAAGTGTTTTATATGTGTTTTATATGTGCTTATTTCCAAGAGATTGCAGTTTTGGACTATTGCCTTTAGGTAAGTCTGTCAGTCTCCTATCAAGTCCAAAAAATTCATATATATATATATATATATATATATATATATATACTAACAGTTTTTTAGGTTAGATTTCTTAGTATTGATATTAGCTATTTTAGTTCTAATTGTTGCTATTTTATCTTCTTATTGAGCCTTAACTACATTACAGTTAATTACATGCTGATGGGTTTGGCTAAATTTAAATTTATTTTCTTCCTGTCTCTAGTTATTATTGTTGTTTTTATTACCAATTTCTATCGTTTTTTCTATGAAATTCATAATGGCTTCATTGTCCAAAAGAAACTTAATTCTTAAAATACATGGTGTTATCAAGTTTGGCACTATTATAAACGAGTTTCTAACAAGTAAGCTCCTATTTGGATTGTCGTTACTACCTGTTGTTTTATAGGTTTTGATTTGTGTCCTATTGCGCTGAACACTTGTACATTTGACACTCCCCATTCATAACAGTCTTTAAATTTGTCTTTATTATTAATATAAAATTGCTCGCTTAGTAGATTTAATTGACTTCCACTATCAAGTAATGCATCGACAGTAACATCTCCTAAGTTCACTTTCAATTCGGGACAATCAGCAAGATCAACAGCTGGTTGTTCAGAAGGTTCGTCTTGTGCAAGTAAGTCCCTCAAGTCGGAAAAAATAGCATTGCAATTCCTGATTCTAAATGTTGTTTGTCTGCCGGCTGTGTAGTAAATATTTTGTCAGGCGCTGGTTGTGGGTTTGTCCCGATCCCTTTCGTTTTTGTTCCTTTCAAAAGGTCTGTTTTGAACCTGATCCCTACCTTCCACCCATCTGTTATTGTAGCCCCTTGGCCTTATTGTCTCGGGTCATTGACTCTCTACCCTCCAGTAACAGTTTAAAAAATTTTAGTTTTATAGACCACAAACTAATAGTTCACTCAACGGAGCGGCGGTGGGTATGTCTAATCCATCGGGGAGTTTCTGGGTATGGATGGAGTATACATGCTCTTAGTATAGTAATATGGAATATTTAATGAGAACCTTTCCTACTTATTCCCGTTGTTTTTCTGGTATTTTACTACTTATGGTCAGGTGATAGTAAGCCTCTGTTGACTATCGAAGGTCCTTCTGTCAAGCAATTGATTCAGGAAACCTATCTGTTTTTACTATCAGATAGCTTCTCTTTCAGCTCTTCATACACGTACAAAAAGAGATTTTATTCAGTTGCATTATTTTTCAGATGCTATTGTTATATATATCATCTCTTGAGCCAATTTATTTCGAAAGTATCGTAAAACAGCAGTTCACGAATCTGGCTAAGTCAATTAGTGAGGAGAAACAGATATTAGAAGAGGAATAAAACTTTTTTAAAACATTGTTGTGTTAGATTAATAAAGTTGCTACGATGAGACTAAAAAAATATTATCTTTTATTCTTCCTGGGGAGTAAGTAGAGAGTTTTATCTTCTCTAATGAAAAAAAAATTATATAAAAAGTTTCCCAACGGTTATTTCGCATTGCGTTAAGGAAATATATCTAAATATTTTGTATTATTTGTATTTGTATTAAGACTTCGGTCTTTTCTTTTTCTCTTTCTTGATTGATAAAGATCATTGTGTGATCGAAATATTTCAATAGTTCAATGTGTTTTTATGTGTGTATATTTTCAAGAGTGCAGCTTTGGACTATTGCCACTTGTCAGTCTCCTATCTAGCCCAAAATTCCTAAATAGGCTTAAAGCCTAACCTTATATATATATATATATATATATATATATATATATATATATATATATATATATATATATATATATATATATATATTGTAATGTAATTTATATAACGCAATACAACTATGTTTATTATTTCTTTTCTATTAAATATTTATTTTATTGATGATATCAAATTTCTATTTAAAACAAAAAAAAACTACTCAGGAATAATTCATTAACATTTATTATCACAATTTCATCTCAACATTTAAACAATAAACACAAAACAAAAATTTACAACTTAACAAATTTTAACAAACTCTTTTTTAACTCATTTCTTTTGCTTTTATAGTTACACAATTTTAATATACCCTTGGCTAATTTTACGATCTCTTATTATCTCTGGGTTATAGCATGGGCTATATTTTTTTTATTCTTAGGTTAATTAAATAAATTTTGAAAAACAATACTAAATTTTGAAATTAATTTTAATAAATATTTTCCTGATGGAAAAACTTCAATTTTGAATAAGCAAAAAGGCGAAACTATTTGAACTGGATTAAGTTTTTATTACTATTAATCACAAGATATTCTAATGTACAAAATTAAACTTCCCTATTATCCTAAGAGTCCACTAAAGTTTATTTTTTTTTATATCGCTATGTACTTAACTTATCAAATAACGGCGAATGGCTGCTTGCTCACACGTAGAATTCCGTTGTCTTTCAATTTCACTTTTTTTACACACTTAAATTCGTTTTAGTTCTTTCAAATTATATTTTCACTGTACTATATCTTTTAATTTTCTTATTCCTGTTTAATCTGGCCAAGTTTCCTCACAAAACTGTATAATTTTGACTAATTCCTTTCAAATTGAATTTTGACTGCACAGCAAGGTCTGCTTCCTCGGCGTTACCACGCCAGACTCTAACTAAACTAAAACTTTGTTTTTTCTTTTAAAATGTTACAAATATGGCGGCCTCCTTCTTAAAAAAAGAAATCATATGCTCTAATTTAACGAAGTTCCGTTCCTTCCCACTAGAGTCAAACTGCACCTGACCGACTTATATTTGTTTTTACAGCTGTTAATGTCAACGAACTATTTTCACCAGTTTTAATTTTGTTAACATACTGTTTCAATTTTCCGATCCTTAACAAACCTTCCAGTGTTTATTTAATTAATATTATTAGTGTGTGAAGTGTCTTTGTTTTTTTACTTTTGTAATATTTCGAAATGTGTGTGTTTTGACTGGACTTTTCCAAACATAACCTTACATTGTTTACAATCGTTTTTCACTTTTTCCTTCAAGTAATTACTTATGCCCTATTTTACTAATATTTACAATTTTGTTTAACATATAACTATTATTAGATTATCTTGTTTTAAATTTTATTTGATACAACAAATTTCTTTATGTATTTACAGTTCAAATATCTTATTTACTAATCTAGGCTTTTACCTAAATTTAGTTTCAATTTTAACCTAACCAATCTTTTAATGAATTTCTTTTTAAATTTTGTGTGAGTTATTTCTAATATATTCTTCCAATTCTTAAATAATATTATATAGCCCATTCTATAAATGTTACAATATATATATATATATATATATATATAACGTCTTGATCCAAGTAGGTGCATATAGAAAATATGTTTAAATCATAGAACCATAGGTGTCAAGAACGTAACCCATGGTTCTTTTCTTATACAAAACCCAAGTATGCAAGTCCTATGCCTGTTTTTACCTCTAATTCTAACATTTCATAGCTATAACAGACAGTTATAGCCTTAAAAAGCATTTTGTCTTATAAATAATAAATAGAAAAGATTACTGGTAAGTATTTGGATTTAAAAACGTTCATACATTTTTAAGCTTACATATCAAAAATTGACAATAAATAGTTCCTTTTATGAAAATAACTATTTGTCAAAAAAACAAAAAGGTATTGATTCCAAAGACAAGAAAAAGTTTGATCAGGATTGCTTACAGTTTGAAAATAATGAAACATATAATAAAAATAAAAGTACCTGGAAAGGTACCTCTATAGAAAGGCTTTTCTATAGAAGAGGTTAAAATTCTGAATTTGTAGAAATTAAAAAAAATATTGGGAATATTTGTTTAGGGAAAAGATAGGGGAAATGGCTGAATGAGTAAAAAAAAATTTTGGTGGTTAAATGTAGTACATTTATGGTTATAGCAAATAATAAAAGCTGTAATAAAGGGAAATCAATTAATTTTAGTTAATGAAACATTTTAATGATGGTAAATGTTCTTTGTTATTTGACTACCTCTCTGTTTTTGCCATTTCTGTTATTTTGTCATTGAAAGTTTTTTACTCAGCTGTATATTGACAACCAGATATGTGACTGGTGTTTATATGGTCATACTGTTAGTTGTCAAAATGGACTACATCCTACTTGAAAAAAAATGTGAATAATTTAACTTTTGTAAACAATATTATTATTAAGGAATTCACCAAAATAATATGAAGTTCTGCTTGCATTTCCTTTTAAAAAAATTAATAATAATAAATACATTTATTTATTTGCTTTTAATAAATCAATATTAAATAATTAGAATACCCACAGAACCTAAAATCTTTTATTATTTATTTTAAAATAAATTAAAATTGGTTTATAATATTCTGCATTGTCTTAAGTTACTTTATTTCCACTTCTCTCTATATGTTTGTAAGCCTTCCTATGTCTTATATCTTGCATTTGTGATATAACACATTCTCGCTAACTTCTTCTTGGGCTTTCTTTTATTTTTGTACTTAGTAGTGGTGACCACTTTAGTGACTGTTTTGGCAAACTTCCCTTACTTATGCTGTGTAGATGACATTAGCATATCAGCAGTTTTGTGTCATTTTTAACAATTATACGTTTTACCTTCATTATTTTCCCCTACCTTCTCACTTTTCATCGAATCTCTTCTTGAATATCCTGCAGAACAGTGACATAAATCTGTCTTTGTTGCCATCAACATAATTTGTGTTTATTACTCTAACTGTTACACGTTACTACTGTCCATTATTATACAATTGTATCCTAATTTTTTCTCCAACTCATTTGTTTATGACCAAGGAAAAACAATCTAATCATCTGTGAAACACAGTGTATAGGCTGCATTATTATTTAGAGTAGAGTAAAGTTTAAGTAGAGAATTTAAAGGCCTTATATTCTTATAGAAACGAGAATGTGGATTAACATCTAAAGTTTAAAAAACAAGAGGACTTTATCTAACAAAAGTATAGTATGTTGTAAGTATGGACTAGATGGAATATTGATCCAACCACCTACCTTACAAAGCACATTAAAGTTTATGAAAACTGTTCTTAGAAACAATAATAAAGTCTATAATTCTGCAAACTATTTAGAGTGAACACTTAGTTCACTCAGAGTTAAGTACACAAGTTATCAACACTTTGCTTAACCTAACACTGTACTAGAGAAAGAAGTGTACTATTTGGTGTTTATTACTTGATGTTGTTAATATAGGGGTTTCATAAAGTCTACAAGAATTATTCACAAAATTCAGAGTACTTGATAATTTAGAGGTATACCAACTGATTAATTTAAAATTGCTTATTTAAGTCATATTTGTTTGAAGAGTAAGGAACTACCAGGAAGAAATTAAACCTAAAGATTGTAAATAGTTAAAAATCAGGCTTTTTAAAAAATATTTTATAATTAAATATAGTATGCAATGAGCAGGTTTTGGGAAAAAACCAATGAAATATTATAGATGTTTATTTGAATACAGGTATTGTAATCGATTATGGAACTGTTGCTGAATACTGAACAGTTTCTTTTTTGTTTTTTTATTGAGATAAAAAATGTGAATACAGGTATTGTAATCGATTATGGAACTGTTGCTGAATACTGAACAGTTTCTTTTTTGTTTTTTTATTGAGATAAAAAATGTCTATACAAAGTGAAGAAATGCTTACTAACCATAAATTATTTGAACTATTAATTCTGAACTAAAAAAACTTTTAAATATGTTAACTTTCTTATAGTAGCACTTACTTTTATAATTGTTGAGGACAGACGTTTCAGGAGGTGTCTCCCATCGTCAACTCAGTCCATAACTGACCTCAAAGTTTTTGTAGGTTAGGATGAGTATATAGGTTTATTTTGGTGAGTATTAGGAGTTATGATGTCGAAAAGTGTATGTGAAATATACAAACATTTCAAACTACACCTAACACAACACCTATTTACATTATAACTCACATACACTTTTCGACATTATAACTCCTAATACTCACCAAAATACACCCACATCCCTACCCTAATATCCCACCCCCACCCTAACCTACAAAACCTTGAGGTCAGTTACGGCCTGAGTTGACAATGGAACACATCTTCCGAAATGGCCGTCCTCAACAATTATAAAGTAAGTGCTACTATAGGCAAGTGTAACATATTTACAAGTGTTTTTAGTTAAAAACTAGTAGCTCAAGTGAAGATGGAATCAACTAATATTAATTCTCATATATAATGCTTTTATTTGTTTATGAGATTTTAGTTAATGAAAAAAGTCAGTGAATTTTTAAAGTTGTTTGATAAAAAAAATGTTCATATGATCTAGTTAAGCCTGAAGCTTGGAGCGAGTATCTTAACATCAACACCTTCCTGTTTATCTCCATGGTTAGCACTTTCAGTGTGATGTTCATCTTACTGTCAGTTTGTGTGGTTGTGGTTTGTCGTCATCATCATTGTGCGCATCATCACCATCATCGTCGTAATGGTGCTCCACAACCAACATTAGTACCACCACCTCCAGATACAGACAGAGTTGCCCTCATTGCATTTGCTGAAAGTGTTCAGGTGTGTAGATGTTAGAAATCATACTCTTGGGTACATTCAAAAAATAAATAAATAAAGTATTATATTTATGTATCATAAATTTATTTTTTATTATATTTATATTCTAATATTCAGTTGAAATATGGCTTCAACAATTTGTTTATTTTTTGGATTTTGTCATTTGCTCATTTAACCATTATTATAAGGAGTAATTTAGAGTAGAGTTCAGGAAGTTGAAAGCAATTGTGAAAGACTAGAGCCCCTTTGATGTACGAACCACCAACAAAGGATAAAATTGTTGGTACAAATACACTTATATACAATGTAATATAAAAAAAATTGTACTATATAACATGATGCTAAATATCAGCACTATGGATTAAAGTTGTATTCAGGCACTTAAATTTTGGGATTATGTTTTGGTGTTAAAGTTCTGTGATATGTGTTAATGCTAAATGTCGGTACTAAATGTTAGGACTATGCATTGGCAATAATTGTAAGGACTATGTGACAGTGATAGTTGACATTTAAGATTATTATTACATAATTTTTTAGACTACTATAGTGCAATAAAAGTGTCCTTCAAATATAGAGTTTATATTAGGTATTTATTAACCTAGTAAGCATAAAGGTAAAGTCATGCTGTCCGAGGCTTGTTCTGGAAGAAAATGCCCAAGATAACCTTTATAGCTCATTAAGAGAAAATATTTTCAGGTTTTAAGGCCGCCAAAGACCAATTGACAGTGATGGTTGGCGAAAATACAACTGGTGACTGTAAGTTAACACCTCTCATAGTTGCGACTACACAATCGTATCATCAGGCTTGCATATTTTGCATAAACTGATCAAAAAGTAGTATGAAATAAAGATTTCAAACAACACACAACTCACATACTCAATACTCAATCATATTATTATTCACACTCTCTTGTTGACATTGTTACCACAAAAACCTTTTTACACTTAATACATTATTTCTCCTAATCTATCCTTAACCTTCAAACACACGCGCCGGGGTGTAAAGCACCCCACACCATTCATTTCTCTCTGAGGCGACTCAAAAAAATTTTTGTTCTCGCTCCCCTCCTAGGTAGTTGTTTATCACTTCTTCCTCCACACTGTCACTCAAGGTCAACCCGTTGTGGCGTACCAGTCATTGTGTTTACATCGTTGTTTTAAGTGCGGGGTGAATTTGACCCCGCGCGTGTGTTCTCGTCCAAAAATTTGTGTTGGTACATTTTTAAGTTATTGTTTTTTAATTAGAATAATTATTTAGTGTGAGTCTTTTATTGGTGTTTAACATATTTATTTATCTTTTTTGTTGTAGTTTTGTCTTTTTGTCATAAAAAAAAATTAAAATTCTGGGTCAAGAGCTTTCAAAACCCCATATTGCATCATGAGCCTTACTGCCAGGACTACCTTTGCATATAAAGCACACCTTTGCAGGTGTGAAGCACATAAGTGGTGTTGAGGAAACTCGAGAAATAAAAATAAAAGAAGTTCTGGACGATGCGGAGTTTGCCCGCTGCAAAAAGACCGGAAGACGACCACTTTATGCTGCAACTGCAACAAATTACTTTGTAGGGACATTCCTTTATATACTGTGAAGAATCTGCACCTGAATAAAAAATAAATTTTGAAAATATGAATTTAAAAAAATCTTTACTTTTTAAATTTTTTTGACTTTTTAATTTGGACTGAACTAATGTTTTCTTCTAAACCAATACTTCTGTACACAGTTATGAATTTAGCTAATTTTTGTTCACCTAATAAAATGTGTATATTTTTTGAAATATTTTATTCCAATGTAAAAAGTTATTTACTAATGTTTACTTGTCTAAATATGAAGTAAATTGCATAGTAATAAGAATTATTTTTCATTATGACGAATAATTTTAAATTTTGAGTGTGGCAAATTTTGACGATTTTCAAGCTGAATTTACATAATTTTTTTTCAAATAAACATATTGTTGTATTTATGTTGTTTAACTTTTTGAAAAGTCCTCTAAAGAATCTAGCCATTACAACTTACTAAAATGTATGAATAAATGTTTAATTTTAATTTGAAAAAAAAGTTACAATTTATAAAGTCAATTTAAGTGCATTTAGACTATATTACTACAAAAAAAAATCTACAAGTGATAAACCCATAAAAATACTATAAAACGTTTTATAAACAACAACATTCACACACACAATTTTATAAAGATGAAAATTTAGTGATAATTAACTTTTTTTTAAGATAAGAAATGGGGTGGAAAATACCCCGCGCGTGTGTTTATGTCCGAGTAGTTGGCGCGTGTGATTGAAGGTTAAAAAAGCGAAAAGCGCAAGGTCAGTTACGGTCTCAGTTGAGAATGGGACACATCTCCTAAAACTTGCTCATATATACCCAAGAGTTACACATTGATATATGTTAAGGTCGAAGTGTATCACAAAATATTAATGCGAAGCCTTATAAATGAAAATGCAGTAGAGTCTTAATAATTGAAGGTAGATAGGACCGAGACCTCCTCGGATTACCGAAAACTAGGATTAAACGGATTTATATTCCTTTACATTAGAAAAAAATTGAGTTCTATTGAACCCTAACACCGTAATTAGGAACGCAAAAATATGTTCATAGAACTTTATTGATTACATTACTTACATAAATTAAAGTTGCTTTGGAATACATTGTTCATCACGCTTGCTAAATTTTTTGGAAAAAGTTGTTATGTCTTCTGTGTTTGCTTATCAGATTGTTTTTGTGCTACTCTGTCGTGTAGATATCTTAGCGAAAGCACATTTGTTGAGATAGTGCCTGTTATTCAATATAGTGTAGTGCAGTTTCCAAGGCGGTCGTTCCGCCACTGTGAATAATTTTCCCTTCTTGTAATCTCGGTTGAACCTTCTCTTTATATTCGTCGTCACTGCCTTCATTAGTATTTTGTACCATTTCAACAATCGTAACATCGGAAGATATAAAGCACGGATATCATCAGATACAGTTGATCTTCATCGGGATGTGCTTTGTCTAACAGTAAAATAACGTTCTGAGGAAAAATCTATACTTTCAGAAACGTTTTTAGTTTTGGGCACAAACTCATTAAAAAAACATTCTTTGAATAGTTCTCTATCCTTCCAATCAGCACTTTAGTTCTCATATGAAACCAGCAATGCTGATGTGAAAATGTTTTTAAATGCCGGCGGCTTAGCTGATTAATCCCGCTGCTTAGCTGTCTCGAAGCAGGGCTCGAATTTAATGGAAACTTGAAAAATCAGGACTTGGAATTTCGAGACTCTACTGTAATTGTTACGAAACTCACCCCTTATTGACTTCCTATAATTAATGAATAAACTGCTAAAAAACATAATAATAATACTTATTTTGATTGAAAATGCTAAGTCAAAGACTGAAAACAGGGTTTTAGTCAAACTTAACAAGCCTGATAAGTGAGTGTGATAACAAGGTTGACTGCTACAGGAATTATTTCTTTCCAGTTCAGTCTGCAAGTAGTCATATAGATTCCAGATAGGTGCTAGCTAGTGTCTGCGTCTTGTTGATTACATTGTTGTTCTGTTTTAACTTTTGTTTTTATTGCATTTGTATAAAACCTTAGTATAGATGTGAGACTTATTCTCATTTATTCTGGTATTTTTAATTATACTACAGTATTTCTTATTTTCTGTGTTGTATTTTATTATTAATTTATATTTGTAACATAGTCCTGAATATCTCAGCTTAAGCTTTATTCAATTCCTTATGAGTTGGAAATTGAAGTTAATTTGTACTATTAAAGTACTGATATAATTTTTATAAACATAAATTATGGCAGATGTTTGTAAGATTAAACAATTTGTAAAAAAGCATTTTATGTTGTAGTCTGTATTGCCAAGCTATGAAGAAGCAATGCGAATGAATGGTGGTGGAACTACAGGAATCTTGAACTATAGAGTGCATCGTCCTCATTGGACAATGGTTGGAGCTCAACGTAACAGAAATATCCGGCAAGTTCCAAGGTAATTCTACTTGCTCAATATCTAATACTCAATGGATTCATAAATTTTAGGAATGCTTTTTGTAATTAAAAATATTTTGTGAAAAAAAAGTATATTTTTTTAAAATAATGCGAAAGAAAAAACCTTCAGTCAATTGTATGATCAGTATGATTGATTGTATAGTTAGTTAATTGTATCATAAAGTTAATTTTAGTTAACTTGAAGATCTGTTAAATAAAATCAGTCATAAAATATTTTTACTGTAGTATAACTAGTATAGGTAATTCATCACTGATTTTATAATTTTCATCAGGCCTAAAAGTATTTTTGGTAATAAAGATTTTCAATCAGTAAGAACTTTTATTATTTAATAGTACTCAGTATTTTTAACTGCATTTCCCAACACTAAAAATATAACTCAGTTTTTTCTTAGTAAATAAATACCTTCACTCTCTTTAATGATAATGATCTTATAATTTTGATAATTTTCTACTTTACTGCTACGATTTATATTCTTATTTAGAGTATCATAATTACCTGTCAATCCTAGCATTATTACATCAATCATTGACGGGTTTCGAAGGACCTCCATCAGTCAGAACTTTTTATTACAAATGTAATGTTTAAAAATTTAAAATGGCTCCAAAGTAATAAATAAAGCATTGAATAAGCTGAACCGATATGAGATAGAGGTTAAATAACAAAGAGGGGTATAGTTAGATATGAATAAAGACAATTCATTGCAGGGAAGAACAAATAGGGTTCATACAAATTTCTGCCTGATGGAGGTCCTTCGAAACGCGTCAACGAGTAGTGTGACAATGCTAGGAATGGCAGGTAATTATGGTACTCTAAATAAGAATAATGCTCTTATTTTTATACCTGTATAATTTTTTTTTAATTTCTAACTTTAAGTGCAGGTGAAAGCATGGGCTCTATAGACACAATGACAGTGAGTGAAGTGTCAACAAATATTACCTTGGATACAGTGTCTTCTCATACATGTAGCAGTGGTTCTCAAACCGCATCATGCAGGGCAATTTGTGGCAGTCTCGCTTCATTTGATACAAACTCTGCCCTCAATACTGAAGGTAGATTTAAATTTTTTTTTTCAAATAATTTATTACCATGTGTGTTTTGCTAAATAAAAAGTAAACATTGTTTTCTAAAAATAATTAAATGTATGGAACAGTATGTAAGGAGTCAATGAAGAATAATTGTATGATCAGATTTCATGACAGTAATAAAGGTCATTAAGATACTCTATCTCCAATATAAATGCCAAATAATTTTATTCACTCAGCCACCAGCTAAATTTCTGTTTCTGCCAACCTTTTTTTTCCAGTTTATCTAAGTCTTTGGCCAACTTGTGTTTGTTTTCAACCATCAGAATTATTAAAGTATTAGGGGGGATGAAAGATTTCTGTTAAGTTGTTCCTATTTTACTTTTATTTCCTAAATGCATTTTTCATTGCAAACAAAAACTTATAGCAGTTAAGTAGGTAGAGTTTCTGGCCTATTATTATTTCAATGCCTAGTGTTTCATAAAAAAAAATATTTTTTTTTGTTGATTCTTGGTGTCCATGATGTAGGTGAAAGTTTCTAAATTAATTTGTGTTATACAGGTTTTTTTATTGAGGGTACAGCCCCATGTTATGAAAGTGAGACACAATATATTCTTATTTTTCATGTTTTACAAATTAATATCAAATTAAATAAAAATTAAAATTACTACCTTTAAACTTTACATAAATGTTTGAATTGATTTCATGCCATTTAAATATAAATTCACAATTGTTTCATAACATTTCCAGTAATTTTTCTTACTATTTTTTTAATTTTTAATTGAAATCAGATTTTTATGTTTGTTTTCAAATCATAAATTGTATGAGAACTGATTTTATGAACTTCACCTGATATGAAAAAATCAGAAGGTGTAAGATCTGATGATCTTGTAGGCAACAAATTCTTTCAATACTAATCGTTTAAAAAATTACCATAGCATTGTTAGCATTTCATTTGCAGTATGACTTGTAGCATTGTCTGTTGAAGCTCAACATTCTCCTTCATTCAAATTTAACAATCCAATGAACTATTCTATCATATCGCTAAAAGCTACACTGTCTACAAGTGGCAGCGGTACAATTATACAGCGGCAGGAAAATGCACACCAATTTTAGGTCAGTTCAATACTTTGTCATGAAAAGCATGAGGAATTGTAGCACTCCATATTATACAGTTTAGACTACACACAGCCATTTAAATGAAACAATGTCTTATCGCTAAAAAAAATTATCCAATGATTAAAATTTTTATCATCCAAGGAATGAAACCAATGACAATATTTTACATGTTTTTGATTTCCCTTGTTTTTTCATTGATAGTTGACTCAATCAGGTTTCTGGCTGTCAATAGGGATATTGGATTATCATACTGTGACAAGGTGTTACCTCTCTTCCTTCAAATAAAAACAATTGCTGGAAAGATATGGGAGAGCCTGGCACATGCAGTGGTGATACCACATAGCCTACCAAGAGTGGAAGCTGTTTCCAAATTCAGAATTCTTACAGGCCATGACACTCTGCAAGCCCACTTATGTAAAACAGAATTAACAGCCTCGGATATTTGTCCTCTGTGCAACTGTCACAAGGTAGACGGCCTTCAGAAATGCACAGCATTGCATGCGAAAGAGATAAGTCACCATTGTCTCTAATGTGTGGCTTGGGGGAGAATGGCAAAGATGCCAAGATCTAGCATTGAATAAAATAAAGTACAGGTTTTTGATGGTCTGTAGTTTTCAGGTAATGAGGTTCGCCAAAGTGATAAGAGTGCAAATGTAACTTTTTTGTAGCTTTGAAAGTAGTTGTTAATGTTAGTCCAGATTCTGATGATAATCTTCTAAACAATTGTTCAAATATTTAAAAACTTCTGGAGTTAACTTTGTTGGGTGACAAGATGGTTTTTGATCAAGTACACTCAGTTTTACAGAATTTTTTGTTGGGAAATTCCAAACTAAATTCATTTTGCACATATTTCTAAGATTTACACGCTTTTAAGTCTACAATAAACATGTTCTTCTTTGGAAAAAACCATAGCTGACAAAAGGTAATGAAACAGCTGCTATGACCGCACTAATACATTACTGGCATTCTTCCAGTTGTCTTAGATTGGCTTTGAGTACACTGTCACCAACCTATTGATTGGGAGACATAAAATTTACCCATGTATTACTTCTACCTTCTTACACTCAGGGTTGCGTCCTTAATAAAACACCTGTTATAAACAACTTACGATGTTTAATCCATGGCTGATTAATTTGTTAGTGCTCTGGGCCTCCCAAATTAATTTTGAATTCAGTAATCACGACAACTGAATTATGTTGCTTTAATTTTTTAATTGATTATTTGTAATCAATTTTATTAAAAAAGAATAATTATGAATGAAAATAGGTAAAATAATAAATAAGTAAAAAAAATAATTAAATTATACTTCTACTTTAAGGCTTATTTGATTCTCTTATCATGCATGCAACTAATTATTCACTTAAAATTTGTAAAAAAAATTTTACAACTAAAATCATTTTGAAAACTTCACACATATTAACAACATATTTGTCGGTTTTTGTTTTTTTTTACAGAAAAATAATTATATTTAGCTTTGTTGATGAAATACCATTTTTCTTATGATGAATTATAGTCGTTTTAAGCTTAAAGTAATGCTGAATAAAAATATATGCATACGTAGTATTACAAAAGTCTATTTGTAATATTTATTCTAAAAAATGTAAAATTATGCACATGCATAAAATTGCCAAGAATGCTTTACCTACTATAATAGTCAGCAGTAAATAGGTTTGAATGTGACATAAAAGTTCACTTTGATGTAATTATTTTAAAAGAAAAACTAATTGCACTTAACACCATATTTACATGCACAAAATATATTTTCAAAAGTAGGTACCATAAAAAACATATAGGACTAAATATAAATTTTGGAAAATGTCATGTAGGCCTACTCAGAATTGTTCAATTTGCTTAGGCTGAGTTTATTTACACTTACTCCTTTATTTGGCCATTTCAAAATATTGTTTATAATTTTGGACAGTGTGAAACTTGTCAAAGTAAATGTTTAGATGTAATCTTAGGTTATTTGGGCAAGTCGCGCAGTAGGCCTACCAATCACACGTTTTAAGCCTATTAGAAAGCACTATACCTATATAACATGTTATGTTTAAACTAAAATAGCAGAAAAATACTAAATAAATAAAATAGACAGGAATGAGGACATGTTCACATCAACTGCAATCTATCAACTAGATCAGATGTCTGACGCTTAGGGTGCAGTACTGCAGTACATCGTATACTACTGTCTGAAACTAGTTGTTTATTTACAGAAAAAAAGATGATAAATAAGGCCAATCAGCATTATAAAAATAAACATTGCCTTCTCATAACATAGCAGATAAACATAGTACACAATATCATTACGTAAGACGTTTGAAAGTATGTAATAATTGTGACGCAAAATAATTAAAAGGTTAAATAGCAACATATAAAGACAATGGTACATATCTAGAACCTATATCTAGCATTACTGGGTCTGTCCACTCCCTGCAGTCTTTAACTCACAACTGAATGATAAAGTAATAAATCACTAGAGTAAAAGATTGACCTAAATGGCCAGGTGACAAGTTAGTTATAAGCGTTAAAAATGCAATAAAACCGTACTTTGTGTCCTGTTATTCCAAGAACACATTAGGATCTTTCATTATAGGGACAGTTTCAAGGGGGAAAAACAATTGCTTGCACATAAGAAATTTGTTGCACTTGTTTATCTCAAGTATGGAGATAATAACACATTAACAAAGGTCTAGCACAATCTACATTAAAGAAAAGTAAAGCGATCTACACTTGAAGATAAGACGAAAATCAACGTCTGTGGGGTGCAATGGGTTAAAAGACTTAAAGAGAAAATTGTTTTTAAGTTTTAAAATTGTGAAATGTAAGATGTATTTTGTTTATAATGGAACAGGAGTTATTTATTTCCACTTGTATAATGAATAATTTTATTGATACTATTAGGAACTTGCCTTTAAAACTAGCGGTTCAAACCTTTATAACAACACCTGGTCACCAAACTAGACACTGATGATAATTGTTTTTGTATAGTAAAAAATTTTACACCTCAACAAGTTTTAACAAATATATTTTACTATTACATTTGTGCGAGTTATTTATTATTTCAAAGTGTTATTTTGAACAAAAATATATTATTCACAGTAACCAAATTCATCCAATGAATGAAATATTTACCCATAACATTTTTGGTTTAAGGCTAGTACAGTGCATTATGCTCACTTTATTTTGGGAAGTGAACGATCTATAAGTCTGGACATTTTTATAAGCTGAATACCCTAATACAATATCCAAAGACAAAAACTTGAAATAACACAATGCAATATATACAAAAAAGGCGCAATGAGTAACATTCCTCACTATCCAAAATAAGGTTTCTCATGGTAGCAAAGTTCTTGCCATAGTCTTTCCACTCCAGTGGCATTGTCTCTCTCAGATTTCATCTAACTCCATTTGTGTAGTATGTAAGTACAGTAAAACCTCTCATATCCGGAACAATGTGGCGACACCCCGATCCCGATATGAAAAGAGTTATGTGTGATGATGTACATTTGTACTATGTAATCAGAACTATTCTAATTAGAAGTAGATGTATAGTTGCTCTAAGTAAATTAGTTACACTTATTGAAGATTGTAATTATACTTTAATAGCAATATAGAACTGTATGTACAATTTAGCTGTATGTCTTTAATACTTTACCTTACATTCATATCTACATAATTTATTAGTTTTATTAAATAGAGATGTAATGGTGGTTTGCTTGTTTTGTTGAATACATTTCTTTGATGAAATATCCCTCCGCCTTCGAAAGAGCATACAATCAGCAACTGTAGCTTCATCTTGTTGGTCGACATACTCGATCAGCTGTTCAAATGTCTGAAAAGATTCACTATGCATCATGGTTTGTTTTCTTTCATCATATTCGACAAGCACTGGCTGTGTGCTCACTAAATCTATAATGTCACTAATAGTAATTTCAGGAATCATTGAATCTTATCTTCAACAGAATATACAGTTTTTCCTCTTTTCCGCCATACTCTATATATCTAGATTACAAATTCTAGGTAAACTAACTAACTAAATTTCCTAATTACAAAAGAAATCCTGTAAAACATATATAAATTGAACGACACTCAAACACAATAAGGTAAGTTGGGCGATACAGTTCACCAATCTGTAGAACACTAGTGAACTGAAACAATATGGAAACTCAAAGATAACTGCAGGCTGCTGGTGCCAGAGAACTGTCCTGACAGCGAGGCACCTTACAGAATAACGGCACTTACTTCATTTTCATATTACATCCGGATATAGGAGGTTCCGAATATGAGAGATTTTATAGTAATTATGGAAGCATGAGACTTACTTATATTACTAAGGCAAACCATTTCAGACAACAATTTTGTGGTGGACCTTTGAAGTAGACTGAAGAGTAATCTGGGAAACCAGAGTAAAATGCTGATGATAATGGTTTTACATGTAAATTATTATTTTTATTTGTTCTTGAATTGTCAGAGTCGTAGTAATATAATTAGTTTCATGTCTTTCACAGGTGCTCCTCTTTTGGAAGAGAATGAAATGGAAGAAGCTGTGGCAGGAACACAGCAAAATGTCCATGAGCTAGATAGTGGTTCCATCAAACTTCAGCCTGATATAGCTTCTTAAAACTCCTAGTTATATCTGTCAGTTATTTGTTTTTTGTTTCATTAAGTGTAATAAAATATATTTGTAGCTTTTAAAAAGTAGTATTTAGGGTATTGCAAGGCTGTTGTGTAACATTTGGTTTTGCACAATATAAACATTATTTAAAGTCATCCTTTCATTCATACTTTAAAATATTAAAAGTATATATTTTATTTTTCATATTCTTATCTGGTTGGGAAAGGAGGCAATGGGTCTAAAATCTATCAAATGTTTAATTTTGAAACTTTTGTTGTATTTCCCCTATTTTGAGAAAACCAAGGGGATCTTAAGGCATTTAAATCGGTCAGTCTTTTATCTGATCCAAAAATATCAATAAGCTTCATGCTACACCCTTTACCTAAATGTTTTTGTAAATAATATTTTGAAGATAATAAAAACATTAAGAATAACATATTATTAAGAATAAGTTTTTTTTAATTATTAACCTCTTGAATTTTGTAGTCCATTATGTTCAGTGAAACTTAATTCATCACAAATTTACAAAATTTAAAGTTCAGATAGTCATAAACTAATATAAAAGGGATTAGTGAATTATTAAGAATAACATATTCTTTTAATTTGCAAAGTGTGTAAATCAATCGATTTTGACACAACTTAATGTAACAGGTTAGTTTCATTGCACTTTTGTTTATTTTTCGTTTTGTAATCAATATATTTTGGTTTTTACTCATAATAATTTGGATAGTACATATAACATTAATATTGTTTACTTTATGTGCAAACCAAATTTTATTTGTTTTAACATTGGTATGATTTTGATTGATACAGACAACCATACATAATTGTTTTTTTCTGTCATTTATTTTGTAAGAAACATGATGTCAATAATTTTACCATTTACTACTATTTGGAGAAAATATCTAATTCAAAAACATTTTGTTACTGTGTAATATTTAAATTTGGTTCATTATGTACTTAATATTTTATCAAATTACAGCAGACTATTAACTTCAGTTATTGAATCTACAGATTTAAGTCAAATGCCATAGCAAACTGCTATTTTTTGTCATAAACATTGTTGAACATGAATCTCTAAAATTAAATTGTTCAGTGTAACTTTTCTTAAAACATTCTGTAATAATAATAACAGATAAGACAGTTGTAAATTAATTTATATTTCTAAACATATAAGGATAGTATAATCCATATACTGTAAGTACTCGATTTTTAAAAATAATATTTTAGCGTATTATCTCTTAAAAGAGATAACGTCATAAGTGTATTTGGTAAGCCAGGTATATTATCAAAAGAGTGTATATGTCATCCAAAGGCCATGATCAAAGGAAATCAGCTTTATAAAACTATTAAATTGAATGTTTTTATACAAGAATGATATAATCAGTCTCAATATTACTAAGCAAACCTGCTTTTAAAACTTGAGAATCAATTTAAAATAAAACACAAAACAAAATTTTTATTTATTGAAATTCAGGGTTTATTAATTTTCACAATATACTTATTTTTCAGTAACAGAAATGTGTGAAACAGAAATATTGTAAGTTTTAATTTTCTATTGAACATTAAGTAAAATTACAAGAGTAAAATTACTACAGTAAACTATCACTAAACCGGGGCTGGGATACTGCCGAACTACTGGAGGATCCATTAAAAACACAATGTACATTGAACAATATTTATGCGTATTGCTCAAAAATAAAGAAAAGAATAGGAGAACAGCCCTTTATTGTACTTGAATGAATGTACTAGTTTGTACTTTACAGTCAAAGGTTGCCCTATCTTTAATGGTAAAAACAAAAATATAAATAGGTTTCCGTTTTCACTACAATGACATTGTTCAATTGCACTTTAGTAAGAGTCACTGAACATAACTATTGAAGCAACATACAGCTCAAAACTGTTTTTATTTCACGAGTTACACAACTAGAAGGGGGGTCACTAACATCGACATGGAGTTAAAAATATACAAGTTATTTAATCACTTTTACATTAGTTTATGACTATCCGATAGTCATAAACTAATATAAAAGTTATTAATTAAGTTTCGCCAAACGTTATGGACTACAAAATTCAAGAGTTTAATACAAGTTATGTTTACATATTAATTATGTTTACATCTTCCCTTTACAAAATCACCAGATATGTGAAGGGCCAGATTATAAAGAGTTTGCTGTATTCTGTATGTCATTGAAATCATTTTGTATTATTGTACAAATGGTATTATTGAACTAAGTTCCTAATGTACTTTTGATTTTAAAAATAAGTTGAAGTTTTTTTTTCTTTGCTACCTTATATTGTCTCAGAGTCAGTAGCGTAGCAGATGGTATGTTTGAAGGTGAAGTCTCGTCTAAAACTGTTATTTAAACACTTATATCTGTTGAGTATACATTTCTGTACTCTTACTACTATTATTGAAATGCTATATCAGTTGTATGTCAAGCCTAGATAGAACTTAGATAGTTATTTAACAGGCCTTTAATTTATTTAAGATTGTTTACCAGTTATATACAGTTACTTCGTACGCTATTAATTTTGCATCAAAGTTCATTTGAAACAAAGATGGATATTTTTATAATTTAATTCCCTCATCAACTTTAATATCATTATAAACTTATACGTTTTAATCAATGTTAATATGTAAACATTTGCCTGTAGTTCCACTTATATTTTGCTTAAATGAAAGGAACTGTTTTGTGATATATTTAGAGGATATATGTGGCTCACTGAATGTGCATAGTTATACATGGACTTCAGTCTCTACGATTGAGATGATGGTTATCCTTGAACTCCCTTTCTTTCTCTCTACGCCACCAAGATTGGTCGATAGTTTTTTAACTAGTTTCTCTTCACTACACTTTCCGTACACCGAACGACTCCCTATCTCCCTTCCCTCTTTAACCAATTAATTCCCTTAACCCTCTTTTAATAACTTCCCTTTTTACCAAGACTTTTATCCTCTTCATACTAACACATTTAACCACAATCATTTGCCTGAACCAAGCCCCCAGTACTCTCTTTTTGTGTTCCTCTTACACTAGCATCCTATCCCTCCATCTGGCAATTCTAAACCCATCACAAAACATTCTTTCAGGTACAACCAGTAGAATCAGCCATAACCTCTAGTTTGAAATTTGTTACGTTACTTGGTGGTTAACTTATATTTTTTAAAGCTAATTAAATATTCACTAGCCTAACTTTCTCTAATGGTATTTTAGCACCTTGTTCCTTTTAACAACACAAAAAAAATATTAATTACGTTCTATTGCCTTGAAAAGTCAAAACTTTTAGATTTATTATTATGTTTACAACAACTACTGTCCCAACCCTTGTCGGCATTTTAAGACGATTTCCATATTCTTTAACTTTATGTTACAGGAATTTTTACAAAGGTATTAGAGATAGTACCAGGAAAGAGGATGAATCTCGGTAGAAAATAATTGATTAAATTGTAAACAACTGCCAGCCATCTAGGACAGGCACAACTCAAGACTGCTGTAGTCACTGTAGTAAAATAGATACAGATAAAGATTTGATTCAAACAATTAATGTTTCTGAAAGTTGGTTCATCTATATAATGTCTAAAAAAATTCCTGTTTCTATAATTTCTAAATTGATCAATTTTTTTAAAGATTTCATGTATGAAATTTTATTAACACTCTTATAACAACTTGAAGCAACTTGCCATAATTTTTTATCATAAGTAATTATTTCATAAAACTAAGAGAAAACTATTAACTTATTTGCTGACAGATTTCGAAACAGTTGTTTCATTTAAAATACAACATCTAATTTACAACAAATAACTTTAAAAAAGGTTTTAAAAATTTTTTAAAGAGATATAATACGAGTATAGAAGTGGGAATGAAAACTAACAACACATTAAATAATAAATTAAAGGGCAATATAGAAAGTTTAAGTAAGTTCAGTAAAAACGGAGTTTATAAAATGCAATGTAATTGGAAAACAACGTGCATACAACAAAAATTTTAAACCTAATATAAAGAGCATAAGATAATTTAAATATGGGAAAAATTATTCGAATTATGCTACACATTTGTTTGAAGAGGATTATACACAGCAAGAAATGAAAAATACAATAAAGATTTTACATTATGTTATTAAAGAAAGACGTTTAAATATTTTGGACAATTTAAAAATGTATAAAGCAAAGTTAAAAAAGGGAAATGTAATGAACAAACAAATAAATACACAGTCATACGTTATATTTAAACATTTAAGATTATTAAGTAGGTAGACGCAAGGAGCAAGAGTAGGTATGCACAAATAGGAAGCGAGGTCTGTAATTGGTGACGGCATGGCTAACAATATATAAAGACAAACTCAAAGTTGGCGTGAAAAATACGATTTAAGTTTTGAAAATGGAGTCATTCCGAAATGTGTCAACAGAGGAAAATATTAGAAGGCAGAAAAATGTACTGAAATATATACACAGTAATACCCCGTACTTACGCGATAGGTGGGACAGAGCGATAACCACGTAAGTCGGGGTATAATTTTACATGCAATCACATAGGAATCATGTTTAATTGGAACCAAAGACTAAATAAACTAATGATTTAAAAGAAAAATGTGTACATATTAAAATCCTAAATACAACAAAAAATTATATTATGTACATACATATTGCAAAGAAGTAAGTAAAAAGAAGTTATTTTGACATTAATGACTTCATATTCTAGTAAATTCGTTTGAAAAATTGAAGATTTTTACTTCTCACACAGAATTTCCTCATAACTCGCTAATATTTTTGTTTTGTGGCAGAAATACGCTCATCGTTGTAATAAGTTTTCCAAAATTTGTAAAACTTGTTCAATAAAAATAAGGCCGTTTGTCAAGTTTCTAACTGTCATTTCGTCTTCTATGTCAACTGGGCCTAAAGGACCTGCGTTTTTATTGTCTTGCTTTTGCTCAAGCATTCCTGGGCTCATCAACTAATTGTCAGCTCCTGGTTTTGTAAATCCAGCAGTTTTTGAACGTCATCATTATCTACTTCTAAATTTAGTTGTCTGGCACTAATTTCACTTCTTGAGTTTTAGTGGTTTTTTGTGAAATTTCATTCCAAGATTGTCCAATTATTCTCAAAGCATTTAAAACATTGAATTGTTTCCAAAATCTTCAACAGTGAGCTTGTTGTTCTATCTGATAGCTTCATGCAGATGCGCAAATGATCTTCTTGTGTAATAAGCTTTAAATGTTTTTATGACTCACTGATCCATTGGTTGAAACAAATTATTTGTTTGGTGACAGAAATATCACTTTCACGCGGTGTCGAAATTAGTTAAAGTAATAGGAGGATGGCCAGGTGTATTGTCAATTAATAGGAATTACTTTAAAAGGAATTTGTTTAGACCGGCAATAACGTTCGTTTTCAGGTATAAAATGATGACCAAACCGGTCCTCAAAAAAGAAGCTCTCACCAAAGACCTCCAAATCACGGGCAAGGTAGCGTTAGAAATATTTCTTTTAAGCCCTTCGATTTTCTGAGCGATAAGTTATGAGAGGTTGCAACTTACAGTTAAGAGCTGTATTTGTGTCAAATATCACTGTCAATCAGTCTTTGGCGGCCTTATAACCGGAAAATATTTTCTCTTCGTGAGCTATAAAAATTCTCATAAACATTTTCTTCCAGAACAGGCCAGTTTCTGCGTAACTCGGACAGCATGATTTAAAACCGCGCAAGACTGGGTAGCGTAAGTCGAGGTATTACTGTATATATCATACATCTGTATTTAACATTATCAAGGGTACAACCACTTTTCATAAAATAAACCTTTTTGAGGTTATTAAACTTTTGAAAATTGTATTTGCCTGTCATTTTGAAACAAAAAATGACCTTTTTTCAAAGTAATTTTTCCAGCCAAATACTTTTTTACATATCGATTAATCGATTAAAAATAATTTAATATTACTAACAAAAAAATTTTCTTTACCGGAAAATTGTTTTTTCTTTAAAATATTTATTTTGTAATCTAAACATCGTAATTTGTGATAATGTAAAGCTATTTCAATGTCGTAGAGACCAGCATTTCATCAACGCACATCGTTGGACCAGGAGAATAAAGGAGTCGGGAGTTCTCAGAAAATTTATTAAATATTTTGGAAACTGCAGCTGTAGGGTCCTCATCTTTCCTTCCCTCACGATCAACAGGGTTGTCAAATCGTAATGCCAACAATAAAAATAAAAATCTATTTCTGGACATTGTACAACGAAATATTTCTCGACCTGTTCCATCAGTACAATAAAAACTGTCAATTGACTCGTTGCTAGATTTGAAAATAGCCGTATATATCAAAAGTCCGATGAAACCTTTCAACTCTATCATATACAAATCAGATGAGTAAGATTGAGGTTTTGAAAAATTACTCCTGATCGAAGTAATCTTTTTGTTTGTCCACATAATAATTTCTTTCAAAATGTCATTAGAAAACAAAAGTCCCCACACGTCCTCAACAGTAGGGTTAGTTCCCAATTTTTTTGCAGGAGCTTTTAGACCTGGTAACTGCACAATTATATTATGCCTTCTTGTTCTAACATTTAGAGGCTGGTGTACTTTATTCCATTTAAATTGTGTTTTGTTACGTATTTTTTTTCCATAGAAAAAAACATCTTCTAGAAGCAGCGGTTCAATACTAGAAGAATCTATCACACCTGGATGCTCGTTAGACGACTCTTGGTACACATCATCATTTTCTTCGTCCTCCTGTTCTGATTCGGAATCATGTTTGCTATCATATTGATAATCTGGATCTCTATCGCTGTCGTATGGATCAGGTTCTGAAGGTCCTTCCAAAACATCATACACCAAATTCTCAAGATCGTTATTGAACCCATCACTATTCACAGTCACTAAGTTCATAACTGGTCTTCCATGTGATGGACCAGGTTTTTTCAGGGTTTTGATAATCCATATTTATTAAAAAAGAAACGTAAAAAAGCACACACTTACACTAAAAACACTATATACAAAGTTTGGAATGAACGAATAATGTTATTTAACAGACACGATACATCTGAGAGACGGGAGAATGGGACACACTACACTAAAATGGCTTTGGAAAAGGCAAACGCAGACAAAAACAAACAGGACCTTCACTACACAAACTATACCAATCACCTGAAAGGTAGACGGGTTGGGGACGCAGAAAAAATTCGTAGGCGGAAGATACACTGGTTTCTAAATTCGCGACCGTCTCTGAGACGTATGGTGTCAGTTAAGGGTTAAGTACATGTAGTGAAAGTGATAAGTGAATACAAAAAAACAGTGTTGCAATATATATATATATATATATATATATTCTTGATATTTAACGTTATCCATTATATATATATAATTTTTTTAAGTTGGCGCCAATTTTGTACTTAGACTCATATTTTACATACTGAACTTGGCAAATAAAGAGATTTTACATGATGGAACACCTTGGCATATAGATATAAGAAATTTATGATTCAAAAGATTTAAGGAGATATTATCTCTTATATTTATAAGCATCCACGATAATCACATTCCGTGCAAATCATTCAAAGAAGATTGAATTATCAACAATTGGTATATCTGAACAACAATTATCAGGGTGTCTAGTATAATAGCTTGAAGAAATTCCCTGAGTTTTCCCTGACTTTTCCAGGGTGTCTAGTAAAATAGCTTGAAGAAATTCCCTGAGTTTTCCCTGACTTTTCCTCTTTTAGAAAGCCCAGTTTACATTGGGCCCATCCATTGATATCTGAAGGATCTTGGATAAATCCAGACTTTGAAGAACGAATTGAGTAACTCTTTTGCTTTTGTGTGTGTAAGGAACACAGAACCAAAATATCGAGCTTTCACTTCATCCGTCTCTGCATCCCAATACCTAACACTCAAATCCATTTGGGCTCTTTGTGATATTTTGTTTAAACTTTCATCAAAGCCAATTACATAGTTGGAATTTGAATTTAATGATGTCAGTAACAGGTCTTTAATATAATTTGATAAACCGAATACAACACTATAGGAAATTTTATCTTTCCCCAATCTCATGTTCTGTGCAATGGTGCTATCAGGGAACATCCTTGGAAAGAGGCACACACTACCTTCTGCATTGCGTAAAGAAGTGTTGCATTACTAAATTCACGCACCATATAATCTCTGCTTCAGTCACTTCATCTTTCAGTTTATATTTATTCTAAGGAAGGAGGGGAGGTAATGACGACATCTGCATGACGCGCTTGCCCGCTACTGCAATGAAGACTGGAACCTTCCATGTTGAAATAAACAGTGTAAAAATAATCACCGTCAAATAAAACACATACTATCACGAGTCTAGGCAAATAGCTGGCTACGAATGTTTACACAGCGTTCTGTGTGGTCAGAAACAGACTGAGTTATCTGTTATCCCCACCTGTCCATATGATAACAGAACCACTGCGCACCCCAAGGCCACGGTCCAGGCTAAAACCTCCCAGCTGTACCAACTCGACACGTTTAATACTTATTGACGTAAGTCCTGAAGTCATAGCAATGGGCTTATCAAATAAATAATGGGCATCTAAATAAAGAAGTGTTATTTCCTGACTGCCCTGACCCTAAACCGCTGGCTTACAATACCAAATATTCGAGAGCAATTGCCACTAGTTTTGTTTCTAATCAAAATAAATATTTTCCCGATTTTTTAAAATTTTCCCTGACTTTTCCAGAATGTTAAAATTCCCTGACTTTTCCAGGTTTTCCCTGTCACTAGACACCCTGATTATGCAATCAAAGATTTTTTATTAGATAAAATCTTATAGTCTTTTCCGAAAACAAAGATCAATTCTCGTATAATCTCAATAATATCGAACACATGAAATTTTCATTTCAAGAGAAGACTTCATGGTTCATTACAATTATTCATGGGAAATCAAACAATCAAAAGGCTGATTGTATCAGAAATGTTTGGAATAGATTTGATGGATTATAGCAAATACAAGGCATGCTGACTTGATAATTTTGTAGGTAATAAGCTAATGTTTTCATTACTGGAAAATTATTTTTTACTTTTTAGTAAGTAAAAATTATATATTTGGGTTTGTTTGCCAGTTCTGTTTCTTTAAAAAAAATTTTATTTCTTCAATTTTAGAGGTATGATCTTTAATTTTATTTACATTATAATCAAATTTCATTTCATGCCATTGATTATGTTGAAATATTAGTTTGTCAGACAAATACTTTGAGTAATTTATGTTTGAAATTGCTTAGGAAATTTTCCTAAAATTCTACATATTATTTCTTATCTTGCAATTATTTTTTTAATTTTATTTTTAAAACGTTTTAATAATCATGTAATGCAAAATCTCTGGTAAATATTCAATAATGCTGTCTACAATAGTTATTAGGAAAAAAACATTTTGTGCACATATAATATTAATAAAAAAAATAAAGTGAAAATTGATAGTAAAGTTATATTTAATGAATTTATCTATTTATATTTAGTGAAGTAATGAAATTTTCACCTGAGGATTGTTGATTGTCTTGTTTATGGTAAATGTACGTAGTCGTATTTTCAGTGTATATATTTTGGCTTATCTCATTCAAGTTATATATCAATATGTCATGTAGACCATCAAAAAAGCCGATTTCATGAGGGAAATTCAATCATTAGAATCCGATGATGCCATTCTAAGCATGAAATAAAAAAATCTATTCTTTTTATATTTATTTTTGTGTGTTATTTTTTTGTATGGTAGAATACTACATGAAATAAATACTGTGATTGTTTATTTTAATTATTTTATAGTTCATAATCCTTACTAGAAAAAAAATTCACTCAAGGGTAACATAGTGTATTTTGTCTTCAAATCAGATGGATGTAGATGTAACTATAGTGGGCTACCAGGAGGGTTTTCCCTTTCATTTGCATGCAAAATCACTTTGATCAGTTCAATACTTCCAAAATTATTGTGGAATAAATATATAAAAAAAACACATGAGTTGAATACAAAAATTACTTCTTTCTTTAAGTCAGTTAAAAATTACGACTCCTTTCTATACCATAACATAGTTTAAGAGAGACAGGCAATAGCTACCTTTAAAAGAATAATACCTTATAAGTTTTATTCTTCTTTCAAACTCAATTTTAAGGTCAGAAAACTATGAGGGATATATATATATATATATATATATATATATATATATATATATATATATATATATATATATATATATATATACATACAGGAAGTAACATGCCAGTAAACATAATTTTAATAGACATTACAAATTTTTTATTATTTTTAGTATATAAAATATGTTACATTTAATTAGACATATTTGGTAACTTTAATTTCATAACTGAAAAAAAAATTACTTAAAAAGTAAGAAAAACTTCTAAGTAACATATTTTTAAAATGCCTCAAGTGTAATGCTGGTCTTCAAAGTGAGACAGTGTTTGATATTTTCAGTTAAATACTAAAGAGGGTATTTTCAGAAATAATGCTTGGTTGTAAAACAAAAGAGATAAAATCTGCTACAGTAAACTTCTAATTATCTACGTGTGGACTCTCCTCATTGCAGATTATCCACAGGTGTAAATACAACTGAAAATTGTTTTGTTCTGGTCGCCTTAGGTTTTGAAGTATGAAGGCAAGCCAAAGTTGACATGAACACCAAATATATGAATATTCTTGAATTTTGTAGTCCATTACATTCGGTGAATCTTATTAATCACTTAAACAATAGTTTATGACTATCTGAACTTTAAATTTAATAAATTTGTTAAAACTTACTGAGAGGGAACGTTTTTGATCGCTATGTGCCGATCTTCATCAGTGTCTTCTGCTTGGAGATGTTGGGTTGAACGGTAACTGTTTTAAAGGTAGGTTTTCGATAGTATTAAAGAGTATGTATGATTTGTATACTATTGAAAGCCTACCTTTTAAACCGTTACCGTTCAACCCAACATCTCCAAGCAAAAGACACTGATGAAGATCGGCACATAGCGATCGAAAACGTTCTGTCTCAGTTTTGACAAATTTACAAAATTTAAAGTTCGGATAGTCATAAACTATTGTTTAAGTGATTTATATGAATTTGTTTAGCAAATTAGTTGACAGAAATTCTGTTAAATGCTAAGTTGCCTGTTGTGTTTCAATGTTCTTAGTGTTTTTGTAGTGAACGAATATTAGCCAAGAAACAAAAGAGTGTGACATTAAAAAAAAAAAAAAGTATCTGACATGAGAATATGTAAAACTCAATAAAGCGTGCTAAATTTAATTTTAATTTGAACTTCACTCTGTACTGACAGAAGGAATAGCTGTCATGAAGTGACAATACATCCATGTTATCATAGACGCTAAAGAGAAAGTTTTTATTGTTTTGTTTGTTAAATCTGTCAGGAGATACTGATGCATTGACGGGGCTAACCCATTTTTTAAAAAACGTTTGTACTGTCTGAAGAATTTTCTTACAAATTAATTTGGACTGTTCTGGAAATGGTTTCCGACTCATACACAACATTTAAAAGTGGACATCAAGCAGCAAGGATGTAAAACCAATAATGACATGCAGTAACATGGTACTAATACCTTCTTGCCATTGGTATCTATGAGAAACATAGGTCATTAAAGCAGAAAATTTACTAGTTCACTTTTTTAACCAAAAGAAACTATGGATGATTCAATAAATATTTCAATGGTTTAAAAAATTTCTTGTTTTCAATTATCTTGAGTCAAAAAATTTACCAAAAAGATTGTTTTATTGATTGACAACTTTCCCGGCTGCAAGTATACTTGAATATTCTGATGAGCTAATTTTTACAAAATTTCTGCACTGGTCAAACCAATGGACTAGCCAGTTGTCACAGCCATGAAGTTAACCTACAGAACAAAGCTGTTAGTGTAAAAAATATATAGATGCAATCTCAAAAGGTTTAGGAAAAATTACAAAATTTGTAACACAGTCTACCATATTTCATTAGCAAAGGATTCAATAAAGCTCTTTATCGTTGTGGACTACTGTTGTCATATTTCGAAAACAAAATGACAACCTAATCACTTATCAAGAAGATATACTGGGAGTCTTCCTGTCACTACACGGGCTGACTGCGAAGTCAGTCTTAGGGGAGGGAGTAAGAATGTTGATAAAGAGATCATTACAGAGTGGGGAAAAAGAGGAGTGAAGTGTTCTCTTTGAACAAAACAAATCCACCACACAGACAGGACACCAAACGACTTTGCAATACTTCAGTAATTTAGAGGAGCATAATGGATGCATAGTTAACTGAAACAATGATGCTACCAATTAGGAATTACAAACGTGTTTTCTCAATAACAAACAAATACCTGATTTTTTTTTAAATCTAAAAACTGTGTTGTTTATTTTTTTGTACAATCTAGTCTGGTAATGTTTAATTTAGTGTATAATAGCTTACTTGACTTAATTTTACATACAAAATTTTCTGTTACTAATTTAATCTCCTTAAGTTTATACATAATATACAAATAATTCTACTGTAATGTATTGTTTGTATTTCATACAATACAATCAAGTTTATAACGTAGAATAATTTTTACTTTTATTGTCCTGGATTTATAGTATTTTTACAGAGGACCCATTATTTTCACTATTGTCGTTTGCCAAGCCACCCAATTCTGCAGATAATTTGGAGTTTACTGTGCATACTATTAAACAACCATGCCAAAACTAAAAATTTATATACAGATCAAAGAATACTATAAGCACAAATTTACAACACAAAGTAATCAATGTCCATCAATGTTAACATATAACACCAATATTAATATACATTGCAAAAATGACAATACATACACCAGTATGAGATTAAATATAAGTTTTACTGTAATTATTATTTAGTCAAATAAGCATTTAGAATAAAAAGTGGAAATATTGTTCGAATGAACTCTTCAAGCCAGTATTTCACTAGGTTGCCAAGTCATCAATAGTACAGTTTTACCAGCACAGACACGGTTTTTACCCTGATGTCCCGGCTTGAAGGGTTAAAAAAGTGTTCATATATATTATGATCAAATCTGGACAAAAATTAATTCATTTAAAATTAAAGTAAAACCTGGTTTAATCAAAAAGGTCTTAATAATAAAAGGAGAATACCATTGTGATACACAACACACTGCATAATCAATATCCATCAATGTTAACATTTAACACCAATATTAAAACATTTGGAGAAAATTAGTAATAAGAATAACAGTATGAGATTAAATACAAGTTTTATTGTATTATAATTGTTAACAGATTGTTGGTTTTAAAAATTGTGCACAAAATTTTAACCATATATTGTAACAGAATCTAGACAGAAATCACTTTATTTAAAATTATTAAAAAAACTCTCCTTATTGATATGCAGCTTAACAACATTATTTTAGTAAAAATAGACAAAGAATAACAGCCCATGTGATAGATACGAACATATGAGGTGCAGTATCATTCCATTTATCACTGGAGATACATTCCATAGGTACACTTTACAACACTAAAGAAAACTTTGTATGTTGACCTTATGGCCAACAGCTTTAGCATGTTCTGATTTGTTTATAAACAAAATATTAAAGATGCTATACTATATTTAAAAATCACACAATACAGAAATTATGCATACTCAAAGGAATATTATAAAAATAGCATAGAGAACAAATAAAAATATACTATTTTATTACTTTTTTCTTTTATTGATGTGGTTAATCAAAGTCAGTTGTTTCATCTTTTGTTTTCTCTGTTGGCAGTGCTTTGTAATTGGACAAAATTTGTTTTCCATCTCCTATTGTTAGGTTTTCAAGGAATTGATATATTCATTTTCAAAATGGTTATTAGAATGAAAACCTGGTCAATTGATTTTCAGAAAACACTCTCACTTTTTATGGCTAATTAGTTCTTCAGAAATATATTTTTCTATTGTTAGCCTCATTGAAATTAACTAAGTTTTAAATATATAACTCATAGCTAATGAAAGACCCTACAAAATTAGTTGCTTGCAGCTAAAATACTCTCCAAGATAAAGTATCAACTCAAAAATCATCCAGTTTTTTTATAGTCTCAAATTTTCTACCAAACTCTATTCATTATGACATTCTATCCATCATTATATGGATTAGTTGTCATCTCTGGTGCCTTTTCAACAACTACCTAAATGTCCATCAACAATAAACTTCAAAGTTTATAATACTTTATGACCAATGGTTCAACCAATGACACTGTTCTTAGCAGAAGGAAACTAGAGCCCAATTTTTCCAATTACTATCTAATACTTATACTTTTTTAATTTTATCATCACCATGTTTTAGACTAGGGCTTTAATTTGATAAATTGACGATTCGCGTTAAAACACAAAAATTGCATAACTTAATTGTTTTAGATTCAATGAAAACAGTTCTACTGAGACTTTTAAAAAAATACATATTTTTTCCAAATCATATTTATGTGCATAGTCGTAAAACACAATATATTAAGAAACCGCTCAAGAATTTGTACATCTGATGAAACTTTACAAAACTGTTAAAATCTTTTAATAGCAGATGATACGGACATGTTATCCAAATTGAATCTACTTACTGTAACTCTAAATACAAACAACGAAAAATTGAGTAAGAAACAGCACCTGTTAAAAAAACAATTTTTGTGTGAAAATTGTGATTATGTATTTATTAAAGATTGTTTATATAATTTCTAATTTTTTCAACACTTTTAAAAAAAAGATTGTTTACTTATAGAAATTAACTTTTAAAAAATCTTTATAAACAAAATTATAAAGTTTTCAAAAAGTCATTCTGATATTTATTTTTAAAAAAGCCTCTGAACTTTGAACCTATATTTTAATAGCATTCTGTTGTTAATTTTTATGCAAAACATTGAGCCAACCTGAAAATTTTGCACCAACTTATTTTTGTTAAAAGTTTCCTAATTCCGAAGACTAAAACTCTTTGTAGGTTATGATATACACCACACTGCCAATATCACCAGTATATAAATTTCCAAGAACTAGTTAATGCCTCCCATTTTTCAGTGTTGATATTTATCAAAAATTCCAAAAGGTACAATTTAATATATGATTTTAACACTTTGAAGTCACAATGTATGAAACTCTTTAAATAAAATGAATAATATTTAATAAGCCATCGCTTTATAATGAACAAGAAAGCCATCGTATTGCATTCTACAGGAAAGTGGCAATGAATAGAACACATGAGTCTGATATTTGCAAAGATGCTATGATAAACATTTTGTATATTGCAAGATAAAAAAAATTGTAATGCTATTTTTTAAATTGTAAAATTAATGTTTCTCTAAAACATAAATTTGGAATAATTCACTGCATACTGTAATCAGTAACAAAACCAGACAAAAAACATTGCAAAAAATCATAATATGTTTTAAAATCCAACACTTGGTTGGGAACTGTAAAGAATTATAACAATTGTAAAAGATAGATTTGTAGTCAAAATGATCCCACATAAATGTTTTCATTATAAAGGATCAACCTACTTTATAACACAAGTTTTTTTACAATATCTTCTTGTATTCACATTCCCCATGTTGATAGTCACTTGATATACACAATTAATCATGAGCTATTAATATTACCCTAATGCCCATTTCTTTGTTACAATTTAAGCTATTTGACAAATAAAATACAATAACCATAATATTAAGATAAAAGATAGACTTATAACAACAAGAACCCTTGTTATAAAACAGTAAACTAATTCATTTTTATACAAACTTCCTAATGTTGGAGCATAATAGTAAAACTTCAAATTTAAAGATAAACAGAAGGAATAATAAATCATATTGTTATTATTACAGATGTATTAAACTGAAATATTTTTTTTAAAATAAGATAAAACTAAACCCAGAATAATAAATCTAGAGACATTACATAACAAAAACTCATACTTTTTAATGTCTTTCAATTGTAACTAAAAATTTGAAAAATAAAAATCAATAAACTAGGTTTTAAAATGAAAAATTCAATACAAATTATGGTAAAACAAGATATTTTTCGTGATTAGATATATACATACATACAAACACATAAATATATACATATATATGCTGATATGTATTCCTTCACGGATGGAAAAATATGATGAATGTTATTATCCGGAGTACATCTGTTCATTCTGCAGGTGCGTAAAACCGCAGTTCCGATGTTCCGAAGAGCGAGTCAACTGTTGTTGGGTTCACCTCATCAATGCTAGATGAGTTTCTAGCGAAACGTCAAAACTGCGATTTTATGCACTGCAGAATGAACAGATGTAAAGAATTATTTATTAAATAATAATAATAATTAATAAATAACCTGAGTTGTTTTTTATTATAAACAAGAAAATATATTTTGTATTTATATATATTATTACTTGTAAATATTTTTTTTCACCACTTATTATTTACAAGTAATAATAATAACTTCATAAAGTCAGTGCAACGGAAAATGTGAAATACATATATATATATATATATATATATGAAGTTAATATATTACTATTTTTGAGTAATTTTATCCACCGTTAAGTGCAATAATTTTACCTTGAGTGATGAGGCACCTTTCGGTCTTTGACCATTGTCGAATCACTGATTGTTCTCTGCTGTGGATGCTACGTACGTGAAGCCGGTGTTTGTTGAAGTTACGCGCACTATTTCTTGATCTGTGTGTATGAGGTTTCTGTATAGTATGTCTTCTGTATACAGAAACCTCATACACACAGATCAAGAAATAGTGCGCGTAACTTCAACAAACACCGGCTTCACGTACGTAGCATCCACAGCAGAGAACAATCAGTGATTCGACAATGGTCAAAGACCGAAAGGTGCCTCATCACTCAAGGTAAAATTATTGCACTTAACGGTGGATAAAATTACTCAAAAATAGTAATATATTAACTTCATAAAGTCAGTGCAACGGAAAAACAATGGATAATATTAAATATCAAGAATATATATATATATATAAAACAAAAGTCAAAATACAAATACAAGAATTATATATGAATTTACAATTCAAAGCTTTTCCTGATGATGTTGGTACTGTTAGCCAACGAAAAGCTTTGAAATGTAAATTCAAATATAATTCTTGTATTTGTATTTTGACTTTTGTTTTTTATTAATACACAAGAAAACATATTGTGATATTTATATATATATATATTTATATATATATATATATATAAATATATACAGTAAACTCCCGATTATCGGTGGGCGGATTAACCGGTTTGCGGATTATCCGGGGTCTGCCATTGTTTTACAAGTATCCAATTTTTATTCCAATCAGAATCATGTGTTTAAATTTCCAAACGGTGAATTACGACGTAAATACATATAAGGCTTAATAGAAGTTAAGATGAAGGGAATAGATATGTAAATATGTACGTACTAATTTTTTACATTGAAAGGGAAGCATTCCGACGCGGGCCAGCGAAATAAAAGGGGCGAGCAGACTACTGTATATAAGAGACAATGACAAAATGCTTGAACGCCCGAAAACCTAATGTCTACATAAGATTGTAAACAAATGTCAGCTAATCTCGGCTATAAATAGTCTAGGACGTGATATATGCATCATCCATGTCTGTCATATACATTATCGATCTTTATGGCTTTGTGACACACGTGACAAAAGTAGACACTGTGCGACAAAATGGTTCTCAAGAATCTTAGATCGCACATTAAAGCTAAATCAATGCTCACAAAAAAACATACGAAAGTGAAATATTTTTTTGTTAAAAAGTGAAAGTATTTTCTGTAAAGGAAATTACATATGTACATACATACTTACTTTTGACATATACTTACGAACGTATTGTAAATAGTTAGACATATAAATGTTATAATCCGTCAATTACATCGACATTTTAAATTTGTTTTGTCATTTTTTTTGACATTTTCTGTATTTATTATGTTCTCTGAAGATTATTTGTGAATTGCATTAACCGGGGTCATTATTTGTGTAACTTATGTTATATAAATCGATTATCGATCGTTTTGCGTATTCTTTGTTCATAGCGGATTATCAGGGGAATTCGTTATCCGGGGTTGCCGGGCCACCCTATTCCACGGATAATCGGGAGTTTACTGTATATATATATATATATATATATATATATATATATATATATATATATATATATATATATATATATATATATATAGTGATATTTCACATTGATATATATATATATATATATATATATATATAAAAATTTATATATTTTTTAGGTTAGTTTTGGTTGGTAAAAATTATTTAGATTTTTTGGACTAGGAGACTGACAGACTTACCTTGGTAAGAGTCCACTCTGTAGTCTTGAAATAGAAACACATAAAAGCACTTAAACAATGATATATTTCAACCACACAGTGGTCTTTGTCAATCGAAGAGAAAACACAAAAAAAAATATGAGAGAATGAAATAAAATCTCTCATTTCATTCTCTCATATTTCTTTTT
>JBAIZL010000058.1:1707500-1807500 GCA_036971475.1 Prosapia bicincta
GAAGGAGCTGTATTTTATAATAGTATTCTTTAATTAAGAAGTTTTAAATGAAGATTTTATAGTGAAGAGTTTCAGATATTGTCATCGTTGTTTAATTAAGGTAGAGAGCTGAAGTAGTGAGAGCAAGGGGCAGTATGCACGCTTTCTCAAGGCTTATTCATACAGAAGATAAAACCTGAGACGATGAGACTTGCACTGGTTTTACACAAAACGGGGAGTTTATAGTGGTTTTTGTCAACTGGTTGAACTTTTATATTCATAAACCATTGAATTAGGCGTCGCGTCGTGTCTAATATTTCACTGTTTAGGCTACAATATGTATTTAGGTGTTTCGCTTTCATATGAGGCGAAAGAGAAAACAAACGCAAACAGTGTCACATTGTGAGATTAATGTAAAACGATGGCATACATCAGAAACACGTTGGTTGTGTAACGAGACTCGATGTCTGACGCAAGCATTCGTTACGCACTGAATTATAATGAGTAATACAGTACTACAAACAAAGGAAATTTACAAACAATTTCTTTGGCTATACAGTTTGAAAACTTAACAGTCGTTTAGGATGTAGATAGAAATCTTTATTACAATTGTTTTTCTGTCAAACATGGCTCTGGATATGACGCAGAATATGGTTCATATGAATGCACAATATTGAGGCAATACATGAGACTGATCTTTCTGGATCAACTTCTCTTCTTATGAAATCCAACAAATGCGACTTGTTTTTACGTAACGATCGAGAAACTGGTCAAACGGGACGCCAGGAACTGCCCCTCTGCCTTCTACGGTGTCAGGTAAGTTTGTTAAAAAGGCTTAAAATCTAAGATCGCTTACTGAACGATGTCGTTTTCAGTGATAGCTTTGTCTTGTACAAACGAGCTGAAATTTTATGAAAATAACCGCGTTTCTATTTAGTCTTCTTTTTATTGAACGGACGATGGCTGAGTAAGTCTTATTGAACGGGCGTTGGCTGAGTAAGTCATTTTAAAAAGGAGTTGGCTGAGTAAGTCATATTGAACGGACGTTGGATGAGTAAGTCATATTGAACGGATGTTGGCTGAGTAAGTCATATTGAACGGGCGTTGGCAGAGTAAGTCATATTGAACGAGCGTTGGCTAAGTCATATTGAACGGGCGTTGGCTGAGTAAGTCATATTGAACGGGCGTTTGTGAGTAAGTCATATTGAACGGACGTTGGCTGAGTAAGTCATATTGAACAGGCGTTGTCTGAGTAAGTCATATTGAACGGACGTTGGCTGAGTAAGTCATATTGAACGGGCGTTGGATGAGTAAGACATATTGAACGGACAGTGGCTGAGTAAGTCATATTGAACGGACGCTAGATGAGTAAGTCATATTGAACGGGCGTTGGAAGAGTAAGACATATTGAACGGACATTGGCTAAGTAAGTCATATTGAACGGGCGTTGGCAGAGTAAGTCATATTGAACGGACGTTGGCGGAGTAAGTCATATTGAACGGACGTTGGATGATAAGTCATATTGAACGGACGTTGGCAGACTAAGTCATATTGAACGGACGTTGGATGAGTAAGTCATATTGAACAGGCGTTGGCTGATTAAGTCATATTGAACGGACGTTGACTGAGTAAGTCATATTGAACGGATGTTGGCCGAATAGGTCATATTGAATGGACGTTGGCTGAGTAAGTCATATTGCACGTACGTTGGCTGAGTAGGTCGTGTTTCAACGGACATGTTGAAATAACCTGTATGTGTTCGCGGATGAAAAACAAACTAAAATAGTGCATCTCCATTAGTGTATGTGTTCGCGGATGAAAAACAAACTAAAATAGTGCATCTCCATTAGTAGTATTTCCTTATAAACATTAACACATTCAGCAAAACGTGGTTACCATTTAGATTGGAAAAAGGCGGCCCGAGTTGATAAAAGGCTCTGAAATTACCGTCCTCATTTAAACAAAAAGTATGTGCTGCTACAGGCAAGTGTTTGGATTTAATTTACAGGACATTAAGAAGTGTAAAGTAAGGTGATCGAAACAAATAATGTGAAGTGTTCAATTTGAACAAAGCTTTTAAATTAAATCAGGTAATATTAATTTAGTTTTGAAAACTCTTTAATACAAATAGTTGATTTCAATAAAACTTGACAATATAAATTCCGTTGTTAATATATTAAATTTTTAAGAGTAATTTTTTAATGCGTGCAATTGAGTGCACCAAGTGGACACAATTGTAACTTGTTCTAGTTGCGTAGTTATAATAGGGGCGTAAAATATTATAGTCACTATATTTTAGACTTGCCTGAACACAGTCTTTATGTAATAAAATTTTATTGCCTTACTGATCAAACTTATTTTAGATGATGTACTTCTTCAAACAAATTTATTTATTCCGGATTGAGTGGAGTAGTTTAAATTTTAGTACCTATATTGTTATTAAAACACTATTTCTTTAAAAAAATATCTTATTGATATAATTAAATAAGACCTTGTCAAATGCTATAACAGGTCCTGTTATATTTTCATATCATTTATAGTTTGACAAGTAACTGGAAAAAACTGTAAACAATTTAGTGAACAAATAGCAAGGACAAAATGTCCATTTTATTTTAGAAATATTTTTTTATGTAGGTGAAAACTCAGGATTTTAGTTATGAAAGAAACCAATCAAAATATAGCAGAGTCGCTCATTGGTCGTGATGAACTTAGAAAGAAAGAATTTCACAAAAATAAAATACTCGTACAACGGACTCTAACCATAGATGATGCAATACGACAATTTTGGGATCTGGTTTAAAACTTGAAGATCTGAAAGTGGTGAGCAATGGGTACAATATCACTTAGGATATCTCTTAGCGGAAGCCTGGCTGCAATAGGCTAACACTTAACCTAAAACAATCTATTTTTGCATATTTTTAGAGCAATTAAACAATTAAATGCACTAATTCTCATCTGGATACCTTACTTTAAAGTAATTGGTTACAGAAAATGAACCCTTGTCATGGAACATATCAGTTATATGCTTTAGGTTAGAATCTTCCATTACGTTTTTTCAATTTCCAACACTTTGTCACAAGAAAAAGATCTTTTAATATTACGAAGAAACATGCAGATGTTAGACATGTTGCCCTTCCGGAAGCAACACACATTATGCAAGAGAGAGACTTGTTTGAACTTTGCACAGCCGAAAATATGTTGCCCTGTCTGGTTGTATAAAATACTAATTACCGTTGCGTAACTAGCCTGCTGGTGATGGTCATTTTGTCGCCAGGTCTTTGAACCTGGGGAAAGTGAAGACGCTATCAAGCAGGCCATGACCCTGTTACAAAAGGAAATGCCAAAAGTACTTCTAGGAGACGTGCAATAATTATATTCGGTAATTGTATTAAAAGTATGTTATATTCCTTTGAATTTGGAAGTCGGAATGGAAACTTTTGTGTGTGTGAGTGTGTGTGCGTGTGTGTGTGTGCGTGCGTGTGCGTGTGCGCGCGCGTGTGTGTGTGTGTGTGTGTGTGTGTGTGTGTGTGTGTGTGTGTGTGTGAGTGTGCGTGTGTGTGTTTGTGTATGTGTGTATGTGTGTGTGTGTGTGTGTGTGTGTGTGTGCGTGCGAGCGCGCGCGGGTGCTAGTGTGTAAAGTCTGCACTTCAGTGTGTTCGATCGCGTACGTACAAGTATGGGCTTGCAATTATTTAAGCGCACGCGCTTAATCTGTGTCCGTGAGCGCATGTGTGTAAGAGCCCTGTGAGTGTGTGTCTGTGTGTATGTGTGAGTGTGAGCGTGCGTGTTCGGGTGTGTAAGAGTCTGCACTACTGTGTGTTCGATCTCGTACGTGCGAGTATGTGCCCGCAATTATGTAAATACACGTGCTTACTCTGTGTCCGTAAGCGCATGTGTGTGAGTGCGCACTGAATGTGTGTGTATGTATATACATATGCGTATGTGTCTAAGTGCGATCTGTGAGTGTATGTGCACGGGCAGATGAGGAAATGTGTTGGTGTTATCTGTGTATCGTAACCACGCGCGCGAACACGCATGTGTTTGTGTGTGTGTGTTTGTGTGTCTTTTTGATATGAGTAAAATACATGTACGTATTATGTCTGTTATTCCGCATACCTTAGATAGGTCGGTGTAGCTTTCACAGTGCTAGCAATATGACCTATCTGGTAACATTTGTAACGCTTAAAGGGTCTGCTCACCTCTCTGATGGGACAGGTAACAGGTGCCCAGCATTCGTCCTTTGCACGTCCTCGATGTTACCCTCAATGTCTTTTAGAGAGAAATACTTCCCCGTAGCACTGAGGCTGCTGGAACCCAATCCCTTCAGACGCCTGTACTAGAGACTAGACGCCTGTACACGTAGGTCCTAGTCACAATAATAGAACAAAACACTTGTCCCGACTTTGGACCGGGTAAGTTGTAAAAAATATTTTAAAAAAAATTTTTTTACTCGTGTTTAAATTCAGGTAAAAGGGCCGTAACTTTTTTGTTTTTTTTTTTACTTTTTTAATATTTATAATTTTAAAGATGAACCTATCCTAACCTAATTGTTCTAAGAGGTCAGTGACAGGAAAAGATAAATGCCTCCTCCCTAAGTGGCCGGTTATGTCTCTGGCAGTTGTTTTTTCTGAACAACATTGTTTTAACTTATATTGTAACTTTAAAATTAAATGCATGTAATAACTGCAAAGCGACAGCAATATTCAGCGCTGATTAGTTCTAATATATGTCTTGCAACCAAAATCCAATGTAATATTACGTAAAAATTATTACATACAAATATAATAACTTTAATATGTTTAAATAGTTTTTTTTCATTACGTCACAGGTACTGCGACCATTTGCCTAACAGACACTAATAATTGGGCAACAAATAAAATACTAAACATTAAAAATAAACACAGAAAAAATATTATTCAACTAATATGTAAAACAAAAAACACAACATACTCTCAACCTACACAAAAGTTCTACCCCCGTACAGTTAACCTCACTAATACCAAATTCACACAACACGAAATGAATTTAATAAACAAAGCCCTAAAATACAACCTACATTAAAAATCAATTAACATATCAAACGGAAACATTATACTACAAACTGAAACAGCCATACAAAACACCTACACCAAAGACCAAGACTAACTTCGACATGACACAATAAACATAACCAAACATAACCAACAAAAACATGAACAATGAAATTAAAATCGCTGCAAACATAAACCAAAAAGCTCAACTAAACAACATCACACTCACCACAGCAGACAAAGGCAACACCACAGTAATTATTAATACAAACAGCCTAGATGACAAAATCAATGATTACATAATAAATAATAATATAGTACAACAACATACAGACCCTACTGAGAAATATCACAGAACCATCAAAAAACTAATTCATATATCCGAATACATTATCAGCAAAAACAAAAGAATACCACGTAAAACAAATCCACCCTAAAGCAGCTACCCTCCGCGCTCTCCCTAAAATTCACAAACAAAATGTTCCCGCCCGAGCCATCATCAACTACCAGATGCCCCTGCACATAACCTAGCAAACTACATGGATAAAATAATCAGACAATCTATCAACTTAAACACAGAAACACACATAAAAAACAGAACAAACCTCATAAATAAAATAAAAGAAATAAACATACCACACAATTTAACACTACTATCACTCGACATAACAAATATGCACACCAACATACCCGTATCCGAAACTCTCAACATCCTAGAAACCCAATTAATACAGAACAATATATCTAAAACCCACGTTACCGAAATCCTAAACATCCTCCAAACCACCACCAAACAAAACTATTTCACCCACAACTCAAACTTCTATTCACAACCAGATGGCCTACCCATGAGAAGTTCTATCAGTAGCGTCCTAAGCGAAATTTTCCTACAACACATAGAAAACACCAAGATACTCACAAACAATACATACATAACCACACAATATCATTTACTGGCACAGATACGTCGATGATATCACAACACTATACTGAGGCAATGCGAAAAGCAATTCACCTACACTAATAAAATCCACCCAAACCTCCACTTCATTTCAGAAATTGAAACCAACCTATCCCTAAAATTCCTCGACCTAACCATAACAAAAAACCCATACACAAAAACACAGCTTCAACATTTACAGGAAACCCATAACGACAGACATACTTATCCACAACATCTCAAACCACCTTATCAAACACAAACACGCTGCCTTCAGATTTATGCTCCATAGACTTAAAGAAGTTTCAATGACCACAGAAAACTTAAACAAGAACTAGACACCATTAAATATTTAGCATACACAAATGGATACAACACCACAATAATACACAAACTATGGCCAATATAAAAAAAAACACTCAAATTAACACTACAGAGAAGGAAAACAAATACATCACATTACCATACATAAACAGAACAACAAATAAAATATCCTGCAAATTTCAAAAAATAGGATACAAAATAGCATACAAAACTAATAACAAGTTACAATACAAAATACAACACGACATCAACAACAAAGATAAACTACAAGCCCCAGGCGTAAACAAACTAAACTGCGACAAATGTAACAAATTCTACATTAGACAAACAGGCCGCAGCTTTAAACAAAGAGTCGAGGAACACACACAAACCACCAACTCAGCATTTTACAATCACATAAAAGAAATAGGACATAAATACACAGACATTTACCATAATCCAGAAATCTTACACATCAATAAAAAAGTACCACATCTCAACACACTAGAACAATATGAAATTTACAGACACACAAAAACATAAAGTACAAACATATTAAACGAACAAACACCACAAGTCACACAAACTCTTGATACTATCGAAAACCTGCCTTTAAAACCGTCACCGCTTGTTATGGCTAGGTGGAGGAAGTTTAGGGATCGGTTGGTTTCAATTTCTGAAGTGTAGGGGAGTTTTGGGTGTATTTTATTAGTGTAGGCGAGGAGCTTTTCGCATTGACGGGAGTTGCCATTGTATAGTGTTATGATATCATCGACGTATCTGTGCCAGTAAATAATTCTGTCATATCTGTGGCAGTAAATAATAAACAAAGAATCGAAGAACACAAACAGAACACCAACTCAACATTTTACAACCACATAAAAGGTACAGGACACAAATACACAGACATTTACCATAACCTAGAAATCCTACACATCAACTAAAAAGGACCACATCTCAACACACTAGAACAATATGAAATTTACAGACTCACAAAAACATAAAGTACAGACATATTAAACGAACAAACACGATACAAGTTACAATTACTCTTCGATACTATCGAAAACCTGCCATTGAAACCGTCACCGCTTGGCCCAACATCTCCAAGCAGAAGACACTGATGAATATCGCCACATAGCGATCGAAAACGTTCTGTCTCAGTAAGTATTTACAAATTTACAAAAGTTTAAAGGTCGGATTGTCATAAACTATTGTTAAAATGATTAATTAGTGAAGATGAAATTAGAACGAAATTATACGTGGAGCACCATTTAAACTTTCCAACAAATAGGGATACGTTTTTGTCTTGCTTAGCGCTATTTGACGGCTTTCGACAATAATTCCTTGGAAACAATCACACTGCGAAAGCTGAGGTGAAAATAAGTCTTACCTAGAATTTTACCAACTGTTAGCGTCAATACCAAGAAAAAACTCACCTTTTTCCATCCACACAAAATTCAACGACTAAGTAATTGTGTGCATAAATATGGATAGATGAGACAGAGGAGGGGGTTCTGGAGCAGAAAGATTTTGGCGCATACCAATATACTGCAGGGGGGCACAAGGGGTGTTATTTATGCCACTTGTGGTCACAAAATGTCAGATTGAAATGGAGAACGTCCTATTGAACGTGTAGCAAATACTTTAGATATCGAAAGAAAATTAAATACAGTTGCAGGCTTACTCGTAGCATAAAGTAATTAACAGATATGTGTTGGAAGATTTCTTGAACGGGACTAAACCTATGTCTAACGTGAACTTACAGAGCATAGTTGCTTTAAAATAGCTACCTCATGTAACGTATTATTTCACAAATTATGTACTCCTCCCACAGATCAGGTCAACCCCCTTCAGTTACTCTACTTAGATAACAATTACAATCCCTCAGTGACAGGAAGTTGATCGTTTATAATGTCTCTCTGTTGTCACTTTCTACTTCCGGTCACTCGGCTTCTAGGTCTTGCCTTGCGTGACAATAACTCGTAACGAGTTACAGGAACGTGGTATTTTTATGCGTCTTGATAGACTCAAAAGTCGGACTTTGAAAATATCTTTCGACGAGCGTTAATTTATCTGTGTAGAACTTCTAGTTTCAAACAGAACCTAATCTCGTTCGGGGTATTAACTATGCCAATAGCGATTGCCAACTATAATAGTAACACAACTATTATATCTAGATTTTTATGACAACGTTGACTATTAATTCACATTTACATTATTACTAAGATAAAAAAGCCCAAGATAAACGTAGCCTTCTACTGAAGCAGTCCTCCATTAGATTCATGCTTTCGCTGGCCAATACACTGTAGACATAATTGTGACCTTCTACTGAAGCAGTCCTCCATTAGCTTCATGCTTCCGCCTGCCACTGCACTGTAGACATAATCGTATACTTCTACTGAAGCAGTCCTCTATTAAATTCATGCTTCCGCCTGCCACTGCACTGTAGACATACTCGTAGCCATTTACTGAAGACGTCCTAAATTAGCTTCATGCTCCCGCTTGCCACTGCACGGTAGATCAAATCGTAGCCTTCTATTAAAGCAGTCCTCCATTAGCTTCATGCTTCCGCATGCCTCTGCACTGTAGACATAATCGTAGACTTCTACTGAAGCAGTCCTCCATTAGCTCCATGCTTCCGCTTGCCACTGCACTGTAGACATAATCGTAGTCTTCTGCTGAAGCAGCCCTTCATTAGCTTTATGCTTCCGCTTGCCACTGCACTGTAGATACACAATCGTAGCCTAGTACTAAAGCAGTCCTCCATTAGCTTCATGCTTCCGCTTGCCACTGCACTATAGATACACAATCGTAGCCTTCTACTGAAGCAGTCCTACAATAGCTTCATACTTTCGCTTGCCACTGCACTGTAGATACACAATCGTAGACTGCAACTGAAGCAGTCCTACAATAGCTTCATACTTCCACTTGCCACTGCACTGTAGAGACATAAACGTAGCCTACTACTGAAGCAGCCCTCCATTAACTTCATGCTTCCGTTTGACACTGCACTGTAGATACATAAACGTAACCTTCTACTGAAGCAGTCCTCCATTATCTTCAGGCTTACGCTTGCCAATGCACTGTAAATACATAACCGTAGCCTTCTACTGAAGCAGTCCTCCATTAGCTTCATACTTCCGCTTTCCACTGCACTGTAGAGACATAAACGTAGCCTTCTACTGAAGCAGTCCTCCATTAGCTTCATACTTTCGCTCGCCACTGCACTGTAGATACACAATCGTAGCCTAGTACTAAAGCAGCCCTCCATTAGCTCCATGCTTCCGCTTGCCACTGCACTGTAGAGACATAATCGTAGCATACTACTGAAGCAGTCCTCCATCATCTTCATGCTTATGCTTGCCACTGCACTGTAGAGACATAATCGTAGCTTTATACTGAAGCAGTCCTCCATTAGATTCATGCTTCCGCTTGTCACTGCACTGTAAAGACACAAACGTAGCCTTCTATTTGGCTAGGAAGACGTCATCTATTTGCTTCTTACTTCCGCTTGCCACTGCACAGTAGATATAATCGTAGTCTTCTGCTGAAGCAGTCCTTCATTAGCTTCATGCTTCCGCTTGCCACTGCACTGGAAAGACATAAACGTAGCGTTCTACTGAAGCAATCCTCCATTACCTTCATACTTTCGCTGGCCACTGCACTGTAGATACACAATCGTAGCCTACCACTGAAGCAGTCCTTCATTAGCTTCATGCTTCCACTTTCCACTGCACTGTAGAGACATAAGAGTAGCCTTCTACTGAACCAGACTCCTCTTAGCTTTATGGTTCCGCTTGCCACTGCTCTGTAGATACACAATCGTAGCCTTCTACTGAAGCAGTCCTCCATTAGCTTCATACTTTAACTCGCCACTGCATTGTAGATACACAATCGTAGCCTGCTACTGAAGCAGTATTATATTAGCTTCATGCTTCCGCTTGCCACTGCACTGTAGAAATAATCATAGTGTTTTGCTGAAGAAGTCCTCCATTAGCTCCATGCTTCCCCTTCCCACTGCTTTGTAGACATAAACGTAGCCTTCTACTGAAGTAGTCCTTCATTAGCTTCATGCTTCCGCTTGCCTCTTTACTGTTGACATAATCGTAGTCTTCTGCTGAAGCAGTCCTTCAATAGCTTCTAGCTCCCGCTTGCCTCTGCACTGTAGACGTAATCGTAGCCTTCTATTGAAGCAGTCCTCCATTATCTTCATTCGCCCGCTTGCATCTGCACTGTAGATACATAATCGTAGATTTCTACTGAAGCAGTCCTCCATTAGATTCATGCTTCCGCTTTCCACTGCACTGTAGAGACATAATTGTAGCCTTCTAATGAAGAAGTCCTTTATTAGCTTCATGCTTTCGCTTGCCTCTGTACTGTTGACATAATCGTAGTCTTATGCTGAAACAGTCCTTCAATAGCTTCATGTTTCCGCTCTCCTCTGACTGTAGACATAATCATAGCCATTTACTGAAGCCGTCCTCCATTAGCTTCATGGTTCCGTTTGACACTGACTGTAGACACAATCGTAGTCTTCTGCTGAAGCAGTCCTTCATTAGCTTCATGTTTCCGCTTTCCACTGCACTGTAAAGACATAAACGTAGTCTTCTACTGAAGCAGTGCTCCATTAGCTCCATGCTTCTCCTTGCCACTGCTTTGTAGACATAAACGTAGCCTTCTACTGAAGCAGTCCTCCATTAGCTTCATGCTTCCCCTTGCCACTGCACTGTAGACATAAACGTAGCCTTCTACTGAAGCAGTCCTCCATTAGCTTCTACATTAGCTCGCCACTGCACTGTAGATACAAAAACGTAGCCTACTACTGAATTAGTCATCTATTAGCTTCATACTTTCGCTCGCCACTGCACTGTAGATACACAATCGTAGCCTACTACTGAAGCAGTCCTCCATTAGCTTCATGCTTCCGTTTTCCACTGCACGGTAGACACATAACCGTAGCCTTCTACTGAAGCAGCCCTCTATTAGCTCCATAATTCCGCTTGCCACTGCACTGTTGAGACATAAATGTAGCCATCTACTGAAGCAGTCCTCCATTAGCTTCATGCTTCCGCTTGCTACTGCACTGTAGAGACAGAATCGTAGAATTCTACTGAAGCAGCCCTCCATTAGGTCCATGCTTCCGCTTGCCAATGCACTGTAGAGACATAGTCATGGCCTCTACTGAAGCAGTCCTTCATAAGCTTCATAATTCCACTTTCCACTGCACTGAAAAGACATAAACGTAGCCTTCTACTGAAGCAGTCCTCCATTAGCTTGATGCTTCCGCTTGCCACTGCACTGTAGATATACTCGTAGCCATTTACTGAAGCCGTCCTAAATTAGCTTCATGCTTCCGTTTGCCACTGCACTGTAGACATAATCGTAGCTTTCTACTGAAGCAGTCCTTCATTAGCTACATGCTTCCGCTTTCCATTGCACTGTAAAGACATAAACGTAGCCTTCTATTGAAGCAGTCCTCCATTAGCTTCATGCTTCCGCTTGCCTCTGCACTGTAGATACATAATCGTAGATTTCTACTAAAGTAGTCCACCATTAGCTTCATGGTTCTGTTTTCCACTGCACTGTAGACATAATCGTATTCTTCTGCTGAAGCAGTACCTCATTAGCTCCATGCTTCCCCTTGCCACTGCTTTGTAGACTAAAACGTAGCCTTCTACTGAAGCCGTCCTCCATTAGCTTCATTCTTCCGCTTGCCACTACACTGTAGACATAAACATACCCTTTTACTGAAGCAGTGCTCCATTAGCTTCTGCTTTCGCTCGCCACTGCACTGTAGATACAATATTGTAGCCTACTACTGAATTAGTCGTCCATTAGCTTCATACTTTCGCTCGCCACTGCACTGTAGATACACAATCGTAGCCTACTACTGAAGCGGTCCTCCATTAGTTTCATGCTTCCGCTTTCCACTGCACCGTAGAGACATAATCGTAGCCTTCTACTGAAGCAGCCCTCCATTAGCTCCATGCTTCCGCTCGCCACTGCACAGTAGATACACAATCGTAGCCTACTACTGATGCAGTCTTTCATTAGCTTCATGCTTCTACTTTCCACTGCACATGTAGAGACATAATCGTAGCCTTCTACTGAAGCAGCACTCCATTAGCTTCATGCTTCCGCTTGCCACTGCACTGTAGATACACAATCGTAGCCTTCTACTGAAGCAGCCCTCCATTAGCTCCATGCTTCCGCTTGCCACTGCAGTGGAAAGACATAATCGTAGCATAGTACTGAAGCAGTCCTCCATCATTTTCATGCTTACGCTTGCCACTGCACTGTAGAGACATAATCGTAGCTTTATACTGAAACAGTCCTCCATTAGATTCATACTTCCTCTTGTCACTGCACTGTAGAGACATAATCGTAGCCTACTACTGAAGCAGTCTTCCATCATCTTCCTGCTTACGCTTGCTACTGACTGTAGAGACATAAACGTAGCCTTCTACTGAAGCAGTCCTCCATTAGCTTCATGCTTCCGCTTGCTACTGCACAGTAAATAAACAATCGTAGCCTACTACTGAAGCAGTCCTCCAGTAGCTTCATGCTTCCGCGTTGCACTGCACTGTAGAGACATAATCGTAGCCTTCTACTGAAGCAGTCATTCATTAGCTTCATGCTTCCGCTTTCCACTGCACTGTAGAGACATAAACGTAACCTTCTACTGAAGCAGTCCTCCATTAGCTTCATGCTTCCGCTTGCCACTGCACTGTAGACACAAACGTAGCCTTCTACTGAAGCAGTCTTCCATTAGCTTCATACTTTCGCTCGCCACTGCACTGTAGATACACAATCGTAGCCTACTACTGAAGCAGTCCTCCATTAGCTCTATACTTTCGCTCGCCACTGCACTGTAGATACACAATCGTAGCCTTCTACTGATGCAGTCTTTCATTAGCTTCATGCTTCTACTTTCCACTGCACTGTAGAGACATAATCGTAGCCTTCTACTGAAGCAGCCCTCCATTAGCTCCATGCTTCCGCTTGCCACTGCACTGTAGAGACATTGTCGTAGCCTTCTACTGAAGCAATCCCCCATTAGCTTCATGCTTCCGCTTGCCTTTGCATTGTAGAGACATAAACGTAGCCTTCTACTGAAGCATTCCTCCATTAGCTTCATACTTTCGCTCGCCACTGCACTGTAGATACACAATCGTAGCCTTCTACTGAAGCAGTCATTCATTAGCTTCATGCTTCCGCTTTCCACTGCACTGTAGAGACATAAACGTAACCTTCTACTGAAGCAGTCCTCCATTAGCTTCATGCTTCCGCTTGCCACTCCACTGTAGACATAAACGTAGCCTTCTACTGAAGCAGTCCTCCATTAGCTTCATACTTTCCCTCGCCACTGCACTGTAGATACACAATCGTACCCTACTACTGAAGCAGTCCTCCATTAGCTTCATGCTTCCGCTTTCCACTGCACTGTAGAGACATAAACGTAACCTTCTACTGAAGCAGTCCTCCATTAGCTTCATGCTTCCGCTTGCCACTCCACTGTAGACATAAACGTAGCCTTCTACTGAAGCAGTCCTCCATTAGCTTCATACTTTCCCTCGCCACTGCACTGTAGATACACAATCGTACCCTACTACTGAAGCAGTCCTCCATTAGCTTCATGCTTCCGCTTTCCACTGCACTGTAAAGACGTAAACGTAGCCTTCTACTGAAGCAGTCCTCCATTAGCTCCAATGCTTCAGCTTGCCACTGCACCGTAGAGACATAATCGTAGCCATTTACTGAAGCGGTCCTCCATTAGCTTCATACTTTCGCTCGCCACTGCACTGTAGATACACAATCGTAGCCTTCTACTGAAGTACATTAACTTGAAGCTTCCCCGTGCCACTTTTCTGTAGAACCATAATTGAACCCTTCTACTGTAGCAATGCTTCATTAGATTTATCACACTGCTCCCAGCTACTTGATATGGTACAATGCTTTTCTTATCTTGGAAATGTTTTGCAAGGGAGGTTTGGTTCAGTTGCTTGCCATGCAATTTGTCATAACGCTGAATTACATAGTAAATACAACTCTGAAAAAGCAGTACAAATATATAGATTAAATAAGTCCACCTATCTTCCTATAAGGCTAAACATTCTTGTTTGAATACTACAGAATGTAAACAATATATTGTATTGTAATCATTTCGTATATTGTGTTTAGATGTAAGTTTGGGCAAGACTATAATGTAGTAACTCTGACAAGGTGTTTGCATTGGATGTGTATGATTTAATACTTTAATTTTAAGGCTCTACAGCCTTCACACTGATAATGTTCTTACAAAAGGCATTGAAACGTGTTTGAGACAAATGTGGATGTTTTCAGTTTGAATACGTCTTGCATTGTTTACAAGGTAAAGGAATAAAGTAAATAAATTTCAAGCTCTTGAAGAGGACTTCGAGTAGGATTAGAAACACAGTAATAATATATTAATGGATATATGAGTTTCAAATTTTAACTATCTATTGATCGAAATCAACCAAATAGGCCTATATCACAAGTTTTATTCGTAATATTTCGGAGAAAAATATTTATTTTAATTTAAACTGTCGAGTATAAAAAGTAACAAAAACCCTTTCTGGCGCGTCTAGATTCAGAAAACTCAAAAATAATGAAATTTTAGATCGACGCGTGCGTTAGAGATTTATTGAAAGTCAAATCAACCCCCTCACCCCTTGCCCTCACATGAGGGTAGCGATTACATAATAGCAACACGTTTCCGTCCAGCTAGGAGCGTGCCAGGTTCTGAATTATGCGGGTTCTACTTCCGTGCAAAGTCTTCCTGCATTTATTCTAACACGCAGCAGTTAGAAAACCCAGCGAGGTGTCCATGGCCCTAGTCAAAGCCGGAAGGCTTATCAAAGTTTTGGATTTTATTCGCCATTTATAGAAATCTATAACAGGCAGGACTACTAAATGACTGTAGAGTCTATGATGTAACCTATTTTGAACCCGGTCGTGCCATATCACTTGCACCCCACAGCTGTTTCCTTACACACACACACACATATATATATATATATATATATATATATATATATATATATATATATATATATATATATATCCTGTAAAAATTTTCAATCGTTAATAAAATAGATTATAATTCATGCAATCACGTTCTAATACATGTTTTTAAACCATAGTGGATGAAAATTGATGTTAAAACGATTTATTCAATAATTTAATTATAAAAATTTGAGGGTCTAGGTCGGGATTCGACTTGCTTCAAAGTCCAGGGCTTTTAGCAATGAAGCAACATCCCCATTGCTAGAAGTGTTTTCTCAAAAAAGTATATGAAATGTTTCTTTTGCTCCCATTTGGTTATCGTCGAAATCTTCATTATACAACCTTAAATTGTTGCCATGGTTACCAAACAATGTTATAAATAATGATCAAGGATTAAAAATGAACGAAAAGAATAAAATAAACGAACAAACTGGATTAACAGTATTGGAACTTGCTTCACAAACTGACAAAGCGAAAAGAAACTACAGCACAATGCAAGCGACAAAAAAAAACAAAGCGTATAAACAGTAAGAAACAAAAATAATAGTCCAACACTATACATAGAAAGGAAAATAGAAAATTGCAAAGAAATTCGCTCTCTATTTTCCCACTTAATATTGTTATTCTGACATAGGCTATATGTATATACATATTTATATTAGTTGTAGTAATTATAAAATAAAAAGAAACTAAAACAAAATATTTCTTTAGTAGGAATTGGCTTTTTAAAAAAAGTTATATTACCTGTTGACAAACTTTATCGTATTTGGTATCGTTCTTCTTACATTTTTACCTACTTTTCAAATGTTCGATGAGGAAAGGAACAAATTGATGTATATGTGATTAAACAAAATTTTGAACATAATTCAGGACAACAGAACAGCTCTATTTATATATTACAACAGCGACGATATTGTAACGTTTTAGAGTCACTGAAAATATATCCAGTCGAGTCGAATATCACAGAGTGTAAAAACGATTGGGGACCAGGGAAATGGTTATAGCAAAATACCTACAAGTTGTAAATCTAGCGAGGTAGTTGATATTCTCAAAGAACTTTAATATTCAAGACAGATTTGTGACAGCCACTAAAGTTAGCGTTTTAATGAAACTTAAGGAAGGCCAACTTGAAATCTCTATCTTACAGTGGTGTAAAAAAGTGAAGTACTGTATTCGAAGAGATTGAAGAGTTATCGATGCTTGAAAGTGTTGTTCTTATACACGCGAGCTCTGGGAAAGTGTTTTTATCGTGTGGTAACCGAACAGATATCGATGGAAAGCTAGAGGTTTCCTAATCTGATATACATTAACGGCGAATGAATGGTGTTTAGAAATAAGCGAAGGGGAAAGCGATGAACGTCCATTTAAAAGTAAACAACTTGGCTGTTTCGCGAAAAATAATTTTCACTTTTATTTTGTTAAAATTCTATGAAATTATAGAATAAAACTAATCGAAACATTAAACTCCAATTTAACAGTAAATCGGAATATGTAAATCATCACCATAGAACATTCTACTTTAGGCCTATGAGCACCTGCAGAGTAGGCCTAGCATTTCCTTCTTCAATATTCCCTTTTACTTGTTTAGGTAAACCAATGTCAGGAATTGAAAATTGTTTTTCTTAGTAGGTATGACCTGTTCGTTGATTATGAAGTACTCTACTGAAATAAAATTTCAAATATAATCTTAACATAGATTAAATTATAAACTACTTTTTAAAAAAATACTCAACTAAGTGAATACGTAATTGCTTACTTGGTGACGCGTTTCAAAACATTTGTTCCTTTTACGAAGCTAACCCTCTACTGGCGGCATCGGTTAGGTGTAAATGCACTAACGGGAATGGATTTATGATTGTGGAATATAGTTATTTGTCATATAATAGAAAAGGCTGCTGGCTTCAAAGTGTGTGTGATCAATTAATACGTTTACTTTATCTGTTGGGTAGTGTTTATAGATTTCATATTTGTTTAAGTTTGTTAGTTTTTTGGACTAACTAACTAGTTTTTTGTTAGTTATTGGCACATTAGTGTAAAGGTTTTTTATGTCGAATGAGGCAATGGTGGAGTTGTGTGGTATGTGGATGTCTTGAATTTTGTGTATGAGGTCTATGTTATTGTGTATGGATGTGTGGTTGTGGAAGTTTATGTTGTCTCTGATAAGTTTGTCTATGTATTTGGCTAGCTTATGTGATGGTTCATGTGTGTGATTGATTAGTGAACGGATGGGTGTGTTTTCTTTGTGGATTTTAGGTAAAGCATTTAATGTGGGGGCTTGGGGTTTTATTTGTTTGTAATATTTTTTTTGTTCACTTTTCATGATTTCGGTGCATTTATTTAGAAGATTTTTAATTTCTGTTTGAAATTTAGGTGTGGGGTCTGATCTGAATTCGATTATTTTGTTTTCAGTTATAAAACTGTTTACTTTCTTGTTGATGTCTTGTTGGTGCATTATTTCGATGGAATTACCTTTATCTGCTTTTAAGAAATTTAGGTTATGTTTGTCGCGTTTTTGTATAATTGATTTAAGGGTTGAATTTAAGGTTTAAGGAACGAATGTTTTGAAACGCGTCAGCAAGTAAGCAATTACGTATTCACTTAGTTACGTATTTTAAAAATTAGTTTAATCATTGAATTCAAGATGATTACATCAAGCAACTTAAATTATAAAGACTATTTGTCTGTAATCTTTTTACCTAGATCTTTCAAAACCTCTTTACCAACACATTGGACAAACGCACAAGAACGCATAATGAGTTTTACCGTTAGTAGAACTGTCGATAGTTGGGGACAGCCACCCCTAAACTCGGCCGCTACGTAACCTAGGACTATAGGGGTAGTTTTGGATGATGCTCAAGGTCATCCCGGCCCTGACCCTAGACCAAGGGGTGGTTTCGACCACGTTCAGGGGGGTAGGGGGTAGTTTTTTGGAAAAAACAAAACAAAATCGGCCGCTACGTAACCTAGGACTATAGGGGTAGTTTTGGATGATGCGGGCGGACGTCGCGACCCTGATCCCTGCCTTAGGGGTGGTTTCGACCGCGTCTAGAGGGGTAGGGGGTAGTTTTTCGAAAAAAATTTATTTCCAACACACTGACCTAGGCTAGCCAAAATGGATCTAACCTAACCTAACCTAAGTGTTGGGGGTGACCTCAGCTACGTTCAGGACCGTCTCCGGGGGTAGCTCCGGGGGTGGATTGGGGGGGGGGGGGTAGTTTTCGAAAAAATTTTGGAAAATCGTGCCTTGACCGATAGGGTATGTCTAGAGTGTATTATTGCGTCGGTAGGGGTAGTTTCACCTAGGGGTAGTTTTTACAAAAAATATGAAATTGCCGAAAATCGATCGGATGGATCAACAGACAGTACAGGATATGTCTAGAGTCCCTTTGGACCATTGCGGGGGCGGGTTCACCAAGGGGTAGTTTTTACAAAAAATATGAAATTGCCGAAAATAGACCGGTTGGATCAAATGACCGTATATGGTAATGTTAAAGTCTATTATGGAACATTGTGGGGGGCGGGTTCACCTATTTTTAGATTGTCAAAAATAATTGGGATCCTAGGTAAAATCCACCCGGGCATTAGTTAAACCAGCCAAGGTAGAGCCAATATGGAGCACGCTCTCGGTTAAAGCCAAACCGAGCCCAGCCACCCAGCAGCTAGGCCTTAGGTAAAGCTAACAAGGAGCTAGCCCTCGGGTAAAGACATCTCAAGGCCGACCCTTAGGTAAAGTAACCTAGGAATAGCTCCGGTGGTGGGGGTAACTTTGGAAAGATTTAATGGTTACCTGATGACGTATCAGCGCTTGAGCGAGTCTAGGCAAGTAGTAGGCTCACCGTAACTATAGTGGTCTACCCCAAAAAATTTTGATGATGAGGGGCCCAGGGGTATATGATTGGCAAACTAATTTGTCTATGCTACTAAAATAATAAACAATGCAGTCAGCCTATAAGTAAAGCTACATAAGAGCAGGGCTAGGACGGTTGCTATATCAACTACCAAGAGAAATACCTCCACCAAGTCTTAGGTAAAGCTATCTGTGGAGCAGGGCCACAGGTAAAACCATCCCTTATGCCAAACCATAGGTAAAGCCATCCAGGTGTCGGACCTTCGGTAAAGTCACACCAGGAGTCGTGCTAGAGGTAAAGCCCCCAGGAGCTAGGCCTTAGGTATAGCCAACCCGAAGCCAGCCCTTAAGTAAAGCCATCCAGGTGTCAGACCATAGGTAAAGTAACCGAGGAGTCGGGCCTGAGGTAAAGCCAGCTAGACCCTAGGTAAAGACACCGTCGAGTCAGGTCGTAGGTAAAGCTACCATGGAGTCGGGGCCTAGGTAAAGCTACCATGGAGTTAGACCATAGGTAAAGCAAACACGGAGCAAGGACTCAGGTAAAAGCCATCTCGAAGCCAGCCGATAGGTAAAGTAACCCCGGATTCAAGCATCAAGTGGGGGTGGTTATCAAATGAAATTACCAAAAAATGATCGGTTAGATCAAACGACCAACGACCTACATAGAGTTCAAATAGTCAACAAGTTGAATCAACCAATCACAACGCAGGGGCCCGGTAGGCCTACGTAAACGGTCAATGTAAGACGAGAAGGCCTATATAACGTGTTAAACCAATATATATGACAGCCCACATAATGTGTTAAACATATATGCAAGCCTACATACATACTATGCTGGGCCGACATACTATGTCGGTAAATCACCGGCCAAAGCCTATATGAACAGAGATAGTTTCACCTCATATATCAGGTAGAACCACGGGCAGGCAACCGTATAATATGGGGAGTACTATAAGGTATAGCTAAACCAATATATACGATAGCCCACATAATGTGTTAAACAAATACGCAAGCTTGCATACATACTATGCAAGGCCTACATACATGAATCCCTAAATGCGCCTACTATGTCGGTAAATCACTGGCCACAGCCTATATGAACTGAGATAGTTTCACCTCATATATCAGGTAGAACCTGGCAATCGTATAATATAGGAAGTACTATAAGGTACATCTACCAATGCATAACCTATCAGGCCCACGTAAAGATATAATATATCTGATGACGTACGAGCGACATGTGCACCTATAACCAGAGCGGCCTACCCCTAAATAACATAGAAGAAGTAAGGATATGGACAGATAGGAGAAGCAAGGACCTGGACCGATAAAAAGAGCAAATACCTGGACAGATAGAAGAAGCAAGGACCTGTACCGATGGAAGAAGCAAGTACATGGACTGATAGAAGAAGCAAGGACCTGGACCGATAAAAGAAACAAGCACCTGGGCAGATAGAAGAAGCAGGTACTTGGACAGATAGTAGAAGTAAGCACCTGGACAGACAGAAGAACCCAAGGCCTACATATATAATCAGAAATCAATGTAAATAATCAAATAGCCTCAATGGATATATCCTATAGCTGCAAATGTATCTAGATATAAAAGTATATATGGAGAAACACTAATAAAGAGCTAAGCCTGACACACATTTACACCTCGTCTATCAGGTAGAACCTGACAACTGTATAATACGGGAGGTACTATATGGTATAGCTAACAATGCATAACCTATCACGCCCATCACGGTCAACAAATATTACAATATAATTTTAAAAAAAGTCGAGCAACCTATATACATACAGTGCTAAGCCAACATTCAGACATATATACTATGTTAAAACAGCGTGCAATATACTCTAAATAGCCAAATATACGTTGTTAAACCAATATGCAGGTTAACCTATATACATCCTGTATTAGGCAAATATCCCCGTTACCCACATAGGCCTATGTTAAGCCAGGATGAATGATTGCCCTTATAGTGTGTTCAATAAATATGCGTGTAAACCGAATAAATACTATGGTAAGCCAACACGCATGCTATCATAGATAGACGTATATACTATGTTAGGCCTACATATCGCGTTAAACAAACATGTGTAAGCCACCATACATATTATGCCAAGCCGACAAGGGCCTGAACACATTATATCCACTGCATAGGTTAGCTAAACGGCTATCACACACTATCCTACAGGTACCACATAATACCTGATCAATAACACATAGTATCCAATGCATAGCCTGACGAAGGTTTAATATATAGTATCCAGAGGCCCCGCTAACGATTAACACGTTGTATCCATAAGGCCTACTATGTCGGTAAACCACAGGCCCAAGCTTATATGATCAGAGTCCGACACACATTTTCACCCCGTCTATCAGGTAGAACCACGGGCAGGCGGCTGTATAATACGGGAAGTACTATATCGTATAGCTAACAATGCATAACCTATCACGCCCATGACGGTCAGCAAATACTACAATATAATTAAAAAAAGTCGCGCAACCTATATACATACAATGCTAACCAATATAGGCATATATACTATGTTAAACCAACATGCAATATAATCTAAATAGCCATATATACGCTGTTAAATAAATATGCGTGTAAACCTACATAAATACTATGGTAAGCCAACATGCATGCTATCATACTATGTTAAGCCCAAATACATAATGTGTTAAACATATATGTGTGTAAGCCTGCATAGATATTATGCTAAGAAGACATGGGCCTACAAAGTATAACACATTCAGTGCATAGTTTACCTAACGGATATCACACACTAACCTACAAGCTGCCTACAAATTACCACATAATACCAGATACATAGCCCGGATAATCATTAACGCATAGCGGCCGATGCAAGTCATGACTAGGGCTAACACAACATATTCATAACCATAGTCTGACTACGGCTAACACATAGTATCCGATGAGAAGTATGAACACATAATATCCGTTGCATAGCTCGGCTAAAGTTCGTCATATAGCACCCGAAGTATAGCTTGACAAACACATAGCATCTCATGAGCGGCGTGATATAAGGTAACACATAGTATCCGATACACAACCTAGGATCGAATATGACGTCATCCAGGTGGAGAACAAGATGGTGGCAATGTTGATACCGACTTCAAAAGGGCTATGGCCTGTGTAGGCTAGATCAAATAACCAACGTTTCAACTAAACTACTGTCATACGCGTAGTTTAACCAACCAACATACGTGAAGTTCAAACGAACAGCATTGACACCAAGTCCAAATAGGCAATGGCGGCTATGCCCAGATCAACGTATCAGCTAATCAAAATGAAAAACTTACGCTAATCAACCAACATCTACACCGAGGTCAAATGGGTTATGGTTAGCGAAGGCACTGGCAAAAGCTTTAGGCCTTAGACATAATTATAGCTATCAACGCATACCAAAATAGCTATGCAGAAACCGTCAAGGCCATTACACATATTGTCCAGGTATGTTCTCCATCAAACCGAGACTTTAGACACCATCTCTGTAAAACAGCTAACAAATTATACTCTACCACAATAGGTATGTCAAAACTGTTACCGGATCATAATCTAAGACAATGGTTACGTAACGCCCTTTATCAATTTAAGACCTTAAGCGATATCTTCGTAAAGACAGCCACAATAGTTACGTAAGAGCTACCGCTGCTCACCCTACCATAATAGCTACGTACAGACGGCTAATATTGTACAACCTATCACAAGACTTATGTAAAAACAGCTATGCATAACCTGTCACACAATAACTGCGTAAAGGCAGCTAACAATGCCTACCCCTTTAAAATAGCTACGAAAAGATAACAACCAATACATAACCTATCATAATAGCTATGTAAAGACAGCTAAAGATGCATAACCTAACTCAGTAATGATTGCTATTAAATAATGAACCATTAGACTAGCCACGTAAAGACAGCTACCAACACCACAATAGCTACGTAAAAACAGTTATCGATCCGTGATCAAGATAATACCTACGTAAGACCTATATCAGTGCTAAGACAATAGCTCCGTAAGGAAAACCTACCACTTCATGAACTACGACAACAGCAAGGTGTGGACGGCTACCAATACATTACTTATCACAGCTTCCAACACATAACTCGTCACACTAGCTAAGTAAATAGCGCGACGATTGAATAGCCTATCACACAGGCCAAATGAGGGTCACTAACTAAACCATCACAATATCTCTGTACATGGCAGATGGCATGATGATCCTCATCTTTATCGCACACCTAACAGTAGGTTAGGTTAGAAGCACTCTGGCTAGCTTAGGTTAGTGGGTTGAAAATAATTTTTTCTAAAAACTACCCCTCTAGACGTGGTTGAACACCCAACAGTAGGTTAGGTTAGAAGCACTCTGGCTAGCTTAGGTTAGTGGGTTGAAAATAATTTTTCCTAAAAACTACCCCTCTAGACGTGGTTGAACCCTCCCCCAAGGCTACGATCAAGGTCACATCGACCGTCTGCATCATCCAAAACCACCCCTAACTTCTACAACCACAGGTCAGTGATGCACGTGATGGAGATACGACCAACCTTTGAGAGTTAGGGGTGGTTTTGGATGATGCAGACGGTCGATGTGACCTTGATCGTAGCCTTGGGGGAGGGTTCAACCACGTCTAGAGGGGTAGTTTTTAGGAAAAATTATTTTCAACCCACTAACCTAAGCTAGCCAGAGTGCTTCTAACCTAACCTACTGTTGGGTGTTCAACCACGTCTAGAGGGGTAGTTTTTAGAAAAAATTATTTTCAACCCACTAACCTAAGCTAGCCAGAGTGCTTCTAACCTAACCTACTGTTAGGTGTGCGATAAAGATGAGGATCATCATGCCATCTGCCATGTACAGAGATATTGTGATGGTTTAGTTAGTGACCCTCATTTGGCCTGTGTGATAGGCTATTCAATCGTCGCGCTATTTACTTAGCTAGTGTGACGAGTTATGTGTTGGAAGCTGTGATAAGTAGTGTATTGGTAGCCGTCCACACCTTGCTGTTGTCGTAGTTCATGAAGTGGTAGGTTTTCCTTACGGAGCTATTGTCTTAGCACTGATATAGGTCTTACGTAGGTATTATCTTGATCACGGATCGATAACTGTTTTTACGTAGCTATTGTGGTGTTGGTAGCTGTCTTTACGTGGCTAGTCTAATGGTTCATTATTTAATAGCAATCATTACTGAGTTAGGTTATGCATCTTTAGCTGTCTTTACATAGCTATTATGATAGGGTATGTATTGGTTGTTATCTTTTCGTAGCTATTTTAAAGGGGTAGGCATTGTTAGCTGCCTTTACGCAGTTATTGTGTGACAGGTTATGCATAGCTGTTTTTACATAAGTCTTGTGATAGGTTGTACAATATTAGCCGTCTGTACGTAGCTATTATGGTAGGGTGAGCAGCGGTAGCTCTTACGTAACTATTGTGGCTGTCTTTACGAAGATATCGCTTAAGGTCTTAAATTGATAAAGGGCGTTACGTAACCATTGTCTTAGATTATGATCCGGTAACAGTTTTGACATACCTATTGTGGTAGAGTATAATTTGTTAGCTGTTTTACAGAGATGGTGTCTAAAGTCTCGGTTTGATGGAGAACATACCTGGACAATATGTGTAATGGCCTTGACGGTTTCTGCATAGCTATTTTGGTATGCGTTGATAGCTATAATTATGTCTAAGGCCTAAAGCTTTTGCCAGTGCCTTCGCTAACCATAACCCATTTGACCTCGGTGTAGATGTTGGTTGATTAGCGTAAGTTTTTCATTTTGATTAGCTGATACGTTGATCTGGGCATAGCCGCCATTGCCTATTTGGACTTGGTGTCAATGCTGTTCGTTTGAACTTCACGTATGTTGGTTGGTTAAACTACGCGTATGACAGTAGTTTAGTTGAAACGTTGGTTATTTGATCTAGCCTACACAGGCCATAGCCCTTTTGAAGTCGGTATCAACATTGCCACCATCTTGTTCTCCACCTGGATGACGTCATATTCGATCCTAGGTTGTGTATCGGATACTATGTGTTACCTTATATCACGCCGCTCATGAGATGCTATGTGTTTGTCAAGCTATACTTCGGGTGCTATATGACGAACTTTAGCCGAGCTATGCAACGGATATTATGTGTTCATACTTCTCATCGGATACTATGTGTTAGCCGTAGTCAGACTATGGTTATGAATATGTTGTGTTAGCCCTAGTCATGACTTGCATCGGCCGCTATGCGTTAATGATTATCCGGGCTATGTATCTGGTATTATGTGGTAATTTGTAGGCAGCTTGTAGGTTAGTGTGTGATATCCGTTAGGTAAACTATGCACTGAATGTGTTATACTTTGTAGGCCCATGTCTTCTTAGCATAATATCTATGCAGGCTTACACACATATATGTTTAACACATTATGTATTTGGGCTTAACATAGTATGATAGCATGCATGTTGGCTTACCATAGTATTTATGTAGGTTTACACGCATATTTATTTAACAGCGTATATATGGCTATTTAGATTATATTGCATGTTGGTTTAACATAGTATATATGCCTATATTGGTTAGCATTGTATGTATATAGGTTGCGCGACTTTTTTTAATTATATTGTAGTATTTGCTGACCGTCATGGGCGTGATAGGTTATGCATTGTTAGCTATACGATATAGTACTTCCCGTATTATACAGCCGCCTGCCCGTGGTTCTACCTGATAGACGGGGTGAAAATGTGTGTCGGACTCTGATCATATAAGCTTGGGCCTGTGGTTTACCGACATAGTAGGCCTTATGGATACAACGTGTTAATCGTTAGCGGGGCCTCTGGATACTATATATTAAACCTTCGTCAGGCTATGCATTGGATACTATGTGTTATTGATCAGGTATTATGTGGTACCTGTAGGATAGTGTGTGATAGCCGTTTAGCTAACCTATGCAGTGGATATAATGTGTTCAGGCCCTTGTCGGCTTGGCATAATATGTATGGTGGCTTACACATGTTTGTTTAACGCGATATGTAGGCCTAACATAGTATATACGTCTATCTATGATAGCATGCGTGTTGGCTTACCATAGTATTTATTCGGTTTACACGCATATTTATTGAACACACTATAAGGGCAATCATTCATCCTGGCTTAACATAGGCCTATGTGGGTAACGGGGATATTTGCCTAATACAGGATGTATATAGGTTAACCTGCATATTGGTTTAACAACGTATATTTGGCTATTTAGAGTATATTGCACGCTGTTTTAACATAGTATATATGTCTGAATGTTGGCTTAGCACTGTATGTATATAGGTTGCTCGACTTTTTTTAAAATTATATTGTAATATTTGTTGACCGTGATGGGCGTGATAGGTTATGCATTGTTAGCTATACCATATAGTACCTCCCGTATTATACAGTTGTCAGGTTCTACCTGATAGACGAGGTGTAAATGTGTGTCAGGCTTAGCTCTTTATTAGTGTTTCTCCATATATACTTTTATATCTAGATACATTTGCAGCTATAGGATATATCCATTGAGGCTATTTGATTATTTACATTGATTTCTGATTATATATGTAGGCCTTGGGTTCTTCTGTCTGTCCAGGTGCTTACTTCTACTATCTGTCCAAGTACCTGCTTCTTCTATCTGCCCAGGTGCTTGTTTCTTTTATCGGTCCAGGTCCTTGCTTCTTCTATCAGTCCATGTACTTGCTTCTTCCATCGGTACAGGTCCTTGCTTCTTCTATCTGTCCAGGTATTTGCTCTTTTTATCGGTCCAGGTCCTTGCTTCTCCTATCTGTCCATATCCTTACTTCTTCTATGTTATTTAGGGGTAGGCCGCTCTGGTTATAGGTGCACATGTCGCTCGTACGTCATCAGATATATTATATCTTTACGTGGGCCTGATAGGTTATGCATTGGTAGATGTACCTTATAGTACTTCCTATATTATACGATTGCCAGGTTCTACCTGATATATGAGGTGAAACTATCTCAGTTCATATAGGCTGTGGCCAGTGATTTACCGACATAGTAGGCGCATTTAGGGATTCATGTATGTAGGCCTTGCATAGTATGTATGCAAGCTTGCGTATTTGTTTAACACATTATGTGGGCTATCGTATATATTGGTTTAGCTATACCTTATAGTACTCCCCATATTATACGGTTGCCTGCCCGTGGTTCTACCTGATATATGAGGTGAAACTATCTCTGTTCATATAGGCTTTGGCCGGTGATTTACCGACATAGTATGTCGGCCCAGCATAGTATGTATGTAGGCTTGCATATATGTTTAACACATTATGTGGGCTGTCATATATATTGGTTTAACACGTTATATAGGCCTTCTCGTCTTACATTGACCGTTTACGTAGGCCTACCGGGCCCCTGCGTTGTGATTGGTTGATTCAACTTGTTGACTATTTGAACTCTATGTAGGTCGTTGGTCGTTTGATCTAACCGATCATTTTTTGGTAATTTCATTTGATAACCACCCCCACTTGATGCTTGAATCCGGGGTTACTTTACCTATCGGCTGGCTTCGAGATGGCTTTTACCTGAGTCCTTGCTCCGTGTTTGCTTTACCTATGGTCTAACTCCATGGTAGCTTTACCTAGGCCCCGACTCCATGGTAGCTTTACCTACGACCTGACTCGACGGTGTCTTTACCTAGGGTCTAGCTGGCTTTACCTCAGGCCCGACTCCTCGGTTACTTTACCTATGGTCTGACACCTGGATGGCTTTACTTAAGGGCTGGCTTCGGGTTGGCTATACCTAAGGCCTAGCTCCTGGGGGCTTTACCTCTAGCACGACTCCTGGTGTGACTTTACCGAAGGTCCGACACCTGGATGGCTTTACCTATGGTTTGGCATAAGGGATGGTTTTACCTGTGGCCCTGCTCCACAGATAGCTTTACCTAAGACTTGGTGGAGGTATTTCTCTTGGTAGTTGATATAGCAACCGTCCTAGCCCTGCTCTTATGTAGCTTTACTTATAGGCTGACTGCATTGTTTATTATTTTAGTAGCATAGACAAATTAGTTTGCCAATCATATACCCCTGGGCCCCTCATCATCAAAATTTTTTGGGGTAGACCACTATAGTTACGGTGAGCCTACTACTTGCCTAGACTCGCTCAAGCGCTGATACGTCATCAGATAACCATTAAATCTTTCCAAAGTTACCCCCACCACCGGAGCTATTCCTAGGTTACTTTACCTAAGGGTCGGCCTTGAGATGTCTTTACCCGAGGGCTAGCTCCTTGTTAGCTTTACCTAAGGCCTAGCTGCTGGGTGGCTGGGCTCGGTTTGGCTTTAACCGAGAGCGTGCTCCATATTGGCTCTACCTTGGCTGGTTTAACTAATGCCCGGGTGGATTTTACCTAGGACCCCAATTATTTTTGACAATCTAAAAATAGGTGAACCCGCCCCCCACAATGTTCCATAATAGACTTTAACATTACCATATACGGTCATTTGATCCAACCGGTCTATTTTCGGCAATTTCATATTTTTTGTAAAAACTACCCCTTGGTGAACCCGCCCCCGCAATGGTCCAAAGGGACTCTAGACATATCCTGTACTGTCTGTTGATCCATCCGATCGATTTTCGGCAATTTCATATTTTTTGTAAAAACTACCCCTAGGTGAAACTACCCCTACCGACGCAATAATACACTCTAGACATACCCTATCGGTCAAGGCACGATTTTCCAAAATTTTTTCGAAAACTACCCCCTACCCCCAATCCACCCCCGGAGCTACCCCCGGAGACGGTCCTGAACGTAGCTGAGGTCACCCCCAACACTTAGGTTAGGTTAGGTTAGATCCATTTTGGCTAGCCTAGGTCAGTGTGTTGGAAATAAATTTTTTTCGAAAAACTACCCCCTACCCCTCTAGACGCGGTCGAAACCACCCCTAAGGCAGGGATCAGGGTCGCGACGTCCGCCCGCATCATCCAAAACTACCCCTATAGTCCTAGGTTACGTAGCGGCCGATTTTGTTTTGTTTTTTCCAAAAAACTACCCCCTACCCCCCTGAACGTGGTCGAAACCACCCCTTGGTCTAGGGTCAGGGCCGGGATGACCTTGAGCATCATCCAAAACTACCCCTATAGTCCTAGGTTACGTAGCGGCCGAGTTTAGGGGTGGCTGTCCCCAACTATCCTCAGTACTACTACCGTTAACTGAACATTTACCACGCGGAGAATTATGTTTTAACTTATATTCGAAAATTAAAGTAAATTATTAACTGTGGCAAGATTAACGAGACGTGACCTTCAGGCTGTGTGGCGTTTGTTAAGCAATCCTGATTCATTTCCTGATGACATTGGACGGACTTGTTTACTCATTACAGCCGAGTCGAGTGTCGATAGCCAAGATCCTGCTTCAAGCCTTCATAGTGAAGTTAGTTCTAGGTTTTACTCCGCCATTGTAAAATTGTTCATAAAAAATCTGTGTCTAATTGCCAGTCTCCATAAATAAAATGTCTATTGGTATGGTAACGAATCGGTTATATTGAAAACCCTTTAAAAATTCTATTATTTCCTTTTATTTCGTTTATACAATTGCATCTAAATATATTAAACAATTGTTTACGTAAAAATTTCTGTAATTTAGCTACAAGTATGATATTGTTTTAAATTTATAAAATTATGTTAAGGTAAATTATATAAATTGAATGATTCAATTACATCTTACAAATTATCATAATAAAATGACTGCCCTAATAAAATCCCTTTACTTCTACGGTAATTCATGGATTGATATAATTTGCCGAGTGAACTAGATGTCGAAGACGAATTTCTTTCTTGGAGATGGCTTTTCTAACGTTTTAATATTAAATTACTAGACTAACATTTTAGTTATATTACTTTTTTTAGAAAGTTATTACAAATTACTTTATCAAATACGAATTAAAGTTACTATTGAATCGGGTCTATTTTGACAATAAAATTATAAAAAGCAGTTTTTTGTAGCCTGTTACTATAAATAACTTAAACATTTTTTCAGTTTAACTGATTTCTTAGATTATAGCTTCAACATCTGGAATTTAATAAATAGCTTTAATTTTTCACTAGCAATGTAATTCATCAGCTACGTAAGCACATTCTGTTGCTCTTGCAAGACACGCTGCACGAGCAAAATGCTTGGGTATACGATAAGCATTATTGTTATACAGTTAGAGACGTATTGTAAGAAAAATATCAATCCTGTAATAACCTGATCGTAAACATATTTTACTTACTTTTTAATGTTACTGATCGCTAGGCCATTGTAGTGTACTTCGTAGAGATTCTGTACTCGTACAGGAAAAATGTCTTTATTATACCTTAGGTATCAACTTGGAAAAACCACTACCTGCTGATATTCTTCAGCAGACGCGAATCGCACTAGGTAAGTGCATTATTCAATGCTGTGAGTCACGGACAAGACTGTTGCTCAGGTGTGTTGTGGTGATGTGAGTCTGTGGTGTATTATTGTTCATAGAGCAGTTGTTAATTATGTGTTCAAATATAGTTTTTTATTAATCACTTAAACAATAGTTTATGACTATCCGAACGTTAAATTTTGTAAAATTGTTAAAACTTACTGAGACAGAACGTTTTCGATTACTATGAGGGGATCTTCATCAGTGTCTTCTGCTTGGAGATGTCGGGTCAAGCAGTGACGGTTTTAAAGGCAGGTTTTCGATAGTATCAAAGAGTATGTGTGATTTGTATTGTGTTGTTCGTTTAATATGTTTTTGTGTGTCTATAAATTTCATATTGTTCTAGTGTGTTGAGATGTGGTCCGTCCATTGGGACTTCTTTACGTCTATGGAGCATGGAACTGAAGGCAGTGTGTTTGTGTTGGATAGTCTCAATGACCACAGAAAACATAAACAAAAAACTAGACACAATTAAATATTTAGCATACACAAATGGATACAACACCACAATAATAGACAAACTATAGTACAAAATACAAAAAAACACTACAGACAGGGAAAACAAATACATCACATTACCATACATAAACAAAACAACAAACAAAATAGCTCGCAAATTTAAAAAAATAGGATATAAAATAGCATACAAAACTAATAACAAGTTACAATACAAAATACAACACGACACCAACAACAAAGATAAACTACAAGCACCAGGCGTATACCAACTGAACTGCGACGAATGTAACAAATTCTACATTGGACAAACAGGTCGCAGCTTTAAACAAAGAGTCGAGGAACACAAACAGAACACCAACTCAACATTTTACAATCACATAGAAGAAATAGGACACAAATACACAGACATTTACCATAACCTAGAAATCCTACACATCAACAAAAAAGGACCACATCTCAACACACTAGAACAATATAAAAATTTACAGACACACAAAAACACAAAGTACAAACATATTAAACGAACAAACACAATACAAATCACATGATACTATCGAAAACCTACCTTTAAAGCGACCGGACATCTCCAAGCAGAAGACACTGATGAAGATCGCCACATAACAATCGAAAACGTTCTGTAAGTTTCAACAAATTTACAAAATTTAAAGTTCGGATAGTCTTAAACTATTGCTTAAGTTATTAATAAGATTCACCGAACATAATTGACTGCAAAATTCAAGATATAGTATTTTATTGTGTGTGTTTTGTCATTTAGAATGTGTTATGGATGGTATTTATGGTGTTTATATATTTCGTTTTCTATATTTGACAGTTTTCTGTTGTGTTTAGTATGTTGCTTTTTTCATGTAGTGTAGGATTTTTAGATTAGTGTCTATATTGGTGAGTGAGTTTAATGCTTTTTGTAAGTGTATGGTGAAATTTGTTTTGCGTTATGTCTTTTTTATGTCTTTATAACATATTTAAAGTCATTATCATAATACACAAAGAAATATTTTGGTAAAGACATTATCCCTTCTATCATAAGATGGAGCAGGTGTGCTTGAATATAAAGGGAAATGTTTATGTTTGAGTCTGGTCTGTTCTGTATTTTTTAGTTATATATAATCACGTTTACACCAAAAGCCCGAATAGTGACCAAATCAACACGCCTGGACAATTTCATACTCATGTTTTTACTTACACCCATATCTACTTCCTTAGGTTGGTCTAAGAATGCTTTCAGTTTCTTCCTGGAGTAAACAAGTAGATAGGCATAGGCCATTATTTAGCTCCATAAACAAGATGAAAGATTCGAATATAGCTGGCACACGTAAGCTGGTGTTTGATCTCGAAGGGCGAGCATAGACTGGGGGAAGGGTAGAGGAAGTAAAAGACCGTTCCACAGACATTATAATATGAGGTAAGTTATAGTATTTATATTACAATAATGTAGATTTGACAAGACCGAAAGGCCGCTATAAATTTTATGTTATTTGATTTATTATATAAACCAGATCATTTACATAAAGTTTTGAACAAATTTACTTATATCAGTGTTCTAAACGACCGCCAACGCCTGCAATTTCTTAGCGATTGCCTTTGATGCAACACGCACCACAAAAGCCAATGTTTTTTAATATGGCTAACTTTTGATTTTCTATCGATCGATCGCGCGCCAGCTTACACATAGGCCTAGCATTCGCTACTAGCCCAATATTGTATAGTTTGTAACGCATTTCTCATGATTAAAACCTCTTCTTAGAACACTGCCAAGGACTTTTTTCATTAGCGATTTCAACGTTAGATGTTCACAAACAGTGGTTAAAGGGGGGAGAGCAATAAAATCTTAAAGCATTGTTTAAATAGCCCGCATGTTACAAACGCGTGACCCTCATGTGAAGCATATGCTCTGCCCCATTGAGCCCTCGATTGTCGAGTCTACAACCCCTCTGACAGCAAACTCTATAGTAATTATCGTTTGTTCAGTGCAAAAATTCCATATCTGGGTGATTTACTATTTAGGCCTGCCCACATGTTTAAATTACTTCACAATAAATAACACATTCAACTACATTGTGAGTTCAATGGACCTGGAGATAGGGGGGGGGGGAGTTTACCCTCTTTAAATCCTTAGATTACACTGCAGGCCTTACATAACTGTTTTTTGTTATGTATGGGAAACATATTTGCGGCTGTATGTTAAAGTAAAGACAATTTGAAAGAAATACACTTTCGTGGGAGAGATCTACAAAGTCCAAAAGTTGGTCAGGAGAAACCACATACAACATAAAGAGAAATATATTCTAACTCAAATTAAAAATTGGTGCTTATACAACTGGTACATTTTCAATGCCTGACCCATAGGAGCATGTATCTCCAGTATACTTTCAGTGGCTAACCCATAGAAACATGTGTCCCATTCCAGTGGCAGGCCCATGTGCCTCAGTACACGTTCAGTGACCGACCCATGGGGTCATTATTTCACTTGTGGGAAACCCATGGAATCAAATGTCCCTCAATGTACCTATAGTGGCTGACCCATGGGAACAGGTACACCCAGTACAACTTTAGTTGCTGATCCATGGAGGTATGTGTTCTCTCCCAGTGCCAGGACCCATGGGTACTACACCAGTGACTAACCCATGGGGACATTATCTTACTAGTGGCAAAGCCATGGAGGCATGTGTCCCTCAGTGTACCTGCAGTGGGTGATCCATCGGAACTGGTACCTCCAGTACATCTTCAGTTGCTGACCCATGGAGGCATCCTCCCAGTTGTAAGCCCATAACCCCCAGTACAGCTTCAGTGACAGACCCATGGGGACTTTATTTCACTAGTGGCAAAGCCATGGAGGCTTGTAACCCTCCCAGTTGTAATCACATGTCCCCCAGTACAGCTTCAGTGACAGACCCATGGGGACTTTATTTCACTAGTGGCAAAGCCATGGAGGCTTGTAACCCTCCCAGTTGTAATCACATGTCCCCCAGTACAGCTTCAGTGACAGACCCATGGGGACTTTATTTCACTAGTGGCAAAGCCATGGAGGCTTGTAACCCTCCCAGTTGTAATCACATGTCCCCCAGTACACCTTCAGTGACAGGCCCATGGGGACTTTATTTCACTAGTGGCAAAGCCATGGAGGCTTGTAACCCTCCCAGTTGTAATCACATGTCCCCCAGTACAGCTTCAGTGACAGACCCATGGGGACTTTATTTCACTAGTGGCAAAGCCATGGAGGCTTGTAACCCTCCCAGTTGTAATCACATGTCCCCCAGTACAGCTTCAGTGACAGACCCATGGGGACTTTATTTCACTAGTGGCAAAGCCATGGAGGCTTGTAACCCTCCCAGTTGTAATCACATGTCCCCCAGTACACCTTCAGTGACAGGCCCATGGGGACTTTATTTCACTAGTGGCAAAGCCATGGAGGCTTGTAACCCTCCCAGTTGTAATCACATGTCCCCCAGTACACCTTCAGTGACAGGCCCATGGGGACTTTATTTCACTAGTGGCAAAGCCATGGAGGCTTGTAACCCTCCCAGTTGTAAGCCCATATCCCCCAGTACACCTTCAGTGACAGACCCATGGGGACTTTATATTTCACTAGTGGCAAAGCCATGGAGGCTTGTAACCTTCCCAGTTGTAAGCCCATATCCCCCAGTACACCTTCAGTGACAGACCCATGGGGACTTTATATTTCACTAGTGGCAAAGCCATGGAGGCTTGTAACCTTCCCAGTTGTAAGCCCATATCCCCCAGTACACCTTCAGTGACAGACCCATGGGGACTTTATATTTCACTAGTGGCAAAGCCATGGAGGCTTGTAACCCTCCCAGTTGTAAGCCCATATCCCCCAGTACACCTTCAGTGACAGACCCATAGGGACTTTATATTTCACTAGTGGCAAAGCCATGGAGGCTTGTAACCCTCCCAGTTGTAAGCCCATATCCCCCAGTACACCTTCAGTGACAGACCCATGGGGACTTTATATTTCACTAGTGGCAAAGCCATGGAGGCTTGTAACCTTCCCAGTTGTAAGCCCATATCCCCCAGTACACCTTCAGTGACAGACCCATGGGGACTTTATATTTCACTAGTGGCAAAGCCATGGAGGCTTGTAACCCTCCCAGTTGTAAGCCCATATCCCCCAGTACACCTTCAGTGACAGACCCATGGGGACTTTATATTTCACTAGTGGCAAAGCCATGGAGGCTTGTAACCCTCCCAGTTGTAATCACATGTCCCCCAGTACACCTTCAGTGACAGGCCCATGGGGACTTTATTTCACTAGTGGCAAAGCCATGGAGGCTTGTAACCCTCCCAGTTGTAAGCCCATATCCCCCAGTACACCTTCAGTGACAGACCCATGGGGACTTTATATTTCACTAGTGGCAAAGCCATGGAGGCTTGTAACCTTCCCAGTTGTAAGCCCATATCCCCCAGTACACCTTCAGTGACAGACCCATGGGGACTTTATATTTCACTAGTGGCAAAGCCATGGAGGCTTGTAACCTTCCCAGTTGTAAGCCCATATCCCCCAGTACACCTTCAGTGACAGACCCATGGGGACTTTATATTTCACTAGTGGCAAAGCCATGGAGGCTTGTAACCCTCCCAGTTGTAAGCCCATATCCCCCAGTACACCTTCAGTGACAGACCCATGGGGACTTTATATTTCACTAGTGGCAAAGCCATGGAGGCTTGTAACCCTCCCAGTTGTAAGCCCATATCCCCCAGTACACCTTCAGTGACAGACCCATGGGGACTTTATATTTCACTAGTGGCAAAGCCATGGAGGCTTGTAACCTTCCCAGTTGTAAGCCCATATCCCCCAGTACACCTTCAGTGACAGACCCATGGGGACTTTATATTTCACTAGTGGCAAAGCCATGGAGGCTTGTAACCCTCCCAGTTGTAAGCCCATATCCCCCAGTACACCTTCAGTGACAGACCCATGGGGACTTTATATTTCACTAGTGGCAAAGCCATGGAGGCTTGTAACCTTCCCAGTTGTAAGCCCATATCCCCCAGTACACCTTCAGTGACAGACCCATGGGGACTTTATATTTCACTAGTGGCAAAGCCATGGAGGCTTGTAACCCTCCCAGTTGTAAGCCCATATCCCCCAGTACACCTTCAGTGACAGACCCATGGGGACTTTATATTTCACTAGTGGCAAAGCCATGGAGGCTTGTAACCTTCCCAGTTGTAAGCCCATATCCCCCAGTACACCTTCAGTGACAGACCCATGGGGACTTTATATTTCACTAGTGGCAAAGCCATGGAGGCTTGTAACCTTCCCAGTTGTAAGCCCATATCCCCCAGTACACCTTCAGTGACAGACCCATGGGGACTTTATATTTCACTAGTGGCAAAGCCATGGAGGCTTGTAACCCTCCCAGTTGTAAGCCCATATCCCCCAGTACACCTTCAGTGACAGACCCATGGGGACTTTATATTTCACTAGTGGCAAAGCCATGGAGGCTTGTAACCCTCCCAGTTGTAAGCCCATATCCCCCAGTACACCTTCAGTGACAGACCCATGGGGACTTTATATTTCACTAGTGGCAAAGCCATGGAGGCTTGTAACCTTCCCAGTTGTAAGCCCATATCCCCCAGTACACCTTCAGTGACAGACCCATGGGGACTTTATATTTCACTAGTGGCAAAGCCATGGAGGCTTGTAACCCTCCCAGTTGTAAGCCCATATCCCCCAGTACACCTTCAGTGACAGACCCATGGGGACTTTATATTTCACTAGTGGCAAAGCCATGGAGGCTTGTAACCTTCCCAGTTGTAAGCCCATATCCCCCAGTACACCTTCAGTGACAGACCCATGGGGACTTTATATTTCACTAGTGGCAAAGCCATGGAGGCTTGTAACCCTCCCAGTTGTAAGCCCATATCCCCCAGTACACCTTCAGTGACAGACCCATGGGGACTTTATTTCACTAGTGGCAAAGCCATGGAGGCATGCACCTAGAGTGCCAAACCCATGAAAGCATATGCCCCTAGTACATCTTCAGTTGCTGACACATGGGAGCATTTGCCTCCTCCCATTGGACCGATGTGAGCTTGTAAGTATACCTTTATTGGTAGAACCTTAGGAGTATGTGTCCTGTGTTACTTTTAACTCTTCAAGTCATACAATATTTCACTACATTAACGAAATAAGGCATTATGTTGAAGATGTGACAACCAACTGCAAAGTTACTCCTTGTGTGCAGCACTAGGTTTAAGGTCATTCAGTTTTCCTACTACTAAAATGAAATTGAAACAGTTAAAAAATAACTTTAAGAGTTTAATTCCCCTAAACTCTCTGCCTTTAACTTTGAACATAAAATTCTAGTGTAATTAATTAATATTTTTAATTTCACATCCCTCAATTCAATGCTATTTTAAATATCAACTGCTCAACTTTCATGTATTATGTGTGTTAACCTATCATGTAGTGAGGTTTCATTTTACATAAGCCTGCATAATTTTAAATATTTTCTGGGAAGACGAGCTCAAATTTTTTGCTGGGAATATTCCAATCTCACTAACTCCCAATAGGTTATTACACCTGTATTCATCTCCATATGCATAACAATCACACTATCGAAGACCTTAGTCCTTGATGACCATAGTAGGCGGGCTTTTTGTTAGAGAAAAGATTCCTTCAAGTAACTACGCATGATTTACCATATCTCTACCCTATACTATCAGACAATAGCAGCCATAATATTCAGTAACAAAAATTTGTTATAGGTTTATTAGATTTAGATGTAGAACTTAGTCAAGTTTGGATTAAATTACCTGAGGAAGTATATGATATTACATACTGTAAGCAACAGTGATAGTGAGAGGGATCAGTAGTAATTCCTTATAAATGTAATGACTAGAGGTAACTTTCCAAACTACCATTTTGTCGGAACAAAACCTGTTTCTGTACCTTTTGAACTGATAGTACAAGAAACCTTTACAAAGGGTCTTAATTACAAATTGCTATTCTATTATTTGGTTTTAAGTTTGTATTTCTTAAATAAATAATAAAAATTGTTAGCATAACAAATATATTTTTAATGTTTTCTTGAGCAACTGTGGCCTATGCTATAATATTTTAAAAAACAAACCTAATAACCACAATATAACTCTATTTAATCACTTGATGTACATCTCGGTTACCAGGTAACCATCTTCAGAAGTACTGAACAAAATTAATTTAATTTACAACGTAACATATATAGCAACAAATATTGAGGTTATATTTTTTGCTATATAAGTTACGTTGTAAATTAAAATAATTTTGTTCAGTACTTCTGAAGATGGTTACCTGGTAACCGAAATGTACATCAAGTGAATAAATAAAGTTATATTGTGGTTATTAGGTTTGTTTTTTAAAATTTTATAACAAATATAGTTTATAGTCATCTGAATCTCAATAAATCAGCAAACATAAATAAATCTAACTTTTAACTACATTAAAATTTGAAACTCTTTATTCTTTGTTAAATGTATGTGGAACAAAAATCTTTTATTGTGACCTATACAGTAGTCTCTCTTATCCGACAAATGGGCCCACAGAACAGTGGCGGTTTGTCCAAAAGGGCTCTGGGGCGCAGCCCTCCCAATTACAAAAATTAATTTTTAATTAATATTCATTTATCTTAAATTAGGTTAAGAAGAGCTTAGAATTATTTAAGTAATGTTAAAACCATAAAATATTTAGCAGTTGACGCACGAAATTAGCTGCAAGCTCCGTGCGGGGCTCACAGCAGAGAGCCCCAGACTAGTGCATTGAGTGTACATGGAATAAGCTGAAAAAGCCAAAACCGTGCAGTGACGTCACTCAACGCGCTTGTTACGGGTGGCCTGGGATGGAGTCCCGTCGTTGTAATGTTCTCACAAATAAATGTTGGTGCGTTTGACTCAAAGTAACCAAATCAAATTTTATATTTAATAATAATATGCGTTTATGAAACTACTCTTTTAAACTCAATTTAAAGAATAATATTTGTGTACTAGATAAGTATTGTTTCCATTTATAGATCCTTTGATGCACATACACAGTGGCCTAATATACTCTTAAAAGTAAAACATGATTCACACTACTCGTTGAGTACTCGACGCTTTAGCAATCAATAGGCGATCACTTAACTACCCAACCTTACAACATTTCGTAAATCACACCGTAATACGTCTATTAGTTATAGCAATGTTAATATATTAATCAATAAGTATAACTTAATAAAAGTTGTTGGCGCTTAGAATATAAAACGAGTTAAATGGGTATCAAATTTCAAAATTTTCTCCGCACCTCGTAAATCTGGGGTGACCCCTTGTCATGAGCCCCACCAATGTAATTGGGCAGGAGCTGCCACTGCCACAGAACATTGGATAAGGAAACATGTCTCATATTAGGAAGGTGTTAAGAAAAACCTATTAAATGTTATTTAACTGTACTGCACAGTAACTCACATTACTGTATAGTTAAAAACATTACAAACATTTGATAAGAAAACAAAACAGTTTTAATGCTTAAAAAAAATACCATAATGTAGATTAGTACTATAATGAAATGTTTAAATATGCACTGTACACAATATAAAAGTTTAGTTGGTGCTGGTTTGAAGAAATTGTTGATCGTAGTCTGGTTTTCAGACGAGTGCCGTTACTTAGCTGCTAAGTCTCGCCACCTTTTAAGCATGAAAATGTTTATACCTGTAGCTTCTTCTTGTTGCTCAACGTATTGAAGTCCATTCTCAAAAGCCTTAACTCCATCAATATGGGAAATTCTCTGATGCATGTGAGGTACTTCATCTAAATCTTCAATTTTGTTGTCGTCACAATTGACAAGAGCAACAATTTCTTCATCAGTTATTTAAAACTGATCATCATCATTTAACCAACTTTCAAATTCTTCCACAGATACAGCCTCGCATTAAGGGAGATGTTGCACTAAAGGTTGAATGCTTTCTTTGGTTACAGTCTGGTTTCACACTTTGCCACGACGAAGCAGCTTCTTTCATGATTTGGCAATTGTTGGAGCTCTTACGTCAGCTCAGGCCGCTGCAATCCAATAGACCACATCCTTTACATTTACGCTTTTCAACTTTTCTATCCGGTCTCTTCCTTTGTCTATTTCTTTAATAAGTATGGACAGTAGCTTCCTACGATTATTTCTTTTCACTGCCTCCAAAACACTCTGATCCATAGGTTAGCATATGGCAGTCAAGTTGGGGAGAAGGGGGCAGAAACATTGCTTTTATATCACCATCTTGGAGTGTCTCTGCTTCAGGGTGCGTTGGAGCATTGTCTAGTAACAAAATTGCTTTTCTGGGTTGTTTTTTTTTCAAACGTTTCTGTTGCATTAACAAACTCCTTAAAAAACTAGTCTTTCAATATTTCACTTCTCATCCAAGCACTTTTTTAGTTTGAATAAAACATTACAATTAGTATAATCAAGGACTTGTTTACAGCTTTCTTTTTTCCTCCTGAGGCTTTAGTAGCGGCTTGTGGTATATTAAGACAACACTGACAAATTCTTCCTTGTCCTCTTATTTCAAAACAAACTGTTTCTCTTCCACCATCACACATTCCTCCTCTTTTGTTTCATAAGTTTTTTCTTGCTATCCAGATATGGGTTTTGACAAGGTTGTTTTGTTTGTCTTTGGCTAGTCAAACACCATCTTAAAGTTTTCATTAGCAAAATGTTGTAATATCATTTTGGAAAAAACCACTGGCTTTAGGATGTTCACAATTTATTAGCTTAAAATAATGTAGAAGTTATAAACATTATTAAAATAAGGAGTAACCTTATTCTCAGGAGACAGATTTCCTGAGTCACAAAAGGTACACCTCTCTGGCGGATGTTCCTTTTTTCTAAACAAAAATTTCTCACTTTATTGTTCAAAAGCTTTTTTACCACCAAAATCCATCTTCAGTCTTTATATAAAACTATAACATTCATTTAAAACACAATAAACAAAGGACCAGTAAGCTGTGACAGCCACTGCATATAACAGCTGACTGGGGTTTAGCTCCTTCAGCCACCCTACAAGATCTAGTTAACAAGTTAGACTGATATCAACACACTGTCTTTAAACATTCCTTTTGTTGAGAAAATGATGACCTTCCATTAGGTCATTCCTTCCATTTTAGTGCTTACCAATTCTAGCATGAAACAATGGGAGCTCTTTATTTCTTTATACTTTTAAGTTGAGTCACATAATTTTATCGGTTCTATTTAAGGAAATTTGAATTATTTTTGCTTAATCATTCAAAGTAATTGAAATCATTATAAAATATTTCACAATGTCAACATTTATTATTAATAGTTTTTCTTTGAAAATGTAGATCTAAAACATATTTAACACTCTGATTAGCAGTACATGAGATCGCGCAACGGCCAGTGGGAACATTTCCGTTTATGTATGTTCTACCATTTCTCTAAAATTACCATTGCCTAAAGTTTATGTTTTGATTTCCTGTCTATTGTGCTGTATTCTAGGTTAAATATTTGTAACTATCTGGACAATAAATACTACACAGAGTATATAGTCACCATTCTTTTGTGGGCAAAGTCTATGGGTTTTCCCACGTATTTACAGATAGTTTCGAAGTTTGTGTGGTTTTTTAAAATGAATAGGCGATTGACTAATGAAGAAGTTCTTTTGTGTCCAAAGTCTATGATTTCTCCCACATGTTTACAGATAGTTTTGAAGTTTTTGCAGTGTTTCACAACGAACAGATATTTTACAAAAAAAAAAAGATTAACAGATAACTTTTAGCAAAGAAATTATTAGTAAATGTAAGGTAAAGTTTGGTTAACATGAGAAAATAAGTGAAAAAAAATATTAACAAATACTATAATTAAAAAAATACAGAAAAATAAAAAAAGCAATTAGAAAAAAGAAAGTCTAAAATTTTTTCCATAATATCTTGCTCCCAGGGGCCATGTCAGGGCAGGCACATGTTGCTAATCAAAGGGTTAATATGAGTCAGAATTTAAGAAAGTAATAAAAATACTAGATGTCATTTTTAAACTAGAAATGTTAATGGCACTTAGATTATAATTACAGTAAAACCTCTCATATTCAGATCAATGTAGGGACAGCCCAATGCAGATTTGGGGAGGGGGCTATATAATGATGTACATCTGTACTTTATAATCACATCAATTCCAATAGGAATCAGATGTATGATTGTTTTAGGTATATAATTTACATTTTTTGAAGATTGTAATTATATTTTAATAGCGATATAGAGCTGTTTGTACAATTTAGTTACATGCCTGTCTGTACAGTTCCTTAATACTGTACTGTACATACATAGCCCATGCATATTAATTATCAGTTGTGGTAAAAAAGATGTAATTGTGGTCTGCTTGTTTGGTTAACATGTTTCTTTGATGAAATATCCCTCCACTTTCTAAAAAGTAAACGATCGGTTGCTGCTTCATCTTGTTGTTCGACTTACTAGATAAGCTGGTCAAAGGCCTGGAAAGCTTTGAATGCGTCATGTGTTTGTTTTCTTTCGTCATCTTCGGCAGGTGCTGGCTTTATGCTCACTATGTCTTTATTATTACTAGTAGTAAACTCATGAACTTCATCCTCTTTCATGTCCTTACAATCAGGAATGTTTCGGAGAAGATTTCTTCATTTGTTTCACTAACAATGTTTCCATTTGTAATACGTTTTCAATCCGGATGCTGTAGCAATCCATTAAGTGACATCACAACTTCCCCCTGGATCCATATTCACGATTATAACTGTAACTTACAGCGATATAGAAAACACAATTTTTTTTTTGCTTTTCTACCATACTGTATATTGTTGATTACAAATTCTAGGTAGAATAACTAACTAAATTATTAATCACTTAAACAATAGTTTATGACTATCCAAACTTTATATTTAGTAAATTAAACAAATTTACTAAATATAAAGTTCGGATAGTCATAAACTATTGTTTAAGTGATTAATAAGATTCACCGAACGTAATGGACTACAAAATTCAAGAATAACTAAATCACCTAATTATACAAAAGCTTGTAAAATATATATATACATATGTATATAAATATATATATATACATACATACATATATATATATATATATATATATATATATATATATTTAGGTTAGTTTTGGTTGGTAAAGATTATTTAGATTTTTTTGGACTAGGAGACTGACAGACTTATCTTGGTAAGAGTCCACACTGTAGTCTTGAAATAGAAACACATAAAAGCACTTAAACAATGATATATTTCAACCACACAGTGGTCTTTGTCAATCGAAGAGAAAACACAAAAAGAAATAAAATAAATATATCCAATATATATGAAATAAATATATTTATTTTATTTCATTCTCTCATATATCTTTTTGTGTTTTCTCTTCGATTGACAAAGACCACTGTGTGGTTGAAATATATCATTGTTTAAGTGCTTTTATGTGTTTCTATTTCAAGACTACAGTGTGGACTCTTACCAAGGTAAGTCTGTCAGTCTCCTAGTCCAAAAAATCTATATATATATAGTTAATATATTACTATTGTAAGTAATTTTGCAGTTAAAGTTACTTACAATAGTAATATATTAACTTCATAAAGTCAGTGCAACGGAAAAACAATGGATAACGTTAATATATTACTATTGTAAGTAATTTTATCCACCATTAAGTGCAATGATTTTACCTTGTGTGATGAGGCACCTTTCGGTCACTTGACCATTGTCGAATTACTCTTAATAGGTGTGAGAGTATCAAAAGTTTTCATTATTTCCAAATTGGTTGTGTAAAGTTGTAAGTTGATTTGGCTTTTTTATGGTAGACAGATTTAATGTTTTCTTTAATTATGTGTAATTCGGCTATTTTTGTTGCTTTATTGATAATCGTATTTTGTTTATTTTTTAAGTGTAATTTAGCGTATTTTGGTGTTATATTAAGTGTTAAGAATTTTGCAGATGCAATTCTGGAGTTTGATTCTGAGGTTAATATATTTCCGGTACAGTTGTTTACCTTGGTAGGTGTTAAATTCTTGATATTTTACGTTATCCATTGTTTTTCCGTTGCACTGACTTTATGAAGTTGATATATTACTATTGTAAGTAATTTTGTGATTCGACAATGGTCAAGTGACCGAAAGGTGCCGCATCACACAGCGTAAAATCATTGCACTTAATGGTGGATAAAATTACTTACAATAGTAATATATTAACTTCTTATATATATATATACTGAACAATAAGAAATCAAAACACAACTGGCCTAGTCAGGAAAGAACAAAGAGTTGACGGCAAGGTCACAAAACTGGTCTGATGGCAAGGCGCCTTACAGAGTAAAGACCCTTACTTAACTCGAATGTACATTTTTTTATCATACATTGAATCAAACAAAATGGGGGTAAAACTGGGGGTATGTAATTTGAGTTTGTAGATCAATTAACATTCATATTTTATACCATAAAAAAAGTAGTTTTAAACCTTTTGAATTTATAACTAACTAGTAAATATATACAAGAAGTAATTATTTTTATAAAAAAAGTACACTTTTAGGAAAAATAGTGATATGGATGTCTTGTAGACACTGTTGGCACCAATTTTTAGAAATATACCTCTTTCTGTGAAAGCTAACATTAACTGAACTTTACTGGGAAATTTTACAATGTTATTACTGATGTCAAAAACATTTTGCCTTTATTAAACTTGACTTAGAAGTAGAAGTCTGTTCTCACACTATTCCTAACATGCCTGGGCCAACAAATAATTAATCTTACCCTTATTTTGACCTATTATATTGGACAAATTACAAAATTAAGAAGAAATCAAGTCTAAACACTATCAAGGCCCACAAATTTATTATGATTTACCTCATAAATATAGTTTTTAAGAAATAAAATAACATGTTTTATATCCTACACAGTTGAAATTTGTATATAAACACCATTATAAATTTTTTTAAAAAATATTAAAAGCAATCTACTAAGAGAGATATGTTGTTTTAAGTACTATACACTATTATATACTTAGTTTACAGAACAAATCATATAATCAGATCTTTTAATTTCCTCCAACATTTTACTTTTCCTATTTAGCAAATTATTTTGTTTTATAAATTTGGAAATTTTTTGAAATTTTTACATTTTAATTTTTTGTTTTATTTTTTTACCAGAAATTCTGTGACCCAAGGATTCTTAAAACTCTTGTTTCATTTTATATTATTTCTTCCTTATACTTAAACTCCATTTCTCAAATGAGCTACTAATAATTCAAGTTTATGATAAAAAATCTTATTTTAACATTATTTCAAATGATGTTATTTTATATTTTTCAAAAGAGAGAGAAGAGAGTTCATGAATAATAAAACAAGTACAGTGACATTTACATAATTTATTATTATTTTAAATTTAAAAGTTAAACAGATGCACAAGTATTATATCACAAATCATAAATAAAATAAGTTATTTACCGAGTATAGTATACCCTATAATAAACAGTTTTTGATCTCCAAAAACTGTAAGAATTATCAAACTTGAGTAGATATACTCCTTGGCCAGGATAAGTATGACTTCCTGCATATACTTCATCTTGACAATCTCTTCGGTAGACAGGTACTATCACAGACAATGACGGCTTCTCAAGTAAAGATTTGGGGGAAATCGCACCCCTTTCCAAGTCACTTGATAGACCAGCAAAAACTAAAACAGAAAGTTAATATAAGTTTCTTCTTGCTGGAATATTCAATAAGAATTCATGGTGTTTAGTCTAAGGGTAACTAAAACATTCAAATCTTCTGAACTGGAAGTTTTCCAAATGTATAGCTGGTATCAGAGTATAAGACGTGAATACTAAGAGAACAGTAATCAATCCTAATCTATACAAATATTGGTTCAAATACATACAAGTATTGTTAGAGCCAGTGTAAAAAGTCCAACAGAAACATAATGTACTTAATATGTAAAAATATACTGAAGGGACAGAGGACAAAATTATCTAAATATAACAAGTCTATAAGTCTGAGAAAGATCAAGTCCAATTAGAGTTGGTCTTTATCGTAGCAGAATTTTGGAATTGATTGAGAAATACTCTTACTACAAAAGTATGTTAAAAACAATTATAAAATTTAATAAATAAAAAAAACTAATGCATAAACCATTTCAATGGAAAGTAATTGTAATATTTTTTATTTCATCTTCAATTTGAGCAAGTCTACAAATATTTATACTTCAAAACATTAACATGACATTTATCTAGAGCAGTGGTTCCCAACAAAATAGTGTAGGGGACCCCCTACATTTACATGGGAATGCTGGGGACCCCAGAAAATTTTTTAAAATCAAACACCTGAAAATGACATTTTGTACTATTCTGGTACCTAAAAGTAGGGGGTTTTCTATGTTAATTTTCTTGCAATAAAAAGTCAAAACAGGTAATATTTGCAAGAAGTATTTGAATTAGTATTAAAAATCAATGTAAATACAAGTAGAACGGCAAAGGAGTGACAAATTAGCTTTAAAATATTTATTAATCTTATTGTACATATAAAGAACCAAGTAAAAATTTTACATACAATAACAATACCATCGTCCCATTTAACATTTGGAGAAGGGCAAGAATGTCTATCTTCGATTTGTATCTCCAGTTCCTAATATTGACTACTAATGTGACAAGTTAAATCTCTTTTTTGACTTAATAAGTTCTGAGATGTTGGGTTGAATGCTTGATACTTTGACCTGAAAATCGTACTGCATATCGAGCCGGTTTCTGTATTTGTTTTTCATGAAGCACATGGTAGAAAATGCTTGTTCACAACGATATGTTGTTACAAATGGAAGGAGTGTCTTGAGGGCTTTGCTGCTAAGGTCGTGATGACATTCATGGGCCATTAGCCAAAATTCAATGAGTTTTGTATCATCAAAGACATTTTTCATTGTCCCATTACTTGTTAAATCGACAAGTTCATCTTGTTCCTTATCTGTGATAGTAGAAATGCTCTCAATATCCCGGCAATTAAATGGATTTCTGACCCAATCATAATTGGAATCTAATTCTGGAAAATATTCTCCAAATGTAGCTGACAGACCTCGAAGATGTTCACCTATTTCACCTGTGAATTGTTGAGGTAAACTGACATCAGCTGATTCAATGAATTGTTGCAGAGTGGGAAAGTTTGTGGTGGAACCTTTCTCAATACATGTTGCCCATATCTGACACTTTTTTATCATAGCACTAACTTTATCGTGGACTTGAAACATATCAACATTGTTTCCTTGTAGACTTTGATTTAAGATATTCATATGATCGAAAATATCAGCTAGGTAGGCTACTGTTCAAAGCTGCAAAAAGTCAGTGAGGAAACCCTCATATTGGCTTCCACTAAGAAAGACAAGAACCTCATCTCTAAGTTCAAAAAACCTGTTCAAAACTCTTCCACGTGAAAGCCAGCGGACTTCAGTGTGAACAAGGAGTTGGTCATGCTCACTTCCCATTTCCTTGCATAGCAATGAAAATAATCTAGATTGAAGGGGGCGAGTTTTGATGTAGTTAACCACTTTTACAACCTCATTGAAAGTTTTTTGCATTGTTTCTGGTAACCTCTTTACTACTAGAGCTTCACGATGAATAAAGCAATGTGTCCATTTTACGTTTGGCGCAACAACTTTGATACGAGCATGTAGCCCTGTTTTCTGACCAGACATTGTTTTTGCCCCGTCTGTAGACAAGCCAACACATTTACTCCAGGCAATGTTGTGTTTCTTAAAAAAATCGTCGAGTTCGTTAAAAATGGCTTCCGCAGTTGTGTGAAGTAATTCACATGACATGAGGAAGTCTTCATGTAATTGTTTTTCAAATATAAAGCGGACAAATACCAACATTATAGCTTTTTTTGATATGTCTGTACTTTCATCCAATTGCAGGGCAAACATATTACACTTAGATAGTTTTGAGAATAAATTATCCTCAATATTACTTGCCATATCGGAAATTCTCCGTTGTACTGTATTATTTGATAGGGGAACAGTACTCATAATTTTTGCAGCAGAATCACCTAACATTCTTTTACATAATATTACAGCTGCCGGCAAAATCAGCTCTTCGGCAATTGTGTGAGCTTTCCCAGACTTTGCCACAAGTTGGGAAACTTCGTATGATGCTATGGTTGCATTTTCACTTGAACTTATTCCAGCACTTACTGACATTAATTTTTTGCTGTTTTTAAGTTCAACCAACTTAATTTTAAAAAACTCTGCAGACTTACTTTTACAGTCCGGATGCTTTGTTTCTAAATGGCGACGTAGTTTAGCAGGTTTCATGGCTTCATTAGAAAGTATTTCAAAACAAATAACACACTGTGGTTTAGGTTCATTTTCAGTCCCAGAATACGTGAATCCCAACGATAAATAATCCCTATTGTATTTTCTTACTTTAGCCGAGACACTGTTTTTCGAGAGGTTATGTTCGTCTGACACTGACTGCACATTCACTGGAATAATGTCATCGCCATCTTCTTTAACTTCCGATCTGTCCCTTTTTAAAGTACCACACTTTAACCACTTATCCATGATTACTATCCCAAACAACACTCGTAGTATTACGCCAAATGAACTTGTTATGTACAGTTTGTAACAAAACAAACACTTCTAATGACAATGTCAGCGCACTGGTGGCTAGTAGACAGACGACTAGACTAGACAGAGTAGACCCTAGCGCAAGCTCGCTGCAAGCGGCATTCAGTGTAACTACGTTTGTCAAACTCAAGGTCAATAGACGTCGTCAACGCGCTGTGAGTTTCCATACATAGCAATCACAGGCGCTGTCACACCATTTTGTGTTATGCGTGCCTGTGTTTGCATTACGCGGCAAGAAACGTTTGTGGTCATTCTGCGGACCCCCTACGATGGCTTTGCGGACCACCAGGGGTCCGCGGACCACCTGTTGGGAACCACTGGTCTAGAGAAGCACTCACTTCTTTGTTTGTTCAATGAGGATGGTTGTTTCAGTAGACGTGTTCTATTTAGTTCACAATGAGACACATCTCCCAAAACAGTAGTAGTTATTAAACAAAAAAGTAAGTTGTACTCAAGGCAAGTGTCACATATTAGTACATGTTTGGTTGTTTAAGTATAGGAAAATAATTTATTCGTAAATCTACAAAATTTTTAAAGAAAATGGCCTCACAGTTTCCATCAAGTTATTTAACCCTCAGGTAGGCGCACGATCTACTGGTGTAGGCCAGAGTTTTTGTTTATGCTGCAATTCACCTCCTAAAACTAGTGGAGAGAAACCTACGTCATTAGCTTCTCACTGAGTCGGTGATTGTCAGTCAGAGGGTGTGCGTTTGGTAATTGTTTACGACTAAAGTTGTTTGGGCTACGCCTGTAGACTGTGCGACCTTTTGTGGGAATCAAAGCAGGTTATCATCTGCAGGTATTTTGGATGAACTTATGCGTAATTGCTAATCAGATGAAGAGAAAACCGCCGTATCTTACTACACTAAACCTAAGAAGGCAGCAGTACTTCTGTCCAAGATGCATGAAGACCACAAGATTGACAAAGATTAAGAGGATTTACAGAAACCCGAAACAATTACTTTTTATAACAAGACAAAAATTAGAGTTAACATATTAGACCAAATGTGTACCAAATACGATGTAGCAAGAAATACGAAACGATGGCTTATGGTTCTATTTTTTGATCTTCTAAATATAGCAGCCATCAATGTGTCCAGAATTTACAAATATTTCTTGGGATCTAATCGTTCCTAAAATAAGAGAAAAGGTTAATGTTACTATGCTACCTAGTAGTTGACCTAAAATGTATTTATTTGGTAAAAAACACTTTTTTATATATAACAATGTGTTTTTAATGTTTTTTTTTTTAAATCTGTATACTATCTCTGATAAATTATATTTGAAAATAAATGAGTTTTATAGTATCATTATCCTAAATTTTTTAAAATTGTATGCTCATAAAGTTATGTGTATTTTATGGCGTAAAATTAATATAATCAGATTACAACTGTATAACCTATTTAAAATTAGAATCTTACATTAATTTTTTTACAAATATGTTAAAAAGTATAATAGGAAACAGTTACGACTATAACACATGGACAATTTTTTTTTTTAATAATACATTTTTAATAAAAGGAGAGTGGGTTACAGTGGTAGCCCATGCGCCTAAATGTGTTACTTTTAACCATGTGCCTACCAAAGGGTTAATTATCTAGATAGTATTATTTAACCAGCACTAACATTAAAACACAGTTTCTTGGGTGTCACGTTGAAATTTTCTAAAGGTTAAAGGAAAGCTTTGGAACGTGCAACAATATGAAACACAAGATTTAAAAATTAAAACATATCTTTATATAAATAGGTAGACTAAGTAATTTTTATACTTACAATATCCTTACTACTTCTATGGCTTAAAAAAAAAAAAAAAAACTGAAATTAATAATAATGAACACAATTTTGGGATTTCACCCTGAAGGTGGAAAAACAGAGAAATAATATGTAGCCAATATTACTGAAATTATAGTACCTCTTATATCCTTTATTTATGTTATTTATGCAACAATTATTTGAACCATAATTTTTGCCGCTGGATAGAGTTTGACATATTTTTATACTACCTTGACTATTTTTTTCATTACAGAGTGACTAATCTTGCTATTTATTTCATTATCATCTGTTACTTCATAAAGGCTCACTAGAAAGGAAGTGCTACATTCATAATTTCTGAGCATGAACTATATTTTTTTTGTCATGCTAATCCTTCACATTGCATGGTAACACCTCACATAAACTTTTTTCAAAATAAAACTTGTTAAAATGGGCCTAAATCCATCTAGATGCAGAAGTAACATCATACCGAATTCTTAGAAGAGGCAGACTGAAACCAAAGTTGTTCTCGGAACGGCAGAATGTTTGAATCCATCGATCTCCTTAATCCACGACAAGACTTAAGCACTGTGGTTGCCCCCTTTCGAGTTCAGAAATTATTGATTTATTACATTCATATATCAAAAGACACCACATGAGTCTTGTAATAAGAACAAGGCCATGAATCCAAGCCTTTCTAGATATGGGCATAGAAATAAAAGCTTCTACTATTTTAATGCCTGACCTAAAGCTAGAATTCAATGTGTAACCAATGTCAGTTTAACCGTTACACTGTAAAAACGTTCCACCTTTACATTGTACATCCCTAGAAATCTGAAAGGGATACTAGAAATGATTTCATTCATTGGTTGATTGTTGATCATCAATTGAGGATTTATAAGACCAAACACCGAATTCCTTCTAGCCAGACACAACACAATAATTGCAAAACTTTATTGTTGTTCATGACAAGCTGGATATTATTCATTTATTACAATTTTAAATTACTTGCAACCAGACATTCCATTAATATGAGTTGTTAAATTAGACTTGCAGATAATGTTTTCGTCTTACGACATCTTCAGCCTAGGTAACGTTTTCATCTTTAGGACGAAATACGATATATTGTTTTCCATATTGTGGACGTTATAAAGAGATAACAATCTTTTGAACTTGTCAAACCAGCCTTTACTTGCTGAAAATGATTGACTGTTGGTATGTTCACCACAGTTTTGAACAAATTATTCATACAATCTCCCAGCTTTTTCACAAATAAAAATTAAAGTCAGAGGCATCCTTTTCTTGATTAATAATTTTTCAATTTTTTCAATGTTTATGTCGCGACACACTGAGGTAAATTTCACAGATTGACTAGTCCTTTCTCTGACATTCCCCTGTATACTTTCTTCATTTTTGTTTATATAACGCACTGTTGACTTGCTAAAGCTAAAATGCTTTGAGGCAGATGCTATGCTTTCCTCACATTTTAAATTACCTAAAAGGTCAATTTTCTTAATCAACGGCATAAGTTTTTTTTGCCTTTTCTTATCCCTATCAAAGTTTTATGACATCATGGCTTGGACAAACAATTTAAGGAAAAGATAAAACTAAACAAAACAAATTCACGATTCATAAATCCACAAGTAGATATGACTTGCCAAAACTAGCAAACACAACAAGCAAATGCAACAACTGTTTGGTAACTGACAGGTAAACAAAACCTGAGTCAGTTACGGGCGCCGGATATGATTATCAATGTTTAGATTTTGAAATCTATTAAATTAGAAGTAAGCAGACAGAGGTGATGCTAAACTTATATATGATATAACTAATAAACTATACATATTATGGAGTTGAATGCGGGGGCCAGATTGACTCATCGTTGTTTGTTAGTGACTATAATGCCACTTGTTATAAATAAGGAATGCCTATCTTTTGAGCACTAGGCTTAGTAGAGTACAGTATAATGGATGTTTGGGGAATAATCACATTTTTTTTGTAATAAGTAACTATAGTACTGTACAAAATAAAAAGGATAAGAACACATAACCCTATAACTTGCAGAGTAATTATACTATCTTCTTTTTAAAAAATATGATACATATTAGACCAACCTGTAATTTTGCTAACTACGGATAAACAAAACTGCAAATACCAAATCCATGAATAAGCAGGGCCTACTGTAGACTTAAAACGTTCATTGCCAAGCTAGAAATTGGAATTTTGTGTGGTGGCCGCTATAATAATTCACTTAGAATTTGGATAGCAACGGCCACGCGATATCGGTCATCCGGTAAGACCTGGCACCACGCGATATCGGTCATCCGGTCCCGGTAAGACCTGGCACCACGCGATATCTCGTGATTGGCAATGAACGTGTTAAAAAGTAAATATAATAAAAATAAATTATTTTTCAAACTCTTTAAATTATTTAATTATTTCACATAGATACAATTAAACTAAATTTCACAGATATTCTTGAAATTTATAGTCTTTATGTAAGACATAGTCTTAATATTATAGAAATATTACCTCCAATACTCATGTACCTTTAGTAACTGGTCAGCCTGGGACATTGCTAATTATTTTTTTCAGTAAATTCAGGGATTTGTTCCTCTGGAAAATTTATATTACAACCTTATGAGCAAGCCAGATCAAATGTGAAATGAATGACCGAAAATGTTATAGAAAAAGCTTAAGTATTGTAACACTCTTAAGTAATTGGGTATTACATATAAAAGAATTTATATTTTTAATTTTTACTTAATAATAAGATTAAGCCGACATAAAAGAAAATTTTTGTTTTCTATGTGAACACTTGGTACTGTAACGTAGGGAGTAAGGCGCTCCTAGCGGGCAAATCATGTAAAATATCGTACGAGGTGGTGAGTTAAGGGAATTGGTCGAAATCACACCATGTTACGTGAACATGGTTTGACTTCAGGAACCAATGAAATACGAATATAAAGTGGGGGATACTGGCGAGACGGGCTTCGCGCGAATATCCCACTCCCTATTTCAAGAGAGGTCTTTGGATGAGACAGTTGTGAAGGGCAGATTACCCCAATATTTCGGACATTTTTTAGAAAACCAGCAATCATTCAAGAATTAAATATGCTGAGACCGGCAGTACTTCAATAAGTGGTACGTAAGGAAGGAGGCAAAGCATTTAGATGAGTTTCTTTAAATAAATTTTGTACCTTTTCGTGTAAGTGCAGTTATGTGAAAGTGATGTACTGTGCTAAATTGAAAGTAATAGTGTGATACAAGCTATGTGGTTGACAAGGTACGTTTTAGTGTAATAGGGATAAATGTATCGTAATATTACCTAAATTAAATACCGACATGACAATTGTATAACACATAAACGGTACCTACTATTGTTCCTTGATTGTTAGATTAAAAAAAAACTAAATTTTATTACTTAACTTACCACCTAACAGTACTTTCAATGATATTTAACTTGTAGTAATAAATTAGTTGGCAGTAATTTAATAGGTGATTTCTTAACAAAATGATTTGTAATTAGTATAAATTCTAACATTTCACATTTCACATTACAAATACATTTTTATTGTATTTTAAACATTCAATAGTTATTACGAACGTAACCTAATTCTATCTTCAAGATTTGGAAGGGCGTTACAGATAGACAGTCCCTACCTGAGCTGTGACGTAGGACTAGATGCCCTTGTAAGTAAATATCAATTGTTGGAATAAGCCAATTAACATATTAAATAGAGATTGACAGACTTACCTTGGTAAGAGTCCACTCTGTAGTTTTGAAATAGACTACAGAGTGGACTCTTACCAAGGTAAGTCTGTCAGTCTCCTAGTCCAAAAAATCTAAATAATCTTTACCAACCAAAACTAATATTAAATAGAGATAAATTCCTAGATACAAGGGCAGAACGTTACAGTATTATAGTAAGAGCTAAAACATTCTGAAAATGTTTTACAGTATACCATCTTTACTTTATAAATAAAGAAAGGCAAACATAACAAAATGCAATGCGGCATGACTTTTATTAAGCAAAACTTAATGGAGGTATATTTTATTTTAATTAAAATTAAAAGTGAAAAACAATACAAAACTTTTATTTTATGTGTTGGTATAAAATTAACTTGTTTACAATGTATTTCAATGCTGAAAATTATATTTCTAAAACAACTTTATCTCTACTAAATTTAACAAACCTGTTTTTGATTTACCTTCGTCATCTTCATCCAGTTCGTAGTCTTCATCTTCTTCACTCTCAGACACATGTACAGAGACCTTTTAAAAATATATAATTAAATAAACTTTATTCAAAGCAATAATTATATTTGTTTAGTGATCAAACGATGAGTTAAAATCAATTCATGATACAGACACTTCATTAAGTAAAATTAATTAATAAACACTAGAAATATAAAATGTTTGCCCCTTAATTTTCAATACACATTAAAACAATGTTGTTTAAAGGATATTTTGTGAAATTTACAAAATACTGAAATATTATTGATGTAACCTGTTACTTAGGATGTATACACTTAAAAATGTAAATACACTTAATTAAACTGTATGAATAAATCTTCTGCTTATAAGCAGAAAGATGTTAACTAATTTATTTTTATTTCATTTCTCCCACAATTACCCTCCCTTGAGAACAGACACAAACTGAATCCATAATTAAGAAAATGCACAGAACTAAAAAAAAGTGGTTCAGCAGAACTTAAAACTCCTTTCTCAGTAAGTGTAATACATCTAAAGTAATTTCTGTTTTGTATAAATCTTATAATTTCTTTTGTACTTTTTGTTTAAAAAATGATAAAACAATAATATTTCGTCTTCTTGTGTGTTTATTTAAACCTCTCTATCTTATAATGTTGTCGGACACCGATGATCATCATGGCGTGACTTAGCGATGTAAATATTTATACAACAAGGTGCTGTGTTGGTCATGTTGCGGGCTTACTATGCATTCCCTGTTCAAGATCAATCTTCCAAATGAATGTAAAAGGTTAAGATTTTTATTGTATTTTTTTCAATATAAATTTAAGGTTACAATTCTATATTTATACTGTGGGGGTTGCCACGCCCATTTATCAAAACAAAAGTTAACACTACTTCAAACATGATACATCAAATAGAAATTTTATACCTAACTCAATAATTACAATAACATTCTTATCAATACACATAATTACATATAAAAAAAATATATAATTAATAATTCAGTATTATTATTATTTCAAGATTTTAACCAAAAAGTTACTATCAACAAGTTTTTGTATGTTATCCCGCTGAGGATGGTTACTTTGTAACTGAAATGTACATTGGGGTAAATTAAAGAAAGTTTGTGGTTAAGAGGTTTTTGTGTATTTATTAGTTACTATCAAATTTTCTTGTGTCACACTAATTATTTTAATATAGAATTTTGAGTAGGGAATGACTCATTAAGTCAGGAATCTACTGCCTGAAGTGTAGCAAATATCCTCTGAAATATATGGGCCATACAAAAAAAAAAAATTAAAACTGGGGCTAAAGAACATTTACCCCACGTTAAATACGAGTATAACAGACCAGAAAAATCTGCAATGGCGAAACATTCTTTAGAGAGAAAGCACAAATTTAAAGTAAACAATGTAACTTGCAAAAAAACGTTGTTAAGTGTAGTGAATTGGATGCGTGGGAAACTTTATATATTAATAGGAATACAAATAATATTGTATATAATGAGTCAGGCACTATTCAAAATTCTATATTAATGTAATTAGTGTGACACAAGAAAATTTGATTGTAACTTTTTGGTTAAAATCTTGAAATAATAATAATACTGAAATATTAATTTATCTATTTTGTTTATATGTAATTATGTGTATCGATAAGGATTTTATAGAAATGAATGAGTTAGGTATAAAATTTCTATTTGATGTATCATGTTCGAAGTAATGTTATTAACTGTTGTTTTGACAGGTGGGCGTTGCCAGTAAGGTTAGTATAAATATAGAATTGTAACCTTACTTTCACCTTAGTTGTAAGTTAGAGTTTGTAGTAACAACACTTACTGATGATGATGACCTTGTCATTGAAACGCACTTGAGTAAATAAATGAATTATTTGTGAGTCTTGTGTATGTCTTTTATTTGTTTTAACATAACCTCACAAGCTAAGCTCAAAGAATAGATGTAAAAATTATAGTCTTGTAAAAATAAAAATCTGAAAGCCAAGTTGCAGGAACACACAAAGGCAGTGTCGGACACATCATATGGTTAAATACATCATGAATGTGTTCGTCAGCCTTGTGTGATGATCTACAGTTATGTCTACATTATTGGTCATAGGTGAGCGCCATGGCCCTATGCAAAAATACAGTGTCGGTCACTGGCAATCACCATGGCAATTAACGAGTTAATTAGGGCTTAGCTAGTGAGAACAATTTACAACAGTGAACATTAAAACAGTACAAACACACTATTAAGCAGGTCATCAATTTCTGTTACAGAGCATATAAATTATTATGAACTGAATATTGTAGATAGATTGTTATTGAAAACAATTTCAGCTTAGTAAATTTTTAGTGTCATCGGCGAGTTTTTTTTTTGTATAGTCCAAAAATTAATATACTATTAATAAACCAGGTGAATTGTTAATTAAAGGAAATAAGAACATTTGATACCAAATTCACTTAATATTTTTTTAAAACAACTTATTTTGAAATATTCACAAAGATTTTTTTTATTAACATAAGCAGTGTTATGTTGTGTGTGTACCACAAGATTCTAAACTAAATAAATATTTTATTGTTAAAACAGTAAAGAAACGGCGTAAGCCTTAAACAAAGAAATGACAAGGCTTTTAAAACATTAAATGAAATTTAAATTTTCAAAGTATATAAAATAAAACTCAACAAATTTATTTAAACAACAAAATATAATGTTTTTTAACCTGGTTTGTAGGTGATTTAGTCCATTCAAAAAATACTCCAAAGCCTATATCGTAACTGTCAGTTGCAAACTCCCAAAATAAACAAGTTCCATCTTCATGTGTAGGTACTCGTACCTGTATAACAATAAAAGATATGCTAGCTGATGAATATGTTTATCTGAAACAGTCAAAATTTTTTATTTATAATTTGTAATATTTACTTACAGTAACTGTTTCACCATGGTTCACTTTGATTATTGCGTCTCCATCTTCCTTTCTTATAGCTTCTTTAAATTCTCTCACATCTTTCCTTGTCCACATTGATGCTAGTGTCATTGTTTGTGCATTTCCTAAAAATTATATTGATAAAACAAATATAACATTTTCAGAATTTATTTGGCGGTTATTCATTCTAAATTGTTTTCTAGAATTATAGAAAATCACCATTCTTTAGTCTAAAATATAGAATGAATTTAGTTTTCTTGTTTGTTTCTATATAAACATAAAGTTTTAACGTTTTATTCCAAACTATAATACCATCCTAAAATCTACAAAAATATGAAAATTTTATGAAATAGTTGAATGACAAAAAATAATATTAGGTAAAAGTTTTGCCATTTGTCAATAAATATTTAAAAAATTCAAAAAACCTACACATTAAAATACGAGGCGTATACTGAAACTAACTACTGTTTCATTCTACTGCCCCGTAGCGCTGCAATCGGTGTTCCGCGCATGTGCACTAGTCGTCCTTGTTCACTGGCTATTGAGTCACGCCATTTTAGTTGTTGTACGTTGTGTTTTCAGGTTTCTCTGAATGTTTAAAATGTTTAACACAATAAGTATTCCCGCCGATTGTGAGATTCGTTCTGTAATAAGATTTTTGAATACAAGGAATGTGAAACCGGCTGAAATTTATCGTAAACTTCGAGATGTTTACGGGGAAGACGTGATGAGTGAAGGAATGGTGAGAAAATGGGTTAGAATGTTCAATAGTGGTCGAACTAATGTGCATGACAAGAATCGGAGCGGTCGACCGTCTCTCGTCACCGATGATCTGGTAAGGGCAGTTGACGAAAAAATCCGAGAGAACAGACATTTCACTATGATAACGCTATCTTACGAATATTTCATGTACTGTTTTGTACGAAATTGTTACGGGCCGCTTAGGTTATCGCAAGCTGTGTTTCCGATGGGTTCCAAAAATGCTGAATGACGTGCAAAAAACCAAGAGACTCGGAAGTGCTTTGACTTTTCTCACACGGTACAATGATGATGGTGAGGATTTTTTAAACAAAATTGTGACAGGTGAAATAAGATTTCACGATAAATTTCAGCCGGTTTCACATTCCTTGCGTTCAAAAATCTTATTACAGAACGAATCTCACAATCGGCGGGAACACTTATTGTCTTAAACATTTTAAACGTTCAGAGAAAACTGAAAACACAACGTACAACAACTAAAATGGCGTGACTCGATAGCCAGTGAACAAGGACGACTAGTGCACATGCGCAGAACACCGATTGCAGTGCTACGGCGGCAGTAGAATGAAACAATACTTAGTTTCAGTATACGCCTCGTAATATTATTTTTAATTTTTAGAGAATAAAATTTGAAGCAACTTCACACCAGTATGGAAATCAATTAGAAAGAAACTCATACAACCTCAAAATAAAACCTTTATATGTTAAACTATTTTCCTATTTAGATTTAGGCCCTTTATATACAAAAATTATATATTAAAAATTAAAACTAAAGAAGGAAAAATCCCAAATAAGCATACAACTTACACACCTTCTTCCTCTTCATCATCTGTTTCAGATTCATCAAGATTTGCATCACCATTAGCTAAAACAGCGAATTCTTCATTGTGGGTTTGGACAGAAGATGCCTGTTCAGGTTTGGTACAATGCAGCAACTGCTGCATATACTGATGGTAATGTTGGTCTTGTAACTGTCTAACTAATACTGCTTGCTGTTAACAAATAATACACACTCACACTAACAATAATTGTGACTATAATTAAAAAGTGAATATGTAATGGCTTACTTGCTGACGGGTTTCAAAACATTAGTCCCTTTTACGAAGCTAACCCTCTACTGGTGGCATCGTGTTAGGTACAAAGGCTGTAACGGGATGGATTTATGACTGTGGAAGGGGTGGGTTTTTTTGGTTGTGTGTCATGTAATGGAAAAGGCTGTTGGCTTCAAAATGCGAGTGATTATTTAATATGTTGCGTTGTGTTTGTTATAAAGAACAACAGATAAAGAAAACATATTAAATGATCATACGCATTTTGAAGCCAACAGCCTTTTCCATTACATGACACACAACCTAAATAACCCACCCCTTCCAGTCATAAATCCACCCCGTTACAGCCTTTGTACCTAACACGATGCCGCCAGTAAAGGGTTAGCTTCGTAGAAGGAACAAATGTTTTGAAATGCGTCAGCAAGTAAGCCATTAAGTATTTACATAATTGATTACTTTTTAATTATAGTTTAATCAGTGAATTCAACATGATTACATCAAGCAACTTTAATAATTGTGAGTTATATAAGTAAGTATTGTTATGTTCTTTATTTAGGTGGGAATGGAAGTAGAAATAAGTGAACAATAGGCCGACATAAAATTTTTTAAGTAGTAACAGTGGAAGTTAGGCTAAATATGTCACAGTAACAACATATCCTGAGGAGATAAAAAAATTTGTATGTGTGTGGACTTATACAGATTAAACGTAAACTACATGGGACAGTTTCGCCATTAAAAATATTACAACTCTTGAAGTATCTGGACAGATTCATGGCAACATAAAAATAAAGTTAAATGTAAACTATAAGATATTGCCATGTAAAAGAGCGCAAATGAAGTGCAGCCAAATACTGCATAATGAAACAGATATTTCATATTGACAACCAGTCACGTAAATGCAAACTATAAGATATTGCCATGTAAAGGAGTACAAACGAAGTCTAGCTAAATAATGCATAACAAACCAGATATTTCATAATGACAACCAGTCACGTAAATGCAAACTCTAAGATATTGCCATGTAAAGGAGTACAAACGAAGTCTAGCTAAATAATGCATAACAAAACAGATATTTCATATGACAACCCGTCACGTAAATGCAAACTATAAGATATTGCCATGTAAAGGAGTACAAACGAAATGTAGCAAAATAGTACATAACAAAATAGATATTTCATAATGACAACCAGTCACGGGATTAGTCCAGCTGATTAGGAAAATCTTAATAAAGCTATAGCAAATTTTGAATTTTACAAATTTTGTTTAACTAAATTATTTTGTTAAGGTCAAACATATTATATTGTTGTAATGGATTCAACTATTAGTGAGTATTGAAAATTGTATTGCTGATGAGAAAGTCCACAAATATAGCAAATTACTGTGTCAACAAACAAATTACCATTTATTACAGAAGCATACATTTGGTAATTATTGATAACTAAATGCAAAAACTTCAAACTTTAATTGGAAATGTCTCGTTTTATAGAAAGATTTTGTTTGGAAATTTTATCCTCCAGCCATTATTGTTTGTGAAATATATATTGTACATTTGCCATTAGTAAATCATTAATAAAGTTGAAGTTTTAGGTTCTTCATTTATAGAAAAAAATATTACTTATGGTTCATGTTTGCTTAGTTTACACCCAGGGGAAAATTGTTAACATTTTGATGCCAGTGACTTACATGGATACCAGTTTATATCAGTTTCACTGGCTCAATTAATAAAACCTTCATCAAATATTTGTTTCATATAATTAGGTTGAAAACTAGGAGGTTAAAAACTTTTTTTTAAAATAATTAAAATAGAAAAAGTTTAAGAAAACACCCCAAGAAAATGGGTAATATAATTTCTGCGAGTATAAACACAAAATTCACTGAAATAAATGAGAAAGAAATTCAGAGTCCATATCAAAACGCACACAAAAGAAACAGGAAGGCACAATACAATGTGGTTTAATGGAGGAGGAAGAAGAGCAAAAATCTGTACAACTGGAAAGACAAGGGAAGTAAACAAAGTAACTCAAAAGCAATCTGGAGACAAGAATCAGAAAAAAATGGGAAATGTAAAAATGTAGCCAAATTTATTTGACCTAATTGAGATGACAAGGACCAACTAGAAGCAGAGAGAAGAGCTGGTACACAAACTCACAGTAAATACTTATTACAACGGGCTATATTAAACCAGACATTCCTTATAACACTCTGTTTGAAAGATAAATCATCCCCAAATTGTTAACCACGTAAACACTCTTTGCATACCCCAACCCAGCTTAGTGCCTAAATGGCTGTGGAAACGGCCACTTAAAACTTCCGTGGCATTCTATGTAAAAAAATGATGCAATAAAATTGTAAACAGAAATATTTATAATACTGCTTAATCAAGTTCTTTAAAGGTTTTGTTGAACATAAACTTTGCAGTACTTACATTAACCATTTGAATACACTAATATACTTAAAAGTTTACTGGCCTAAAATGTCTGTTTGCTGTAATTACCTCGAGTGATACAAAGGAATTGTATCAAGCAAAGTCATATCAGTAATAATTGTAACCGAAATAAAGGGGGGGGGGGCAGCTGTTTCGGATAACAAATTTTTTTGGTTAATCCATAACTCATTAAAAATAGTGTTTGTTTTGTTTGAGTATCAAATCGTACCCGTGCAGCGATGTTCTGCTAACTTTTTACTAACAGACTACCAGCAGGTGTTGACGCTTTGCATTTTTTAACAAACTTGAGGGCAAAATTAAAACTACAAAATCTAATGTAGTTTTTGGTTGTTATTTAGTGTTACACAAAATAATGACTGCGTAGAGTTAGCGCTTGATTTTAGGCTTACCTCTAATGCATTCAATCCATTGTCAGCTGACACTTTGCTGATTTTGTCATCCATATCGTCTGCATTGGAGTTTTCTGTTCCGTTGTTAGATGGCTGCAAAACTGCCTCTACAACATCTTGGTCTATGAGTTCTTCGGAGTCATCCACAACGATCCATTCATTCACTTCATTTTCAATCAAGTCTTTGCATCCAGGAATTGTATGAACAATCTCTGTCAAATTTTCAAAACCTTTTGTTCATTTTTCTTCCAGTCCATCATATAGTTTTCTCCAGCACCTTCGTAGTGTTTCGCTTTAAACTTTTTCCCAAGTTTGCAAACACCAGTATTCTATGTGTTTCATGTTCACTGACTTTAGTGCTCCATTCATATTTTGTGCTCAACAATCCTGCAGAATGGTTTGTAGCAACAGCGATCGATAGTGTTGTTTAAATAATCAGCCTTGATTGTGAGGCTGAATTAGGCGTGACATTTGGAGGAAGGAAGTGAACAATGATATCACCACTTTTTAATTCACTGGGATGACGCATTATTTAATAAGATAGCTTTTTTGGGCAAACCTTTTTCAGTTAAAAATTTCTCATCTTTCGGCAGAAAATTATCAAAAAACCATTCTTCGAATAGTTCAGAAGACATCCATGCACTTTTTGGTGCTATGTAAAAGACTGGTAAAGCATTTGGCACAATTTTCTTTAATGTACGTGGTAATTTTGAACTCCCCACACGCATTGGTGGCAGTCTATTCTAGTCTGAGTCATTTGCAGCAAAAAGACATTTTATCCGTTCTTTTTTTTCATTTTGTGACATGGAGCAGCCGTTTCAGTCAATTTCTAGCAACATCTTAAAATTTACTCCTATTTCATAGGCATTGTAAATCTGATCGTTACTATAGCCTTTGGTGAAATCTTCAAACTCTGTTTTGAAACGGGTTGGCAGGGATATGGTTAGGCGAGGGTAACTATAAATGGCGGTATGGTTAGGCTACTCCCAATTGTGATGTGACATGCATTGTTTACATATTACTATAGGTACATTTCCACTTCGCTTCACACCTAGGTTTCGGTTGACCCGAGTTTGATTAACCAGGGTTCCACTGTACTAATGTATTAAGAGTTGACAACAGTTTTGTACAAATACTCCTTTGCCATGCTGCCTTCACAGGTCTGAAATATGACTTGTCCCAAACAACCTCACAATACTTTCAACATCAATTTGAAGACTTACAAGCAACAAAATGTTTCATAGCATTGCCATTTAATGTTATGATGCAGTAGCAGCAGTGAATGTGCTGATTGTTAATCATTGTAAATAAAATGTACACATTTTAAATAAGTATACTTCTTTTAATTAAAGTTTTTCTGTTTTTTACGGCTGCGGGTAGAAATATGGGAACAGAGCTTCTGGATGTAGGAAGGGAATCTGTAAGCAGGACTTTTTTTTTGTGTGGGACGGTAATAAGGATTTTATTTTGAGCGGACTACGTTTATTTTAAACATTTGGACTGGCTCACTGACTCTCTTTTATTATTATTATTTTTTTTTTTTGGGTGACATTTTTCGTTTTGTGTGTGTTGATTCATGTATGTAGTAAGGGTGTTTGCGGGTCATAAGATAGTGTAGAAATGTATAATAAGACTTAGAGCTAGAATGGAATAACAAAGTTGTGATGGATGATCTTAAACTAACTTGACTTAACTAGCATTTTATATGATGAAACAGTTACATGATGATATTAATAGGAATAAACAATCTGGAGTTAAACACTTTTTACAATTTAAACATAGACAACTCTCAGCCCCAATCAGTCAGTCATAACGAGGTTCTACTGAATATGCATATATATATATATATATATATATATATATATATATATATATATATATATTCTTGATATTTAACGTTATCCATTGTTTTTCCGTTGCACTGACTTTATGAAGTTAATATATTACTATTGTAAGTAATTTTATCCACCATTAAGTGCAATAATTTTACCTTGAGTGATGAGGCATATAGAAATATCATACACACAGATCAAGAAAAAGTGCGCGTAACGTCAACAAACACCAATATCACAGACCGAACATCTACAACAGAAAAACATCAGTGATTCGACAATGGTCAATTGACCGAAAGGTGCCTCATCACTCAAGGTAAAATTATTGCACTTAATGGTGGATAAAATTACTTACAATAGTAATATATTAACTTCATATATATATATATATATATATATATATATATATATATATATATATATATATATATATATGAGTGATTCGACAATGGTCAAAGACCGAAAGGTGCCTCATCACTCAAGGTAAAATTATTGCACTTAATGGTGGATAAAATTACTCAAAAATAGTAATATATTAACTTCATAAAGTCAGTGCAACGGAAAAACAATGGATAATGTTAAATATCAAGAATATATATATATATATATATTAGGGCGGGTCGAAAAAAATAATGTTTTTTTTAAACCCTATACTGTGGAAAACTTGCCTCTGGGATAGACAAGTAAAATGCAGAGTAAAAAAAAGTACAGATTGAACCTAGCTAGTGCATCATACTTAAATGTTTTTTTCCAAAAATCAAGCCATTTTCCAATTATTTTTACACTCCTAAGCCAATAATATTTAAAAGTGCTATAGTGAAAATTGTTTAATTAAAAGATTTAAAGAATAGCAAATAAATGTAAAAAGACAATATCTCTTAATATCTCCCTCAATTATCATTAAATTATTGCCTTTTTATAAGCTGCTGTAACCTGAAGCGAGATATCATAACTAATGATGACCACTCCCATGTTGTTCATAAAAGTTAATAAGAAGAGGTAAAAAAGCTAAACACAGAGAACTTCAAAACCAGAGCACAGAAGAACGTAAACCCCTAAAAGGTTTTTACTTCGATGGAAGGAAGGATAATACCCTTGTAATTGAGAATGTCAAGGAAAAACGTTTTAGAAGCACAATAAAAGAAGATTATTCTATAATACAAGAACCTCAATCTATCTATGTTGGCCACGTCACACATTCAAGTGGATATGTTCACCATATCGCTCATATAAATTATCGCTTATAGTATTACCTCTTATACGACAGAAGGTGGTATTTTTTTAGACGAACTTAACTTAGTCGGATGTGATGGTATCGTTACTAACACAGGTTGGACAAATAGCGTGATGTGTTATTTAAAAACAAGTAAAACAAGATTCCTGCAGTGGGGAATATTCCTCATACATTTCAACGAGTTGCCAATCCGGCATTTATTTCAAACCCGAGAGGCTAAAACAACTAGACCAAGTCACTTAGTGGCCTAATTGGCACTCAGCTTTGTAAGTGTGAAAAGCTTTCAACAGCTGATTTTGTAAGTATTGATTGTGAATCACCAGACATAATCACACTCTTTTGAGTAAAGATCAACAGAAAGGTAACTTCTAGACATAAGTAGTGCAATAAAGTCTAGCTACTGCTGGAACACCACTGAAATTACACCACCACGATTGTTATGGAGAGTATCTGATTAAGAAATTTGGGTTAAAATCACTCCTGGTGAAACTCCTGAGGAATGGACATTGGAAAATTTCCGTGTCACACATTAGCATGGAAAGCTGCATTAAGTTAGTGGCTCAAGCATCTCAAAAAGAGACGAGCATCTTTCTAAGGAACGAGAAGGTTTCATAAGATCCACTGTAGCATCTAGAGCTTTGATGCCAAAATTTACTGCAAGAGAAACTTCAATTTAACCACTCAGAAATAGTGAATTAAAGACGCTTCTTTAGTTAAAAAAATATTTTATTTGTTAAAATTGTTTGGCTGAAATTTTGTTTTTGTTTTTTAAATTTAAATTAAAGAAGTTATTAAAATTATAAGTTAACAGACATTTGTTGCTTTATTTATATCCTTAAAATACACATATGATAATTACATTATAATTAAATGGAGTGTAGAGTAAAAAAACAAAAATACATTGTGCTATTAACACATAAAACATCACCCTAGAACACGCCTTCCTTTAAGGTTCTAGTATGCGAATTTTACAGATTTTTGAGTCTTTTGCGCTACCGGAAATTGAAATATTTTTACAGTATTAATTTGCTTTCGTGTTTCTTAACCCATTTAATAAAAGATTTTCACTAGCACTATAAAATATTATTGGTTAGGTACTGTAAAAATACTTGTAAAATGGCTGATTTTTGAAAATCAAAAACATTTTAAGTACGATGCGCTAGCTGGGGGTTCAATATATATATATATATATATATATATATATATATATATATATATATATATATATACATTGTTTTCACCTGGCATTTCACTTATCTACCCCAGAGGCAAGTTTTCCGCGGTATAACGTTTAAAAAAAAACAATAATTTTTTTCTATCTCCTTAATATATAAGTGTGTGTGGGTACGTGTATATATTTCTTGGACTTTATATAATCAAATTAATATTTCACTTCAAAAAATTACCATAATTGAAAATGTATAAAAATTTTCAACAATTTTACACATCAATGAGTGAATCGTGTCTATTAAAAAAAATCATCTGCACCCTAGAATCTAATCATCTAAATTTGCGCTGTTAAAATTTACAGTGTTTACTTCAATCTGTTCATCAATAGAAAAGTTTTTAATAATATACTCACATATTTATAAGCTTTCGCACATGCTAGTTCTTTTACCTTTTTGTGTCTGTATATCAAAAATTAATCACAAACCGCAAATGATCAATACTAACTATAGTGTGAATATTACCTATACTATTGTCCTTACCTGCTCAGGATTTCCCGGATATTGCTGCTCTGCGTAAGCCTTAAAGTGTGTGTATGTTTGTTGGTTCAAAGCCTCTTGAATCTGCCTCCTGAAAAAACAAAATATACAGTTATGCTACAATAAAAAAGTAGAGGGCAAGTGTTTTTCAAATTAAAAGAAAATCTGTCAACTAAATAAGTGCAGAAAAAAAACTTAATATTTATGTACAGTTTTGTGTTAACAAATCTAAGAAATTAGTGGTGGTTACCAGTAATTCTTTTAAGAATTCAATACTATCAAAAAAAATTAAATGTGTGAAAATTCACAATTATAAATAAGAAGAATTATTTATAAAAGCATAAAAATAAAATAATCTTTTTTCATACTAAAAGTAGACAAAGACATGTATTATTCTGGAATTAAATTTAAATCTAAATTAAATCACAAACTAACAAAGGCGTGATAAGTTATGAGGTTAAAAGAAATAATGATGTTGCAAATACTTCTGGGACTGCAGTAGAGCAACATGCTTGAGGTTGGGTATAGGCACATGACAAATGCTTGACTAAGTGCAGGGGCTGTTTCTTAGAGACAAAACAGCCATGAGGAGGGGCCCCCAATATGTAGCTGAGAGGTTATCTTGGACTTTCCGCCCTAGGCACTGCTCATTAAGTCGAAAATAATGAAAACAACATATCAAATGAGTTGATCAGGTACTGAAGGGCAAGTATCAGTAGATTAACTGCTATTAACAAATTCAATGAAGAAGGTTTGAGTTAAACCTCAGAATAAAACACTCCCTGTTACAATAGGATATGGAAATTTAAAAATTCACATTTTTAAAAGAGAGGCATGGATTAAACATAGTGAAGTTTAAAATTCTTAATATATTCATCTTCCCTTATAGTACTCTTCAAGTTTTGAAAATCGAGTCATTTCAAAACGCGTCAACAAAGGAAACTATTGTTATGTTAGGAACGACAGAAAAATGTAGTCTAATATATGGTGAAATTTAGGACCCTGAAGAGGGAGTCTGTGGTATTAATGCAGTTTTATTAATATCAAGACAGTTTCTGTTTGGAGGACTACAATTAAGTTTTCCATTGATCCAAGGTGCTTCCGATCAAAAAGTTGAGGAAATAAGAGGTTAGCAGGTGGGGCAAGACTATATAGATCCACTTTGATAGGCAGCTCTAAAGGGTATAGGCAAAGCCATCATCATCTCTAAGTTGCTGGTGAAAACTGTAGCCATTTCATCGGAGTTGGGTGAATATAACACTCTCAACCTAACCTGGACTCTGGGACACTCTGGATGGATAGAAAATGAGAGAGCAGATGTCTTACCCAAGGCTGAAAACCATACACAAGGTCTGTTGCTGAGGACAGAGGTAAGTTGACAAGTTAATTATAAAAGATAGGTAGGTAATAAAACCCGTACTTTATGTGTCTTGTTATTCTGAGAATGCATTAGAACAGACATGAATAGCTTTCGCTATGGTGACAGTTTCGAGAAGCAAAAACAATTGCTTGCACATAAGAAATCCTGCTAAAAAATTTGTGGAATAGACAATTTTGTGAAATAGGTGTTTGTAAAATAAGAATTCGACTTCCCCCCCCACACATCTGTTCTGATCTATTTTCAAGTCTCTGTTATCGAAAGTTTAATATTGAATATAAAAATTTTACCTGTCAGATAGACAAAGATGTAAATAAATAAAAATATTTTAAAATAAATTTAATGCACTATGTTGTCCAAAATACGATTAATACATTCTTGAAAACACTATTAAACATTCTTTAACACGTTCATTGCCAATCACGCGATATCGCGTGATGTCAGATCTTACCGGATGGCCGATCACGCAATATCGTGTGGCCGTTGCTATCCAAATTCTAAGTGAATTATTATAGCGGCCACCACACAAATTCCAATTTCCAGCTTGGCAATGAATGTGTTAAACCTTTGTGTCTCTTGTTCATGATCTTTCAGGCATAAGTTTGTTTACATCTATTAGTAGTAGTTTCTTATAATTTGTTTTCACAATAACAAATTGTTCCTTCAGGTAATGCAAATGACAGCTAATGTACACTATATTTAATACAATTGAACAGTTAGTTATAGCCAAGGATAACCTATTGGTGCAATGCTATAGACCATGAGTTCTTGCTCCTTGGTCACCAAAGTTAATTTCAAGTAAAAGGCAAAGAATATAATTCAGGAAATTATAGCAACAAGAAGTATTTACAGTATTTTGAAGTTACTTAGGTATTCTGTTTTGGAATAAGAACAATTTGATTGATTTTGAAACATTTTAAACTAGATTCAAGATAATAAATGATGATTATATCCCAATTTTACAAGTATTTTAATAAACCTAAGGAACAAAAACGATGTCTCTGTTTTCTCACCTTTGTGCTTCTTGGCGTATTCTTTCTTCTTCTTCTTTTTTCACTAATTCTTCTTGTAGCCTTAATCTCTCTGCCTCCTCTCTCTTCCTTTCTTCTTCCATATACCTAAAAGTAAACAGTATTTACAATAGATACAATTAAGAACCTAATCAATACATCAATAAATCTAATAAGAATTTATTTACGTAATAAAACAAAATATTTATTATATATTTACTCAAAAGTAAATGTGAAATTTACTTAACTTCATAGTTAAGTGAATATATGAAATTATTTTATAACTAGAGGTCAAGGATATTTAGGCTAACACTTGTAAATATTAATAAACTTGCCTATAGTAGCACTTTCTTATATTTGTTGAGGACTGCCGTTTCGAGTGATGTGTCCCATTGTCAACTCAGACTGGAGTTACAGTCTGTGTTGACAATGGGACACATCTCCCAAAACGGCCGTCCTCAACAAACATAAATAAGTGCTACTATAGGCAAGTTTACTAATATTTACAAGTGTTAGTGAAACTAGTAGCTCACGTAAAGATGGAATCAACAAACATGGATATTTAAGATTAATTTTCAAAATAACCACTTGAGTAATTGAGACATTTGTTATACTTATAGACACCCTATTTATCAAATGTTGCCGCATCAAATTTAAAATATTTGTGATGTTGTCTTGAAGTGCCTTATTTGTTTGAAAGTGCTGGCCTCCTAGCTACTTCTTCAGTTCGGAAAAACAAGAAGTAGCTCAGCAGTAGGTCAGGCTTTATGTTGAGGACTGAAGATGTCTATTGAAATTACTCAAGGAGAGTCTTAAAACTGGAGACGAGCATTTTATTGGATTAGCTATAGACTAACATTTTGAATTCAACAGTGACAGACAATGTGCTGGAGGAGATACAGTGTAGCCTTGATGCACATCACCTAGAGAAAAACAATTAACAATCTTGGGAAGATCACTGAAATATATACAACGCTAATGAACCTAACATGATATACACACACACATAACATTATTTTAGAGTAAAAAATAATTTGAAAATAAAATGACGAAACAACAAATTAATAGCTTTCTGTATAACTTGAAATTAACAGACTATTATAAATATTTTAGCCGCATAAAGCTTTACTAGCTCATTTGAAATTGGCGACTGATCTTAATATAAAAGGTATTCTATGACTTATAAATAATTTACAAAGAAATAAACATGACAGAAGCAATTTATTAAAATAAAACTTGAAAATAAAACAAAAGCCTATTTTTCTATTTACAATAAATCAGCCTATGAAACTATTTGTACTTTGATATAACTGAACGGGTCTAAAGATCAGGTGATAGGAATACTTCGAAATAATAGTTTAAGCTGACTTTAAATTTATTGCTTGGTAAATTTATTTTTGCTGTTGTGTTTCTTTTACTTTTTTGATTGTCACATGAATTGTGTCAGCCTTTTTATATAGAGTATTCCTCTATACATCAAAACTTAGAGGTATTGTGATGGCATAGAACCCAAAATTAAAATATTCTAATATTTCTTAGACCAAGTCATAAGATTATGTAAAAATATTTGAAATCGTAAGTTATATTTTACTTGTAAATTTACCTGTCTATAAACATAGCCAGTTTTGTTTTGATAGATGAGAAAATTAGGAATAAACAATAACTTTCTTCAAGTCAATATAAACTTCGCCTTCTTTTAAGCTTCATAGAGTATACATCAAAGAGTGTATAGAACTATGCCATAGAATATATGTACACACACATAGGTATCTATGACAATTTAAAAAAAATATATTCTATCAGTTAATTAGCTTCTACTATGATAAAATTTATTTTCACTGTCTGCAATCTCAATTACATCTTTGAAATAATTAATTTATCTTTACTAAGATGTTATACAGAACATTTGAGTTTATACTGTTTCACCTGTGTTTAAAGGAACATTGTGAATATATGTAGACACTAGAAGAATTGAGTTTATTTATTAATGTAATTAGGACTCTCAAAGCCAATGCGTCAGCTGTTACCTATAATTTTGTTGTAAATGTAAACAAACATTTTCCCCCTACAAAAACATATACAATATTTTTTTCACTATTTGTATTTAATAGAGTTTTTAAAAACTCTGTAAAGGCATTGTGCAACTTGGTAAAATGAGGTGATTTGAGGTTTTTCACGCGTTTTTGTCTGGGTTTGTTATTTAAATAGAAAATTTTTGGAGCATTTTCACAAATGATTTTTTTTTTCTTTTTGTTCCATAGGTCTGTCTGAAGTACCAGGTAAGTGTTTTTGCCATAAAATTTAAGTGTACCCGCCGTAATTTCCATTTCTATTTATACATTCTAGAAATTTTTGCAAACCCAAAGGTTTTCATAAAAATCTATGGCATTCAGTTTTAAAATGAATTATTTTATTTGATTCAGACTTATACTAAAACGATTGTGTACTGACTTAAACTAAAAAATAATAGGCCAAATCAAATTGTAATACACGTTTAACATTCAGTCTATAATTGTGGAGCTGTATTGAAATTAACGCCCATAAGTATATGAAATACATAAAAATTTGTTATGATATATAAGGAAAACTTTATAATTCTTACTTCTGTTTCTCTCGTGCTTCCATATCAGCTTTATGAGCTTTAATATAAGGCCGGAAAAGAGAACACAGTTCATCTAGATGAGAAATGAAGTTCTCCATTGCCTGCTCTTTACTTAAGTCTCCTAAAGCCTCCCATGCCAACCTGTACAGCCAGAAACAAATCAAGTTACCAGTTTGGATATACAATATGAAATCTGACAGCATTATATGAAACCTGAAATACTGACGGTTTGTAAAGGATGACATTTTTTTAGAAACTATGAACAATTTTATATCTGTCAATTTTTAAAATGATCATCAAACTTTATTCAAATTTAAAAGTAGCTATATTTCAGAAATTAAATTAGGATACTCTGAACAATGTAATTTACATTGGCAAAAAATTTCAATCAGTAGAATGTTAGTGCAATACAAATCCTTACTTTGCAGAATTTTAAGAAAAAGTTCAATATGAAGCCATTGTTTACCTCATTGTGCTTCTTATCTGTTTATGATTTCTATCTTCACTTGCACTCCCTTTTGCTCTAATAATGTTGTTATTGATTAAGCAAATTAAAAACATTCTAAATTTATAAAACTATTGAGTCTGTAATTATATTAACATTAAAAAAATCTTGTCTATGACACAAAGGAATTTATGTATCAAACAATTTATTTAAACTATTCAATATAATCCCATTACCACTCATGATTTTCAAAATGAACTTTTATTTGAAAATTTGTTATGAAACTGTCTGTATATATGTACAGAAGGTATATTTATAATTTTACAAAAATATCTCTTACCGGTTACAAATGCTGAGGTGTTCCAAGAAATAGGACACTAGGATAATCAAATAACATGATGGTAAATATGAAAATATATTCAGAAAAGATAATTTATGACAATTAATATTTATTACGTTTGTTTTAAAAGTACTACAAATTATTTTGTCAAAATGAAATGATAAACTGGAAAATTGAATTTACCTTTCCTTGATGTGATAAGAGATAAAACAATTCTTGCACAAAGTTACACTACACTTTTTACAAAAGGCGAGAGGCTTCATATTGTAGTTCTCTCCTTGGTGTATACTACTTATATCTCATCTTGATATAAAATGATCTCTTCCACTGTATCTAACGTCTGTGATGGATATTGAAGAGGGTGTATTTTCTCTCCTCCCTTCCTTTGATGCTTTCTTTTCAAATATGCAATGACAACATTTCTCTAAATTCAAGAAGATCCATGGCAGAGCAGACCACTTCATATATACAATCTAGGCATTTATAATAACCATGTCTAATTGTGTAAATAAACAGAATTTTTGTAAGCATTTGTTTAACACGTTCATTGCCAATCACGCGATTGCGGAGCTTAAGGCACGCGTCATTGAGTGGCTGACATCGCAGACGGCAGATTTTTATGATGAAGGAATTTCAAAGCTTGTCCACCGCTACGATAAATGTCTCAATTTATTTGGCGACTACGTAGAAAAGTAGTATTGTAATTGCTCTTTCAGATGTATATAATAAAATTTTTTTATTGTACTTATTATTTTTTTTATTAAAAAATGTTCCTTACTTTCTGAATAGCCCTCGTATTATCTCCTCCCATAAATAACATCCAGAAACAATATGTTAAAGGGACAAATTTTAGAAAATAAGATGCGACTGTCCTATTTAGAGGACACTGGGTGTTAAAAGAGTAAAATATTTCTCAATAGAACAAAAACTACTCAATTTGTAGTTGAAAATCCAGATAAAATATACACATAATAACACAAATAAATTTTCCCTTTGTTATAAACCACATCAATAAAATTATTTAAAAAAAACAAAATTAACCTAATTAGTATAACTGACATTCCAAAGTTATGTTAGTTTTAAATTTAAGAAACTATATTTTAAAATTAATGTCTGAAATCTGTTTTAGTTCAGAGGTGAAAAATATCAAGTAAACAAACCCTATAAACTCTCCAAATTTGCAGCAACAGACTTTGGCAACTTAAACCTTTCCCTCCAATAAAAGTATAGTCTCTATACATAAGTTCCTAATAATTTTTAATTACTTCAGAGTACAGCACAGATATATATACATTTATTATATATTAGAATACACTTTATATATATATATATATATATATATATATATATAATTTTTAATGTAATTATCATAAATTCCATTATTATTTGCATTTATATTGACATATTTTATTATTTAAATCATGTCAAATTTTTGACATATTTATTTTTCATATGTTTTTTAAAGTTCAAAACAAGCTTGTGGATTTTGCACTCTATTACATTCAAAAAATCTTTTAAGGTTCCTATAAATGAAAATTCATATCGTGACAACTAAACTTACAATAATTACAAAAATTTATATTGAAAATTTTAATTTAATTATAAGTTTGGTCAAGTTGTAATACTACAAAGTTTGAACTCTAAAAGAATATTTTCCCGTTCTCCGTACTATATGAAGTGTTCATACTATAGTTAAGTAACAACTAATTATATTAATATTCCATTAACTTCAATTATTAAATTTTAATATATCATTAAATAAGTGTTATACTCCATTGCACTAAGCACAAATAATAGTAAATCCTAAATATTTGTTTGGCGGGAGAACAAGACATCCTTCTATAATACAAATGTCAAGCACACTTTAAAAGGCTCTCTGAATTAAAATACCACATTACAACACAAAGCAAAAAAAGATTGGTGTAATAGGGAGCAACTGTTACTGAAAGCCTAATTAAAAAAGGGGCAAATAATTCCTCGTATGAGATAATTTATAGGTTTATGGCTTTAAGAAATAAATTGACAGAACTCAAAATGTATTGGAGTATATTATTTTTACATGTCTATAACGTTGATTAAATATATATAATTTACCTCCGGTCTCTACCAATTACATTTAATACTCCTAGAGGTGATTGGGAATCATCACTATATTTTCCATGGCTAACCTGCTTTGTATACGCAATCAAAGTTAATTTGTCTTGATAAGAAAAGTGTACTGCTTTGCCTTCATTTTCTGCAAAAAAAAAATTATATTAGCATTACTAAAACATTTTTTGCAATTTAGCAGAAAACTATAAAAGCTTTGAACTTTAATGTATAGGTCTTGCATGTGTAATTGAGCAATAATTCTTACCTATTTCTTATTATTACTTGTTTAGAATTCTGTCTATACTCATAACTCACTATATACCTCTTACATTTCAGCCTATAATTTGATAAGAAATGACATTATTATGTCCACCTCTTCCATTAACCAATCAATACCGCTAAAGTAAGGTCGATCGATCAACTTAATGTTTAAATAAAATGGCCTCAATTATAGGGTAATCACATTCCTAAAATCAAAATATTTAAAAATGGTCAAGAAACCTTCATTGTATCACTACTTATGTATTTATCTCTCCATGATTCATGTTTCCAGTCCTGTAACTAGAAACATGAACAAAGTTATAGAGGAATGTGACAAATAAATATGCTGTTAAAAATACCGTCCGCTTTCACTACAATCAATCTCAACAATTCATACAAATGTAACTGTTTGTAACTGGGGAAATATAAAGCAATATTCGTGATCTAAACCATTAGAAAAACTTACTTTTAGTAGTTTCATTTTTAGACTTGGATAAACATTTAAAATTCTAACAGAGCAGTAAGATTTTTGTTATGCTTAACATAATATTTATTGGTTTTTGGCAACAATAACAGACTTCACTGTGTAAAGGTGGGCGTATTTACAAATAAACTATTAAACAAGTCTTATAGTTTTAAGATAAAGCCATGTAACATTACTGGAAGCATAGAATGTTATGAGTTGTCACTTTTTGTGACAAGGGTAATATTATTATTAATTATATCAATTAATCTAACATTGCTCCCCTAACCAGTCATATTCAGAAAGTCTGTAGCTTCTAAAAATTTCATTTTATTTTCATGTTAATTTTCATTATTAAATTAAAATGACATCTATGGTATTTCTCTAAATCTGAAGGACACCTAAATTCCTTTACAATCAAGTAATAATCCAATTTAAAAAGGGAGGTATAGACACATGGTAATTGTTTATTTTAAACAGATAAACGATTTTGGCCAGTCGATGCAGAAACTCATAATGAATACTACAAAAAATAAAAACACTTTTGCTGATGTCCCAAATAATTACAATTGTCGAAAATTATTCCACCCCATTCACAGCCATTGTACTACATCTAGACTTACCCTATGAAGAATCCAGTCATGATAGATTTGGTTAAAACTTTATGCAACAATACTATATACTATGTAGCGCTACAGTCCGGGGTGGGGCTTGGCTTCCTTAACAATAGCCTTCCATTTCCATGCTGTAACGCCGAGTGTCCTTAAATCTTCTTTAAGGTCCTGTAGCCATCGTCTTTTTGGTCGGCAAAGTCTCTTTTTGCGAACATAGTGCCATGTAAAAGTTTGTACGGGATTCTACTGGTAGCCATTCTTATGATGTGTCCCTACCATTCCTGACGTCGTTTTAATAAACTGGACTGCATTTGCATAAGGAATACAACTCGGCATTAGATCGATCTTCCACGCATTTCTTTGTACACTATGGACCAAACCATAAATTTTTCTTAAAAGCTTAAGCTCAAACCATGTCAACTGACTTTTCATCACGGCGGATAAAGTCCACGTCTCCGCTCCATATGTTAGGACTGGCGTAATTAAGGTTTCATAGCGTTGTATACAGTGGTTTGAGACAATATCCTACTTTTATAAAGCTTTATATTTGTGAAGTAGGCTCTATTAGCTGCCATTACTGTTTTTTGGACTTCATTTATTGTTTTATTTTCATCATTCACTTTTGAGCCCTCATTTAGTTTTCCCCTCATTTATGCAGAGACATTTTTTTTGCTTTCATTATTGATTATACTAATGAGCGATGGAATATTCCTGGCAACCAGGCATGTATCATCAGCATATGCACATATTTGACTGCATGATATTCCCTGAAACGTTAATCCTCACCAAAATGCCATGTAAGGCCAGTTTCTTGTCTCACGCCAATCAGAATAGGGAATTCAGGACTCATACTTCCACCTATGATAACTTTTCCGTCACTATCACAATGTCATATTGATCAGTCTGATTAATTTGTTTGGTATATTGAAATCTTTGTATTTTAATTTTACTCTGTTGACTCTGTCAAAAGCAAACTGTCTTAAAACAAATATCTGATCAGTAGTTAACCTTCCTTGTCAGAAGCTGAACTGATAATCTGTTGCTTCTGATGATATTTTCAGCAAAGAAGTTGAGGTTTTTCAGTATTATATTTGAGAATATATATGCTATATGAGAAGAAATATTCCAAGATAATTACTGCATTCTAATTTGTCACTCTTTTTATAAATAGGACATATGAGACGATTTCTCCTTTTTCTAGGCATCCATTCATTCTACTTCCCATATGTCTAGGATCAGGGGATATAATTGTGACTACAATTTCTTAAAAATTCAGCTACAAGTGAGTCTTTACCAGGTGCTCTATTGCTTTTCAATTGACTCTATGAAGACACCCATGTCCAGTGGCTCAATGTCATCCTCATTTGTCAATTCTATTCGGCTCAAGGTATTGTTGTCGGTGTTAATCATCTTAGCTCTCGCAATATACAGATACCAAAGTACTCTGCCCATCTGCAAATAGCTTCTGACCTCCTTTCCATCTTTATGTTTGCATGAGTCTGCTTTGGGTTGGAAGCCTCTATTTATATATTTAACAGAACATTACTATATACCTATATTAAAATATACTAATAATGTATCCAGTTAGAATAGGTTTAGTTGTAATTTTATACAATATTACAATATACCTATATTAAAATATACAAAACAAAATCTACACATGTAAGGTATGAGATCGGCCGAAAGGTTTTACCGGCCGATGCAGAAACTCATAATAAATACTTCAATATAGGTAGATAGTAATGTTGTATAAAATTATAACCAAATCTATCTTGACTGGAATCTTCATATGTATAATTTTAAAATAGGTATATAGTAATGTTGTATAAAATTGTATCAAAATATGTATATTTTCTTCATTTCAGTGATGAATAAAGTTTACCTATCAACACTTATTTTGAATTACAATGTTTGAAAGAACAAACTAGCCTCACTATTAAAACATTCATTTACTATCAAGAGTAAAAATATAGTCTTAATGACGTTGGGTTTTTAGAATTTTTTTTAATTACTCGTTTACACACATAGAACACGAATATCAACTTTTTTTTCCGCGGAATATACGGAAAGTTACTTTTTTCACATTTTAAATGTTAGTCTGTAATGGGATGTAGGCCTATAGCGTGAACCAAGCGCGCAATAGCTACAGTGCACTGCACTACGTCTAGATTTTGTTGTAATTTTATACATTATTATATACCTATATTAAAAAATACCTACGAAGTATTCAGTCACGATAGATTTGGTTATAATTTTATTCAACATTACTATCTACTTATACTAAAGTATACCTACGAAGTATCCAGTCAGGATAGATTTGGTTGTAATTTTGGTAAATATTTAGACACTGCCGATTCAGAAAATTACAACCAAATCTAACCTGACTGGATACTTCATAGGTATATAGTAATGGTGAATAAAATTATAGCCTAATCTATCTTGACTAGATACTTCATAGGTATATTTTAATGTAGGTATATAGTGAGTTGTATAAAATCATAACCAAATCTATCCTGACTGGATACTTCATAGGTATAATAATATAGTAATGATGAATAAAATTATAACCAAATCTATCCTCACTGGATACTTCATAGGTATATTTTAATATAGGTATATAGTAATGGGTAATTATTAAGACCAGTGACTACTGCTGAAATTTTTTTTCCTGATCAATTTGATCTTGGTGAACATGAATCTGAAGTTTTTTTTTACTGCAAACACATATTTACATAAAACAAATAACCTAACCTGACCTGACTTTGGTGCTTATTTATGCTTCGATTTGCAAAATGTTTTGTCCTCAAATATTTGACCTTACTGAACACAAATCTGAAGTTATTTTTAAAGACAAACACATATTAAGCTAAGAAAACCAGGTTAGGTTAGTAAAATAAAAAACTTCAGATTCGTGTTTAGTAAGGTCAAATTGATCAGGAAAAAGATTTTGCGTTCGGAGCAGTAGTCGCTGATCTTAATAATTACCGTTGTATAAAATTATAACCAAATCTATCCGGACTGGATAATTCCTAGGTATATTTTAATATAGGTAGATAGTAATGTTGGAAAAATTATAACCAAATCTATCTTGACTGGATACTTCATAGGTATATTTTAATGTAGTTAAATAGTAATGTTGTTTAAAATTATAACCAAAAGTTAAATATTTAGATTTTAAGTTTAGTATAAAAATAAATTGACTTTAACATAGTGCAGTGCGCTGTAGCAAGCCTACTGTGCAGCCGGTTCACGCTATACATGCCATTACAGACTTACATTAAAAATGTGCAAAAGAATTAATGTTACTGCTCCCAAAGTCATATTTTTGCAATGAAAAACGCAAATCAAACACCTAAATATAATATTTCATTTACTGCAATGCTAGAGGATAGACAATGTTTTTCTTCATTTCAATAGACAAATAAACGTACATATTTCAGGTATCCCAACACGTGAGACTGCAACATATAATTGTCCATGGAAAAACATCGACTGTTCCAAATTTAATCCAGCAATGGTCAATGACTGTCTTCGTGCTTTGTTTATGGTTATTGCGAATGTAAGACGAAAAGCTAATTGTAGTCGTTTGAAATTTATAGGTATATCTGACGAGATCATCGGTATTCGTGGAATTAAGACCATCTCTCCTTTGAACTTTCCACCTCTGATTTTTTCCTGGATGAAGTTGGGTGTCAGTTTTTTTCTGGTTATAGTCTGGTTCCGTTGCACATTTGTTTAATTCAAATTTTGCAAGAATAATATCGGCAATCCTACTTTTAATATCAATAAGTATGATACCAATAATAGTGCTTAGAATTTAGCAACTTTAAAATAATTATTAATCTATTTTTATATTTACATAATGTTTATTATTTGTTATAAATAATTTAAGTAACGCTTGTATAGATATACATTTTAACATTAGACTTATGGGAGGCTGTACACTGAACCATCCAAAGCTTCGGGGGCGGAGCCCTGTGGATGGATTTACACCAACCTTCGCACCATTTTAGGAGTATGTTTAACAAACCCTTCAAATTTCACCGGTTTAGGCGTCCGTAAGTTACATACATATATACATCAGTTTTTGAACCATCCAAAGCCTCTGGGTCTGAGACCTGTGGATGGATCTACATCAAACTTCACACAAACCATCCTCAGAAAAAGTTGAAGTTCATGTTCTACATATTAAAACGAGTTATTAAAAAAAACAAGTCATTAAGACTATATTTTTACCTTTAAAAGGCCATCAAATTGACATTGAGAAAAATTCCACTTACTAGGTCTTAATAAACATATTAAGGTAAAAATGCTGTACGTCGGCGCTATAGGTTATTGTTGGAAATTTTGAAAAACTACCAAATTCGACGATATTCACGAGAAATTAATTTTTTTTTTACCTTGGAAAGTTACTTTTTGGTGGTGTTGAACAATTTCCCAAAATATCGTATAGTGCCGGAGTACTGCTTTTCAACCCATTTTAATTACACTCACGATAAAACAAAAAACAGAATATGCAAAATTTATAAAAAACCCTGTCTTTGGCCTTGGCTAAATGTTAATAGTAATATTATAAAAAGAATCTTAATACCTTTAAAATTGTTAAATTTTCCGTTATAACAAATTTCATTTTAGTTACTAAAACATTTATGTATTTTTTAATTTTTTATTATTTCTTTTAATCTTTAGCTAGTTCTAAGCCTCAAATAAATTTTGAATTTACCTTTATAAAATTTCAACGCTAAATTATATAGATTTTTAAGAGAAAATCCCCAATTTTGAAGAGCATACTCATCTTCCTTACTGAGTTCTTGTTTTAAATTTGACTTATTACAACTTTCTTCAGAAGGTATGATACTTGCACAATTTACACCGTTAATAGACTTTAAGTTATTTGTATCTACATCAGACGCCATTTTACTTGGCGTTGACAGTGGTCTGCGCTGGGCATCAGCTGTTTATAGAACACGTCACTGCGCTTCAAATCATTACCCAAAACTCCAAAACAGAGAGAAATTGCATAGAAATTCAATGTTTGTCTCCACTATATTTGCTCTATTACACTTTTAAAAATAAAGATCGAAAAAAATGTTCACTAAATTTTTGTATTTATGAGTTCCTTTTTAAAGTAACTATTATTTATTGCGATGTACTATTTTTCAATATTATCCTCAATCCTTTAACGATGATTTCTAAAATCCGAGGTATCACAAAAATATATTTGTGTTTTCTTCAATGGTAGCGATTTTACACTTTAAACAGTTACCTTTTAGTTGAGTAAGACTACATTTTCGTTGTTAATTGTGTATGATATGTTCAATTTTCAATTTTTAAATAAATATTACGCCACAGTTGCTTCATACAGTTTCAATTTTCAACTTGAACCATATTTTACTTTCAGTTTGAATCCAACTTCAATGGATAAAAACATTGAAGGAATGTTTTAACTTGTATTAAATTTTAAAATACAAAAGTTGACAAAGTTGAAATTGAAACAGCTAATATTCTTGAGTGTTAAATATTATTTGTAGTGGCGTTGAGTAGAGATGTCCAATATGAAACATATTTTTGTTTTAAATAATTGTCCAAGTAATCATTTAATATAACTTTTAGTTTTAGTCACAAAAATTTACACTTTAGGTTCTTTTAGTCATACTTTATAAGGTTTTACTTTCATGATAGAACGTTAACTTTGTATTTGGATCAGTTTACATTACAATAGTTCGGATAATATACAATCAATGGAAAATGAAACTTTTAAATATATTTACTTGAAATAAATAATACTCATATGATATATTTTGAGCCACAAGTTGTTTCTAATGTAAAGTTTAGAAATTTCGTACTGAAACTTATAAACATTTGAGGCAGTCTTCAAACTTCGTTTAAAAAGACGTTACTGTATTTTATTTGTCTATCGTTTGGTTATCACAGATACTGAATACTAAAAACAATAATATTGTGCGTGTCTCAATATTTGGAAAAAAATTGATTCGTGATCCGTGTTTTAGGTTAAGTAATTTTGTATTGATTGTTTTAAAATTGAACTTTAAGGATGAATATTGTAAGACTTGTACTTAACCCAGAAAACAGGGAGTTAAAACCAGTGGTAATTATTTGCAATGAAATATTTGTTATATTTGTAGAAACTAGAAAAATTTGAATTCTTACATTACTAACAACAGACCCATATATAAATAAAAATACCATCTATTGATTTTATAACTTAAAATACTGGAACACAAACGTCAATACTCAACAACACATTAATTTTTTTGAAATGTGACTAGTATTCAAACAAACAAACAATTACGTCTGCTATTGTGTGTTAGGGAATATTGTTTATGGCGTTGTAAACAATTTCTTGATTAGTGTTTTTATTACCGTATTTATTATTTTTTTAATAATAAAATCTATCCTTTCATAACAAATTTATTGTAATGTATGTGTATATTAATGTAGTAATATGTAAGAAACATTTAGTTTCTACTGTTTTGTGTGTATTCTATATTGAGGTTATGTTTAACATTTTTCAAATTTCAATTAGTATTTATGTTTTGCTGCACTTGAAATTGCCTCTTCCTTTTTTAGAACGTATTTATAACATATGTGGAAAAAATTAATGTTACTACCAAGTATTATCAACCTGTCTTATAACAAGGAACTATGTTGTTATGTGCATGTAGTTTTTTCAACAAACAAGCTTCTACATGATTTTTACAATGCTTAAATAAATCAACACAAAACCTCTACATCAGTGTTTATTATTTTTAATACTATAAGGCTTTTAATAGTTTATTTAGTTAGATATTGAGGAATAATGTTATTTAGAATTTGTTGCTATATAAAAGCAATTTTTGGGAATTGTTAGTTTTAGCGGCCACCCAAGATATAAATTGAAAATTGTTCGAAACCACAAAAAAGGTCGATATGCACAAGAATTTTTGTAAAATTTTATTCTTAAAGTTATCTTTTATCAATTTAAGGTTGGGTAAAAAATTCAGTGTAAAGCATTAAGTTGTGCATTGACTTCGGAGTGATACAGTGATGTCACGCAAACCTTACGTGTGTAGATATTTGAGAAACAACGTTTTGGCTTAATTTTAATGGTTTTTGCATACATATATATAAATAAACTTATAAAGTCTCTAGTTAGGTTCGATTTGGTTTTAAATTTATACATTACTATATACTATACCTATATTATAATATACCTAAAGAGTGTCCAGTTAGGATAGATTTGGTTACCTAAATGGTTAAATATGTAAAATTAGAACAAAATCTATCCTGACTGGATACTTTTTTTATAATTGTGTTCTTTATACAGAATTTTGTAAAAATTCTCGGTGTTTATTTACCATGCCCACATGTATGACTTTAGCAAAAAAATTATACAGGCCAACGCAAAAAGTCATCAGGGATACGAAAAAATTACAAAAACTCTCGCTTAGGGAAATAAATACCATTTTATCAAATTGATGTTGGGTAAAAAATTCAGTACGGAGTAGTCAGAAGTACTACGTTCGCGTATCAACAACGTGCCTTACTACGTATACGTATATTTAAATATAGCTATAAAGTCTTCAGTTAGGATAGATTTGGTTGTAATTTTATAAATTACTATATACCTATATTAAAATATGCCTGAAAAGTGTCCAGTCAGGATAGATTTGGTTATAATTTTATACAACATTACATTACCTAATTTGACGTCTACTTCCGTGGAGTAATACTTTTTGCCAGGTGACATCACGTTATCTTTATTCTAGCTTTACATGTGTACATTTGGTTAAACGTATATAATTATAACCAAATCTATTCTGACTGGATATTTCATAGGTATATAAAATTAACCTTCTGTGACAATAACAAAAAATAATTACCATTATAGCTTCAGAACATGTTTTTGATTCGTTTTATAAGCATTGTAATGAGGGTGAGCAATGTGCATTTTTACCAGCACTTTTAGCACCACAAATGAAGGAATTACAAATTTCCAAAACTATTAATTTTTGGGGTGTGAGCGAGAGTTGAAATAATTTTCTTCGTATCCCTGATGACTTTCTGCATCGGCTGGTATAATTTTTTTGCTAAAATTGTACACTTGAGTATGGTAAATAAATAAAAAATTCTTTGACAACTCATTTGTTTGTTACATTCTTTGTTTTTTGTAAATAAAATGTGTTTTACATTATTTTAAAACAATTTTTTAAACATTGGTGTTTCACTATTCTATTAAAACGTAGTCATTGTAATTATTATTTTTCTTTCTAATAGTTGCATTTGTAGTTCCTGTAATATTTTTTTCCAAGCGCTAAAAAAGTATGGGATATAACAACGTTTTTAAATGTGTTAAAACACATTAATAAAACACCACTCATATTTGTTGATTCCATCTTCACTTGAGCTACTAGTTTTCACTAAAACACTTGTAAAAATTTACAAACTTGCTTATAATAGCAATTACTTATATTTATTGAGGACAGCTGTTTCGGGAGATGTGTCCCTTTGTCAACATAAACACACTAACAAACAATAATTACCAATCAAACTTCTCCGATCACCTCAACTCCACAAAACATGATTACATAGACATAACATTTAACTTACAAATTCTTCATAAACAACACAGAAATAACCAACGCTACACAACCGAACAGTACGAAATATACAGACACTTCAAATTACACCCTACATATATACTCAGTACACAATTAAATTATAACTCACACACACTTTTTGACAACATAACTCCTAACACTCACAAAGTACACCCACACCACCATAATACCCCACCCCCACCCTAATACCCTAACCTATGAAAACCCTCAGAATAAATTTATTTAGATTTAATACCTAGTGGGGTATTGTTTGTTAATATCTTATTGGTCATGAAGAACTTGGGATAATAAATGTAGTTGTCATAGTAATTCAACAGTAAGAATACATGAATAACCAAGATTTAATTAATGATAATAATTAAATATTTTTAAACAAATTTTTTTTGTAATTACTCGTTTTAATAAGTAGAACATGAATATCAACTTTTTTTCCACGGAAAATATGGAAAGTTACTTTTTTTACATTTTGAATGTCGGTCTGTAGTGAACGCCTATAGAGTGAACCGGACGCACGGTAGTTATAGCGCCCTGCACTATGTCTAGATTTGGTTGTAATTTTATACAACATTACTATATACCTATATTAACATTTTTTGAGTTACGGTCTGAGTTGACAAAGGGACACATCTCTCGAAACGGCCGTCCTCAACAAGCAGAGTAAGTGCTATTATAGGCAAGTTTAAAACATTTAAAAGTGTATACCTATATTAAAATATACCTACAAAGAATCCAGTCAGGATAGATTTGGATGTACCTACGAAGTATCCAGTCAGGATAGATTTGTTTATCATTTTGTTCAACATTACTATCTACCTATATTAAAGTATACCTACGAGGTATACAGTCAGGATAGATTTGGTTGTAATTTTGGTTAATATTTAGACTTATTGCCTATGCAGAAAATTACAACCAAATCTATCCTGACTGGATACTTCATAGGTATATTTTAATATAGGTATATAAAAATGTTGTGTAAAATTATAACCAACTCCATCCTGAATGAATACTTTGTAGGTATACTTTATTTAATACATGTAGATAGTAATGTTGAATAAAATTATAATCAAATCTATCCTGGCTGGATAATTTGTAAGTATACTTTAACATAGGTAGAAGTGATGTTGAATAAAATTATAACCAAATCCATCCTGACTGGACACTTTGTTGATATATTTTAATATAGGTAAATAGTATTGTTGAATAAATTTATAACCAAATCTATCCTGACTGGATACGTCATGGGTATATTTTAAGGAAGGTATATACTAATGATAAAATTAAATCCAAAAGTTAAATGTTTAGATTTTAAGTTTATTATTAAAATAAATTTACTTTGACGTAGCGTAGTGCTCTGTAGCTACTGCACAGCTGGTTCACGCTATACATGCTATTACAGACCAATATAAAAAATGTGCAAAAAATAACTTTTTGTGTTTTCCGCAAAAAAGTAATATTTGTGTTCTATGCATTAAAACGAGTAATTTAAAAAAATAACCAACGTCATTAAGATTATATTTTACCATTATTACATCACATGCATAATTCATTATTTATTTATATCAGGAATTTGATCATGACTCCCTTGTCGAAGAATCAGATGTGAATGATGAAGACAGAAGCAGAACAGAAGGAACCTGTGACAGAATTAAACCAGTAATTAAAAATACTAGTCTTGATAATTCAGAAAAAAAGAACAGGAAATATATTAAAATAGACTTTGATGGTGAATCTAGTAGCAAAAGTTCAAAAGCAAACAGAAAAAGAAATTATATTGAAATAAATACAGATACTGAAGATTCCAGTAAGGTTATTTCAGAAGTAAACAAGACAAAAAGAGTTTCTATTGAAAGTAAAGAGAAAAATGATGATCCAGAAAATGAACCAAATTTTGTTGGATACCAGCTTGTAGGTGACAGTCAATTTTGTCGGTTTGGGCAACAGATTTTAGGATTAGAGAGAGTACCAACTCCAAATGGTAAGTAGTAATTAGTTATTACTTGATAAAACTCATAAATTTTAACTGTGCATGATAAATTTTTCATAAGAACACAAGTTATAACAACAATTTGCTTAAAGGGACTGATTAGTAGTTTATACCTGGTTTCAATGTCTAATATATATATATATATATATATATATATATATATATATATATATATATATATATATATATATATGAGCTTTATACAATTTATGATTTATATATATATAGTTCACAATATCAAGAGCACAGTGGTACAATATATTACAATAAAAATATTGAAAAGAACCCCAATACCACAAAAATAATCAAAAATAACAAATAAAACAAGTTACTTAAAATTAAACCCTTATGTACATTTCGATGACCATGTCATCATCATCAGAGGGTCTTGTTACAAAACACAATCTAGCACACAAATCTTTCTAGTTTTTAACTTCTTGTGTGCTAGATTGTGTTTTGTAACAAGACCCTCTGGTGATGATGACATGGTCATCGAAATGTACATAAGGGTTTAATTTTAAGTAACTTGTTTTATTTGTTATTTTTTATTATTTTTGTGGTATTGGGGTTCTTTTCAATATTTTTATTGTAATATATATAGTTGATGAAATTTGGAAGCATAGTTTATCATATTTCCAGGATGGTTCGTTTGAAGTTTGGTGTAAGTAGATCCATCACAGAGCTCCACCCCATACGATACAAAGTTTATTGAGTCAGCTAGTAATATATAAAAAAATGTGATCAATAATGTGTAACAGATTTTCTACTGAAAATGATTCATTTAATAAAAACCTATACACTCTGGTTAACAGAGATTTTTCGTCTTCTTTATTGTTTAAGAAGAGAACAAGTTCAATGATAAATGTAAATCACAAAACCTTTTGAGATTAGGAAAAAAAATGTTTTTTTATAACTTGATTCCATCTGAAACTTGATCTAGTTTACTTGTTTATGCAAACATATATTATGTAACACTTGCTTGTAGTAGTATTTACTTTTTGAATAATGAGGATGACTGTTTTAGATGTGATATTAAAACACCCTTTGATGTTATAATATCAAAAACCGTTTAAAAAATCACCTAATACAGCTATCTAAACTCTATCCCCTCAGCAACCTAAAACTATCAAGAGGTTAATTATGGCCGAGTTAAAAATAGGATTAATCTCCTAAAACAGCTGTCTTCATTAAATAAAAAATATATGCTATTATAGGAAAGCATTGTATATTATTATATATTGAAGTATACAAATGTTTTTCATATGTGGTTTAGAAAATGGAAAACAAAATGAAAAATTGGTCAATGAATTAAAGGTGAATCAACATTATTTCCAATATTTTGTGTTACGTTTTAAACATGCAAAATTGCAGATTGTTGAGAAATATGAAAATGATAGCAGTTTTGGTTGCTACATATCAAATTGAAATGGAAAAATTAAAGTCATTAATGTTCATAAGGCACAAAAAAATCAAAAGGTATTTGAAAATATAAAATCATTACCAGTTAATTATCACCTAAGATATAAAGCTTGGATATAGTAGAAATTGTTGAGCATGTTTTGAGAAGTGTATCAAAAATTTATATTTCTAATTTTATCAATAAACTAAAAAATAAGTCCTTATTCTTTGTAGTTTTTAGCTAGCCATGGTCAACAGCTTGAGATCATTAGAATGTCATTCAGAAACAATTTTAGATTTCAGTGAATGTCCAGTTTTTAAAAATATATGAAGATAATGTTTCTTATACAGATTTTGAATTGTTTGAGGCACAATGTTTTTTTTTTTCAGTTAAAGAACCATTTTCAGTCTTAAGATATTATTGATAAAATTCTCCTGAGTTGGTGCTTGATATTTGCTAATTGAACAAAATTTGTAAGCAAATATACATTTTTCATATAATGATTAAAAACATATTTTGTTTACTAAGGCCTATAATAACAGAGGTTATTATTTTCATTGCCAATGAAGACTATACTGACAACATACCCTATAAAGGAGGTATTTCAAATGGGGTAGTAGATCTAAACAGTTTCAACTTATTATACAACTCAAATTTATACATTACTGATAAATAATGTACTGATAAAGTAAATGTCTGATAAATTATCTTGTATATTTTACCATAATGTTTACAAAAGGTAAGCAAGAAGGTTATTTCATCCATGATACCAGAAACACTTTAAAGGACTTACAAAACCACAAGACTTACTCAAATATATTGTATATCTTATTCCCTCATTTCATTATTACACAAATATATCAACAAACCTGCAAACTGTCTTGCTCAACTAAACAATATGAAATATAGGTACTTAAAATGATTAACACCCAATTGTACTATAATTCTTAAATGTTATTTGAATAGTTATCTCTAAAATCTCAAAATTGAGGAGCCACAAATAGATTTTCTCTGCCACCACTATATCCGTAAAATTAAATCGTGGTCCTCATTAAAAAAAAAAATTACTCCAAGCTAGTTTTAATATTTTATAGTGTATATAATTTTTAATGTTGTTTTGTTAGTGGGTATAGTATATAAATCAAGTTTAACCATTGGTTTGTTGCCTGTTTCAGCTAATTTTGACTTTAAATGTGGTTCTTTTTTTTAGGAAAAGGTAGAATTGGAATATGTGTTAGTGGACAAACAATCTCAGAACTTCATCAGAGAGTGAAAGATAAGTTTTATCCAGTAAAAGATAAAATAATTCTTATGATTGGAACAAATGATTTTTTAAATGTAAGTAATCATTATTGGATTAATTGATGACTTATATTTTACGAGTAGCTAGAGGTGATAATAAACTGCTCTTTAAAAGTCTAGAGTTTTTTAAGGGGTTAAGATTAGAAAACAATTTAGCATAGCACACTTAACTGTACATAACAAAATGAGGAATTTAAAAAAATAAAATAATAGAGAAAATACACAGAGTACAATTTTTGACCTAATTATATATACGCTCTTAAAGATCTAAGTATTTCTCATAGACAAGACAAAAATCTTGAAATTGGACCATTGTCTAAGAAAATGTGATCAGAGAACCCTGTTCTACCACCTCTTTGTTTATCCTTATTCCACCACTTATCACTTGACACTTATCAGGGTCAGCTAGTGTCTAGGTATAGGTGAATCAATGTGCATTGTTCTACTTACTAGGGGCAAGCTATATAGTATTTATTTTGTAATATTTTACAATTTTTAGTGATTTTAAAATATTTTATACTATAGACCAATGCCCTTGATACAAAGTGGTAGTGATCAAAACTGGACAATGGGATAGGTTGTGCATTTTATAAGGAAGGACAAACTTTCACTTACGGATTGCCCTCAGCCTGTAGCGTTTTTACTGCAGAACTTTATGCAATTTTCCAAGCTTTAAGATCAATTCCGTCTGCAAAATCTAAATATCTTGTATGTTGTGATTCCAAAAGTGCTCTCCAGGCTATTCAGGAAATGTACACTAAGAACCCTTTAGTTGGAGACAACTTGTGCTCTATACACAGGCTCCAATTACGAGGTGTCGAGGTGTCATTTCTCTGGGTGCCTGGTCACTGTGGAATATTCGGAAACACTAAAGCAGATGAAGGTGCAAAATTAGCTACAGGTATGTTGCCATCGACACAACGTGTGATGGCATCAGATTTTGTATGCAAAGTTAAATCTACACTATTCTCTGTTTGGAACGAAGAATGGCAAAATGTAAATAGAAACAAGCTGAGGGACATCAAAAATACCGTCCGACCATGGAGGACATCTGTTCGTTCGAATCGTAGGGAGGAAGTGGTGGTAACTCGACTTCGCATCGGCCACTCTTTGTTAACTCATGGATGGTTGATGCGACATGAGGATCCACCACTATGTCAGTTTTGTAGAAATAATATTACAATCAAGCATATCCTGCTTGATTGTAATGAGTTGACAAATTTGTATATACGTTACGATCTTCGAGGTAGTTTAAAGGTGGTTTTAAGAGACGATGTCACGGCTATCGACCGTGTCCTCGCTTTCTTACGCCACCTGAATCTATTTAATAATATTTAAACTATGTGTAATTTTAGTTTCTTTCGTTTTAGTTACAAAAAGACAAAGTGGTAGTGAAGAGGATAAGTACATGGAAAATCCTTTTTGATTAGAAAGTGTTTCAGAGTTTCATTGATAAAGTGATTGAAGTTTATAATGACTCTCTTGTTAACTGCGATATTGATGGTGATGAAAAAGTTTACAAGATACAAAGTAGTGATGTTGAACCTGTCCTAGTAAGGATGGAGATAGAATTTAGTGCTTATCAGAAGTAACAAAAATTAGTAAAAATAGTACAATCATAATAATGAAATGTTTCTTTTATAAATTGTTTCTCTATCTTACGGCCTGTGGACCATGTCCAGCCTGTATTAAAAATATTAAAAATTTCATTTTGCAATATATTTCTTTTTAAACATTTTTATCATTAAATATGAGTACAGTATTCGTCTCTTACCCACCACTTCCTTTCTCTGTAGTGTAAAACTAGCTGTAAAAAAGTAAAAAACTAAGGAAGAAAATCTCAAAAACTACAACTGAGCTCTTGATTAGAAAAAACTCTTGAGTGTATGGGGGGGGGGGGCTAGACCTTCTGCCCTGAAATATTGCTGGCCTGCCTTTCCTCCAAAAGTTTTCGATGTGGCCCTTGAGTAAAAAACGTTGGAAACCCCTGCTCTAGAGGACCTGAAGTCTCTACCATGCGTGAAAGCACTCTATTCAATTATGCTGGTGTTAAAATAAGGGATCTTTGGGCAGGTAATGAAATTGCTATTACAATGCTATGAGCTATAACATGTTTTAATTCTTTTTCCGCTCTATAATATTTGATAAGAAAGACATTTGAGGTAGTATAAATAACTTGACAAACTTTGCACCAATTAGATCTATTTTAGATTCACTTATCTTGTTGGTCCCTACTTGTCCCCATTTCCATGGCAAATGGTCATTTGTACAAAATATGCGTAATAAACTGAAAAATATGGACTCAAACTCTTTGTTATGTGTGATGTTTTACTGTCTTCTAAAGCAGATCTTAACATAGCAAAAAGACCATCATACTTATTTAGAATTATAATAAAAATTTTACAACTGACATTTGGTATGCTAATATACTACTTGTTGATTGTTTATTAGGAAAGGAGTTGATATTCATTAGATCTTTAAAAAAAACAAGGTTGCAATTAAACCATTTTTGCATAATAAAACAAAAAAGGTCGGAATTTCTGTATATTGTTTTTAGTTTAATAAAACTTTAGGCTAATATATGATGATAAAAAATAAGTAGATCATCTTAGCAGCAATAAATAAATAGCTACATAATCAACAAATAATGCAGTAAATAATAGTCAGCAATAAATAATTATAGATTACAGTGTAATCAAGAGCGGAGTAGACACATGTGACAAAATGTCCACATGTTATTCTATTATAGATATGGCCCTTGGGTATACTTCAATAAATGTAACCTAGCCCTTGAAAGAAGGATGGTATTTAAGAAAAAAATTAATTTGAGTTTGAAGAAAAATCATTTGATGTATCAAGCTAAAATCAACTTACTTCCTCTTGACTTATGCTCTTTTTTAGAAAATTATAGAACTCAGCCATAGGAAGAAGGTGGGGTTGAAGAGCAGGTTCCAAAAATAAAGGAACTTGTTTGTTATGCTCAAGAAACAAAATTCTTCTTCATCAATGAAGTATAGAACATGTTTATAATTTAAACCCAAGAAGCACTCTGGAAACAAATTCCTAACTTATGCTCTAAAAATGATGAAACCTATGAAGATAGTGAAGAAGCTGTTCAACTGAGGAACTCTGTGGATCAATTGAATATTCTTCAATTTATGTTTAATAACTTATCACAACATTTTGATAAGTTAGTTTTTACTTTTACTGGTAACTGAAAAGAAATTGAACGTTTTGTAATTTACGTCCGTGAAAATAAATTACAATTATTTGATTCCATCTTTAACTTTACAAGTTTAAAGTCTACTTACACACTTAGACTTATCCATATAGTAGCACTTATTTTTTTTTGTTTAATTAGGACAGCTGTTTTGGAAATGTTATTATTAGTTAAAATTTGAGTTGACATGAAATAGCTGCCCTCATTGGACAAAGACAGTAAGAAATCCTCGAGGCAAGTGTCAGATACTAATATATGTCCAAGTGTTTAAGGCTAATTAGAACACAAAATACTTACTTATAACTTAGTTTCTAGAAGTAACTTTAAAAAAGTAATAATTCTAGGTTTAAGTTTAAAAAATGTGATATAAAAAGTAAAATATGTCTATTACGGAGTAATCTTAAATTTAATATCTAAGTTCTAATTGAATGTAAATGCTTCAGAAAGGGGTACTCTTATCGGCCGATCTTTGTCCCTTACAAGGTTCAGTGCAAGACGGTTCTAAGCAAGACTCGGTCTTGGTTGCATCTCTCCCGTTTCGCTCGATGTGATGTAGTTTTTGTCGGTTTTAAGCTAGACTTGGTTTTGGTTTGCTTTCTCTCCCCTTGCGTACTGTGTAAAATACTTTTTTTTTGTGAGTTCGAGGCAAGATGTCGATTGAGACACATCTCTCCTGTTACGCTCTACATGATGCAGTTCTTCTTTCATTTTCCCCCGTTGTGTGGCAAAGACAGTATTGCACAACTGACAGATTAGGTTATGTAATTATTAGCCTGTAGCGGTAACTATTTTGAATTATATGTAAACTCTGACATATTTTAGTTACGTTATGTTTAGTGCACAAACTGGGTACTCCTAAAGCTCGTTGTCATCCACCGAGAAGACCAAGTGAACAAGAAATTTCAGCATTCACTTTTATGTTCACCATTTGTTGTGTATGTAAATATATATGACATCATTTGTGTTTTTACAGCTACTAGAAATTCATTATGATTTTTATATCAATGACCCTCCGGAAAATCTAATTAAAATCATACTGTATGATATATTTTGGTTTTCTGTGCCGGATTACGTAACAATGTCATTATTGATGTTTTAAGTTTGGGCATGGATACCAAAAGTTAAAAAATGATTTTTTCAATAAGAATAAAATAGTACAATTTAATCCAACAGACAAAAAGGTTTTTTTGAAGTTACAAATTAGTAAGACATTGTAAGTGCTGTGTGATTTGTGCCAGAAAGAAGATGAACTCATTAGTATTTATTATTGTTTCAGAATGTTGATGTTTCAACAATGTGCCAACAGCTAACGGCATTAGTAAAAACCTTGATGAAGGAAACAACATGCATTGTAATACTGACATTGCCACCTGTTCCAAAATTGGCATATGTTCCTGAACATTGGTCTCGGCTAGAAAAATATAACAAACATATTCAGTCTCTATGTAATGGTAAGGCTGCCTATTACTGTGTATTTTCATCTCAGATGGGATTTATTTAACACATTATTTATGGGATCCATGCAGACAACATAACAACAACTTAATGGACTTTTTTTTGGATATTTATGAAAATTCATTACTTGTAATTAAAGTTCAAACAAAGTACATACAAAGTAAATACCGTACAATGTGTTTTCGTAAAATACAGGGTGAGCGAAAAAGGGTTTTACACCTTTTTGAAAATTCATTTGAATTTATTAAATTGAGTTACAGAAACATTACAGTTGATAATTTGTATCAAAACACATCTAGTTTGAAATATTCTTAGTGCTATAAAACAAATTCAAATAGAACTTTACAACTTTGAAATCATATAGAAATTTATAGATATGACTTATAGAATCAGTAGAGGTGTTATTTTGTATCAAGATACTTCGTGTTTTATTCTCATAGTAATATAGTACCATATCCCGTCACTGCTAGCATATGGAGTACCATTGTTAATGGCTGCTTTTACTGGTGCAGTGTGTGTTATTGTTTCATGAAACAATCTTGACAGGAAGTATTCGGCATAAATTTTGACTCAGAATATTATAAGGCCTCAATTTACAGTTTGCACACAAATTTTGTCAAGACTGGTCGGTCTGTTCATCATGTATAATCACGAAATTTCCCACTCATTAGTGATGCTGTTTGAGATTGCTGAGTGATGCGAAGAGATTAGAGAAAGCTTTAGTGATGAAAAAATCAGTGTAGCATACTTCTTGTGAGACTGGAATTCCTCAAGAGATAGTTTGGAGAGTGATCCAAACACTTCCTTTTAAAACCATACAGATTTAAATTGGTACATCAGTTTACTTATTTAGATAAAGTTGCTCATGGAGAATTATTTGCTGAAATGTTAGATTGGATAGAGGAAGATGAGTTATTCTTGTACATTATTATCTTCAGAGATGAGACTACATTTTACATCAGGGTCAAGGTATACTCACATCTGCAGAATCTAGGAAAGGGAACCCAAAATAAACGCTTGAACTCGTTCAAGTTGTAGCTACCTGAAAGTGAATGATCAGTAAATGGTTTGTGTTTTGTGCAATAAATAAATTTAACGTGTTTTCTTCATGGAGAGAAACATCAATGATAACGAGTGTAGCAAGAAGTTAATTTCCTGTGGAATGTTTGTCCCCATTGCCAGTCACATCGAATTTACATGAGATTTTTATAACAAGCCTGTAAGTAATATAAATAAATTTTTATATGATTTCAAAGTTGGTAAGTCCTTCGAAACACTATTTGAGTTAAACGAGAAATATTTTCTTACATCATCGATTTTGAAAATAATATCTATAAATTTTTACAAAAAAATGTAAATCCTTTTTGAATTTGGTTCTATAGCACTAAGTGAGTCAAACTAGAATTGTTTTGATACTAAATAACACCTTTACTAATTCTGTAATTCAAATTAATAAATTTGTATAAATTTTCAAAGATGTAAAGTCCTTTTTAATTTACCCTATATATGCTTTTATATACCTTAGTTGATTTGGAGAACTTACATAATTTTTAAAAATTAAATTGAAATAAAATTGTGAGATTTTTATTGAATATTTTAAAAATTATTTTTACATATTTATTTTACTGCTCAATTTCCATATCAAAGGTCTTGTTTTTTATATTTATCTTTTTAGAATATTTATTTTATTGTGGGTATATATATAAAAAGAAATTTCTTTTTGTGTTTTCTCTTCGATTAACAAAGACCACTGTGTGGTTGAAATATATCATTGTTTAAGTGCTTTTATGTGTTTCTATTTCAAGACTACAGAGTGGACTCTTACCAAGGTAAGTCTGTCAGTCTCCTAGTCCAAAAAATCTATATATATATATATATATATATATATATATATATATATATATATTTTTTTTTTTTTTAGGTTAGTTTTGGTTGGTAAAGATTATTTAGATTTTTTGGACTAGGAGACTGACAGACTTACCTTGGTAAGAGTCCACTCTGTAGTCTTGAAATAGAAACACATAAAAGCACTTAAACAATGATATATTTCAACCACACAGTGGTCTTTGTCAATCAAAGAGAAAACACAAAAAGAAATATAAGAGAATGAAATAAAATAATTGCAATATGAGAGAATGAGACAATTATTTTATTTCATTCTCTCATATTTCTTTTTGTGTTTTCTCTTCGATTGACAAAGACCACTGTGTGGTTGAAATATATCATTGTTTAAGTGCTTTTATGTGTTTCTATTTCAAGACTACAGAGTGGACTCTTACCAAGGTAAGTCTGTCAGTCTCCTAGTCCAATATATATATATATATATATATATATATATATATATATATATATATATATATATATATATATATATATATATTACGTTATCCATTGTTTTTCTGTTGCACTGACTTTATGAAGTTAATTTATTACTATTGTAAGTAATTTTTACAATAATTTTGTAAACATTACTTACAATAGTAATATATTAACTTCATATATATATATATATATATATATATATATATATACATACATTCTTCAAATTAACCTTCTAAGACCTCTGGTACTTCTAAGATTGATACTTTTATAATGTCGAATGACTATAAAAGATCAAAATTTTGTTATCAGAGACGTTGAGGGTAATACATTAATGATGAAGATTTCAAGGTTGCTATATAGAATTGTAGACATGTAAACTAAAGCTCTTCTAAAGTTTTAATCAATTGATGATATATGGATATATGATTAATTTCTAATTGTAATATTTCTATACAACTACTATTGAAGATGTTCTTTTCCTGTTATCTTAAAATTAAGTTTTATCTAATTTTTTATTTCTATTACACGACTGTTTTAGGGGATTCTGTTCAGTTAGGAGACATCAGCCACATGTATCGGCATCCAAAAATTAGTAAATGTCAGATGCACTTGTTTGAAGTGTAAGTAAAACAGAATTCTCCCTTTTGTACATTTGGGTAATATTATCATATTATATTGTAGTATAATTGTACATTCAGATTTAAACAAATTAAGGAAAACTATTTTAAAGAGGACCTTTATATTTTATAAAAATATAAATACTGTATGTTAATTTAGTGAAAATAGCACACATTTTTTACTTATTCATTTGATGTGGTTGAAGAACAAAAATACTATAAATATATTTTTGTCTTCAGAAAAACTGCTGTGTTGATAAATGGTTAACAATTACTAATAATTTATGTGAAGTCTGTTGTTCTGTTATACGGTGAATAAATTAACAGAATCTGTATTCATTGCCAGCAATTATGAAGTTTAGCCTGATGTTTTGTTGATATTTCTAAAATTCAACACCAATATGATCTTTAATGGAGCTTATCACTAAGGGAAGAACATTTTTTTATCACTGAGTGAAGTGATATGATAGGTTTTTTAATCATAAGTTTACAATAATGATGAAGTGAGTATCCAATTGCCTATAACTAGGTGATTTTATTAAACAAATGAATAACACTTTTGATAATACCAATTCCTCACAATTATTAGCCACTTCATTTTGTTTGGTTGATATTGTAGTTACTCTTGTTTGATTATTTTTTAAAGCTATTTTGCTCTAGAAAATAATAATTTTTCCAGAAATGTTTATACAATTTACAGAATTGTTTCTGAAACTAATGTTTCAGGCTTTATAAATTGAATTGTTTTAAGACTTCATAAACTAATCTGATATCCACAATGGGTACTATTGAGATTACATATAAAAAAGTACAATTCACGTCTCTTATTAGACTAATTTAAATTCGATCTACTTTTCAAAACCTTACAAAATGTATTCTGAATATAAACCTGTATGTTGCTTATTTATTGTTGTGGAATAATAATGTATTTTTGTTAGTCAATATGTTTTGGAAATGTTATTAATTCTTTATATATCTTTAAGTAACAAAAAAAATTTAATGTTTGTTTTAGATATTTTCCTGGACGACAAAGAAGATTAGATATGATACATTTAAACAATAAAGGTCTTGAGATCATTAGAAATTTTATTCTTGACAATTTTTAATTTTGACATAGAATAATAGAGTTTTATTATGATGTAAATATTGCTCTTTTGGATAGAAAAGTGAAATGAGTGTTGACAGCACAAACCTAAAGTTGCAACAGGAAACATAATCAATAAAATAAACCAACAGGAAAAAATATGTCCTACACCTAATAACGGAATATATAAAATCGAATTCCCAGACTGTAACAAATTATACATTGGCCAAACAAAAAATAAATTGAAAGACAGATATAAAGAGCACTTCAACGCATACCTCAAATCTAACATTTACAACTCAAACCTAGCTACACACGCCATCAAAAACAAACACTAGCTACATTCTTCACATTAGAAAACATACATGTAATAGAAAAAAGTACAAAAAGGCCTCAAAATGACAATCTGGGAACAACTACAAATTTATAAACATAAAAATAATATCATAAACAAACAAATACAAATAAAATAACGAAAAAGATAAATTATTCAACCTAGTAGACAAAATTAACCCTAAGACAAACTAAAAAGGTTCCCACAGTGTAGTGAATCCAAAAATAAAACAATACCGGCATACCACGCGAGAACGAAAATTCCACACACCTGCCAGTCTACTACAAAACCCATTTCAGTTGATGCTCAACAATGAAGATACTATCAATCTGTGAAAGTTAACTTGCATAAATACCAAGTAAGATATTTGTTAAAGTACATACAGTGAAAGTGATATTTATATTGTAATATTTTTATAATAATTTATATTTTTGAATAATTTAAATATATTTCTTAATAACACAAAATTTAATAATAAATCTTTAGAAAATAATAAATTGCTGGGCGCCAGTTACAATTACAAAATAATTGTAACCCTAACAGTAAAATTTAGATTCCTATTACTTTTATTTTTTATTACTTACCATTTATAGTAATAAATAAAACACTCTTAAAATTCGATTAATTTTTGTTTATTTAGTTTTTTAAAATCTTATTCTAGTTACAATATTTTTTTTAATACACTTTCTCTATTTCCTAATTTAGTTAAGTATCACAAGACGCCTTCTTTCAGGTTATTCGGTGGGTGTTATGACAAATTAAAAATTAGTTTATGCAATTAATGTTGTAATAAATTTTATAAAAGAAACGCCTAGACCTAAAGTTATTAATTTTGAATTTACAATATAATAATTTACAATCTTTTCTTAAATTTAATTACTTATCTGACGTTTAATGTTTTTGTCCAAATTTCTAGCCTTTTAAATTTATTTCTATAAACAAATCTTTCACCACTATTTTTTTTATGCTTGAATTCTTCCTTTAAATAAAATTTTGGCAATCTAAGTTTTTTTGCTTCCAGTTCCAATGCAAGCTTCTCTAACAAAGAATTTTTCTAATATTGAGATATTTCTAGAGAAAAGATAAAACTTTTTCCTTTGTTGAAACATCTGTTATTTAACCCACTGACTATTTGATCTTCATGTCCTTACCTGGACAGTTAAGTTTTATTATCCTCTATGCAATAATTTTTAGATTGTGTACAATTCTACATTTGGAAAACATCAGCCGTTTCATAATTAAACTAGCTGCCATCTTGGTTTTAATATTTTATGATTACTTTTTAGGTTATGGCTCCATTGTTTACATTTTCTTTTTTTTCATCCATTTTTAATTTACTTCTTTTATATTCTGAATTGTTGTTATTTATTACTTTTGTGTTTTTATGTAAAAACATTACAATATATATATAATTTAGGTTACTTCTAGTAGAGTTTAACCCTTAGCGCTCGGTTTTTTGTAACATGCTATGCTTCCCCACTTGTAATTAAATTGGGATAAATTCCTCACC